>CP136063.1:300888669-301373441 GCA_032622095.1 Siphonodentalium dalli
AAGCTCTGATGAATGGCAACAAGCCATATTTCCGACTAAATCCTGAAAAGTTACCCATAATTCTGCTGTGGTTAAGAAGTCGATTACTTAGAGCATTACTGTATCTGCTTAGACTGTCCAGTGTACCCACCATTTCCTAAAGTTATGGGGGTATATAAATTACTCACCTTCTGTTCAACAAGTTGCGGAACGGTTTTCCTCACATGTTCTTGAATTCTGAAGAAGGCTAGTGACGGTTCGTTGGCTATAATGTTGAAACATTCTGACAGCTTATCAGTCACTGTGAATAGAAGGGACCATGGTTTATATGTTGATGAGGATTTATTCTATCCTTCAGTGTTTAAAAAGTCAAATACGTTTAAAACCGCCATAAATAGAAAAATAGAAAAATATGGACAGATTTTTGTTCTTATACCAATCACAATTATCACATAAATTGCAAGTTATTGTCAAGATTGTGCGCCTTGTTCTAAAGTAAACAAAAGCCATATTATGATACAGCACAGTGCGTAAAGAGTGTGCAATAAGCAAAACACTTAACACCAGGGAGACCCCACTATAAGTGAACTTTGGTTAAAATTGACACCATACTGTTTACAACATACCGATAGTGTATGAGTGTTGAGTGTTTTTGCTCTTTACATCCTGTGTATAAACAAATTCTCGGTTCACACAAACTGTATTTTGTGGATAATATCACATTCATACTATCATTATACTGTACTATTGGTATATTCTTGAGGAAATTCATAATTTGGTAACTTTTATTTCTAAATTATAACCTACAACCAAGGCCATCTACGCCTTTAACACAGCAGTTCAGTCTGCTAGATCTATCTTGTTGCAGTTCCCCAGTTGAAGTTGGTGATGTTCACCCATTAGTCACCTCGATTATGCATTTTATCTTCTGCAAATTAGGGGATATAGAAGCTTCCCAGAAGGGAAAAAGTAACTGAAAACAATGTTACCGGTATTTGAGACTATAAATACTTCACAAAAGAGGTGGTCTAAGCAGAATGAGTTTCCCAGAGGGTGAATTTGGTGATGCTAGCCCTCTGGGGACCTCATTCTGCAAATAGCAGAACACACTTTTTGCTGGCCTGCCCACAAACATCCTAACATAGCAATTTGAAACTTCTTTCAGCTAATGAATCCTTATTTCGTGAAAGATTCGCTACAGATAATTACAAAATGTCCCAGTTTAGGGTATGTTCCAATCAAAAGTTACTCGTATGATACTATAACCAAGTGCAATTGCTTCTCTCTCATCTGATGATAGCCATTTCTTTCGTTGACGGTTGTTGGTCAACTATTAAGTGCATACTAATATATAGCCAACGGCAACAATAGTGCATCACAGAATGTTGAATTGTGTTAAAGCCATATTATGAATAAATTACTGTGAGCAATACGATTGAGAATTCAACCTTAATAGGTACATGTGAGTGGTTTAAGGTTGGCTGCTCCTGTCGTCTCTTGTCCAATCACAAGATGCTGCCCTGTTGTCGCAGGTATATTAATCAATTCGGGTATTGACGTCTTATCACGAGAATTTTTTTTGTGGCAATCAGTGCACGAGATTGATCATGGCCGAATTGTTGTACAAGTGTATATTTGAATGAGGTTCCTGTTTGTTATACATGTAACAGTTGAATCTCGGCCATGTTGTTATGAGAATAATTGTACCAGCCAGTCGTGACGCCGACCAGGTACAGATATGAGTGGCGAAGGTACTAGTAATTGGGTCCACATTGAGCGACACACACCTTAATTTCCCTGCTGTTGGGAACAGATCCTTCGATTGATAACCAATCAGCCGTGTGAGAGCACGAGACAACCTGGGGCCAATTACAGAGTTGAGTGGTGGGAGAATTTTATTATAATCAGTCAACTGAATTTTCCATGGAGTTGTACACAAATACATGTTAACAATTGCTAAGATCGCCAAACATTGGGACTACCGTAAATCAATATAATACAATCAATTAATACAATAAGTACAATCGTTTCTTTCTCATTATCCTATTTACATTCAAGTCTCATTTTTTTGGTAAATCTTATTCAATTTATCCACTTTTTGCAAACGGAAACAGAAATTAGCACATAAATAAGCACATACCAACACCAAACTGTCAATCAATATTTGTGCTAAATCATACAGTAATGCCCTAATTAATCGACTGCTTAACCACAGCAGAATTATGGGTAACTTTTCAGGATTTAGTCGGAAATATGGCTTGTTGCCATTCATCGGAAAGCTCCAATGTATACTTTTATAACTGGGTGGGAGAATCCACTTAGTATAGAAAGGGTTAAAAGAGTAGAACAAATACCTGCCTTTTCCCTTAAGCACAGACTCACCTTTCCTTGTCCTCAGTTCTAACTCGGGATCTACTTGATCTTTCAGTTGAGGCATGGGATTATACTTAGCCATTTTAGTATATTTAAATCTATCTCCTCCTGCAAAATAATTTCAGATAGTGAGAAATGCTACAACGGATAGTCTGAGTAGTGCACCGAAAAAACAGTAAGTGCTATATTAAAGAACCAGTATCTCTAAAAAGCTGACATTAATCTAATTAGATTTACATATTGAAAATTCCCATTCAGATGCTATTTCTAAGATAACAGTCGTTTCCCCAAAACGATATAATAAATTTCTTCAAATATGGAAGGCATGCCTGGTGTAATAAGATTTTATAGTCTTCATAAACATATTACGTTACTAGTAATAGTAGAACTGACAATTTATCTGATCCCCACTGTTGAAGATCCCCCGAGTCATACCGAAAGCCATTATTCAGTTTGACATTTGGCTGTATTTTACTAGGCGCTCCGAACAGAATTGCATTTTGAACGGCGTCCAAACGGAGACTAGGAGTTGGAAAATATCACGGAATTATTCAAATGTGAAAGTAATTAAAACTCCTGAGCAACGCATTAAACTTCAACGCGGTTTAACGTTAACTTCAATGTGGTCCTAACGTACACTTAACCAGGGTTTCCACTAGGGGTTGGGGGAATGTGGCCGTATTTGGGAAGCACATACCAGGCGCTCTGTAGGGAGAAAATTTGGATAACAAGCAGGAACATTCAAGCTTCGTATAGAAACCAAATTAAAACAGATCGTCTTTCTTAGATCTCAAGTTAATGAACCAAAAGCATGTAAGCACAACAGTACAAAATGGATACAACAACTTTTATTTAAACAGTAGAAATATTAAAAATATTAAAAGCCGACTTCAAAGACTACCGCGGTTGACAAAAGACACATTGTCATTCTGTCTCGCAGTAACAAGTGTTACGTCATGAGATGAGTACGTGCTACACACATGTTCTGCATGCCTGGTTTCTTTGTATTTTGTTCACAGTACCGATCAAAACAAGCAGTCGCAGACGGCGGTATCCCCCGCCAAATTGCGCATTTGGGGAAGTGCATTCTCAATAATGTTTACGTTCTCAGTATGTGCTAAACAAGAGGTGCGATTTTGTCAAAAAGCCTGGCTTGCGAACTCATTTTAGGTACAGGTTATGGGAACGAATATACCAAAAATCTTTTAAATCCGTTGACATTTGTGGAAATTAGTCCTGTGACGTCGTCCATTTGCACCAAAAATAATAAACAAAAGTCCAATAACTCCGGTGAAAATATCTGGCCGGACCTGGTTTGCGAAATCGTTCTAGATACTTGTCATGTGAACTCATATACCAAATATCTTTGAAATCCGTTGAGATTTGTGGAAATGAGCCCTGTGACGTCGTCTATTTGCTATCTGATAAATTCCACAAAAATAATAAACAAAGTCCAAAAACTCCGGTAAAAATATCTGGCCAGACCTGGCTTGCGAACTCATTCTAGGTAATGGTCAGGTGAACTCATATACATGTACCACAAATCTTTTAAATCTGTTTACATTTGTTCAAGTTATGACTCTTACAAATTCGGGTCAGACGGACGGACGGACAGCACGGACTATATCCCCACGCAAATGTTAAATTTGGCTGGGGATAACAAATTGTTGTAGAATCAAAAGCCATTCCTCAGACAGAGATGACATCATGCTGGATTCGTATAATGGATAATTTTATATTCATTGGATAGGGAATAAATACATGATAATAAACTATTAATAATTTAATTGTTTTATTTTTAATTAAACATTTCTTTGACACAGACCTTGTTTTGGGGAAAAAGTTCTGCACTTTTCGTCGTACTAGTAGCGACTGCCAAAACTCACCTGTGTTGATGGTTGCAGCTCAGAAACCCCCACACAAATGACTTAACGACGTATATTGCACATTTTGAGGGTAAATAGTGGGTCAGAAAGTTGGGACTTTATAATGACAGTAATCTATGGTAAATTAAAATGCGAGAAGCTGATTACTACTAAAAATTCTCCCGACAAAGCGTTACACAGGATGGTGTAGACAACTGTACACATGGTCCGCGCTACTGATCATGTCTTATTCAGGCACCAAGTGTAGGATTCCTTGCAATCTGTTAATCATCAGTGTCGGTGACCGCTCGTCTTGTGTAAAAATGGGACTGAGCTAGGTCTGTGGCTATTTTGTGACCAATGTTAAGTCAAGGTTGGTGAGGGGAATGAGGCCGCTGGACGGCCGGCCTGCCATAGTAGCGGAAAACCTGACTTAACGCATTATCAACGTGGTGACTGCGTTGCGTCGACATTACGACCGTGCTGTTAACGGCTGAGGACCGCTTTAAATGGGACACTTATTTTGAGAATATGTGTAATTTAAAGGAAGCACAATGTAACAATACAATAGTACTAGTATATAAACGCTTTGTGACTATTGTTATGGGACTGTACCAATAACATAAAACGAGACTTCCCGTTACAGTGCGTCTATAACTGAACGGTTCCTGCACTGGAATATCTATTACAGATACAGTCCTGTAACTCTACTATCAAGCCACTCCGTTTATCATTTTTATGATATTTACCAGAGCAAATTATAAAATTCGGCATTTCAAATATAAAGGATTAAAGGAAAATATTTGGAAATGTACTTCCATATATACAGGCTTTACACTGTAAACTACAGCTGATGTCCGAAAACCATACAAGTTACAGACAATACTTCTTCCGACTAGGCTTGCCACGATTATTCGATTAATCGACTAACCTTCGACAGATAGTCGACGGTTATTTACTTTCGTCGACTAATCGCCCAAGGGGGGGGGGGGGGGGGGGGGGGGGGGGGGGGGGGGGTGTATGTATCGTTGTTTATTTAAGCAGTACTATGTGCAAATGCCATGCCTGGAAGTAAAAGTTAACAGTGTATGTAGCACAATTTACCACCAGACAGCCTGTTCTCTCGCCACATCTGATGCGGCTTCCTTTGATCCTTTGATGTCACAGCCGAAGTTTGGCGGTCATCTTCAAAGAGTTCGGTGTGTGACATGTTTTCAGTCAGTGGCGGGCCAGTGGCATCCTTTGCTTTTATGCCGTGTCACGGCCTTGTCATCGTTTATAAATTATGTTTAACTGTGAATTGATGTTCCTATGGATTGGTAATTAGCGATCATTATATCCATAATGAACGACGTGCATCGGAATGCAACTATATTTCATTTTTCAAATCTCATACTTAAAACATTCACAATTATTGACAGTCATGGAATGTACAAAGTTACTGGACAGTTATCAGTAACAAGTTTGTGTCGTCACTTATTAGTGCTACATGCATTACATTCTCCAAAGTGGTAACCGCCTGCACGCACTTTGAATAACAAAACTAAAAGTACAGCAGACACCTAAGCCAGCGAAATCAAATTAAGTGCTAAACATGTATATATGTCAGGTGAAGCAATCGATACACAATGGTATTCTCTTCAAAACTAACTACAGTCCGTTTCAAAAAGTATGCGACAGTTCCACATGCTTTCAGTTTCTGTAGTGGTACGTCATAGAAACCAGTTCTGGCGTGTTACGACGGGTGTAGAGGCGCTAGATGTTTCCCTGTAGATACTCCTGGAATGATGTTGTAGAGTCCAGGCTATCTAAGAATTTCCCGTCCAGCTGGTTCCAATCGATCTTTGCTCTAATAAACACTGAATGTTTGTATTCTTCCGTGTTTATTGTTTGCGGGAGTTCGAAGCATCTTTCGTGGTTTCGTATGAGATGCTGAGGGAATTTGGATGTTTCGTATCCCTCCAGGTGTTTGTTTTTCTTACAAACTCGTTTTAGAGAGTAGTTTGCATACTTTTGTGGGGGAATGGCTGGGAAGGCCCCGTCCACTACTTTGTGCAAGAATGTCAACCTGTTGGTTTTCCTCCTGGTCTCGAGTGGTTGGAATTTTAGGTCAATTAGCATGTTTGTGACCGCACCCTCAAATCTGCTTCTATAGTCTTTTTTGATGAAACGAGCTGCTCTTCTTTGGATTTTCTCAAGTTTATCGATGTTTCGTTTTTCGTATGGGTCTCATATTATATCTACATATTCCATACTTGATCTTACTAGTGATATGTAACTTAGCTTGCATAGGTCTTCTGAGCAATGCTTAAGGTTTCGTTGGAGGAAGCTAAGCGTGTATGGGCGATTTTAACAAAAAGGGTCTAAATAACGGTAAAGACATGTCCTGGTCAGTATCAACAAAATACTTCATCTGGGGAAGAGGCGATTATTCTGTCCTTCAGGATTAGGTTCAGGGGCAAATTGTTCGTTAAATTGATCTTTAGTTCTTCTCTGTCATAAATGGTCAAGTGTGTCTGAAATGTCCACTCCGTTATACCATTTTCTCGGTATACACCAAGGAAGCGATTCTCTCATTCTGTAGAATTTAGGCAAGTGGCTAAATGGAGCGCACAGAATATTCAAGCAAGAACTGAGTTAATAATCTTGAATATTTCACCGGCATAGGCCAACATTTATGACATTGGCATTTGTGACAATACTGTGTCATGATTTTTTTCATTGATTGTCTTTACCGTTATTAGTGAAATATCAGTGGCGAGTATGACCAATTCACTTGATAATTTCTTGAATATTCTCATTCAATACAATCACAATCTAGGGCCTTCTTATTAAGTCCTTCAAAACATTTGTGTTTCTGAAAACTTATTGGAGAAAATTCGGTCAGACTCAAAGAGCCTGAGTTCTGTCACACTAATTATGTGTCCACTCTGTTATAGCCCTGAATTTATTAAAACAAAAATTTCTGGACAAATTCTTTAGGTGGTTACAACTGCTCTCAGAGTGTTATAAGTTTCTCAGTTGGATAAGACCACCCTTTACACTATATGTGCGAAAAACTAAGTTATGTGTCTTTACTGTTATATCAATTGGTCTTTACCGCTATAACGGTAGAGACATGAAAATAACGTTAAAGATTTCAAAGTTAGTCTAGTACGTCTTATATAACGTAAACGGTGTGAATCCGAGTTCCATTGTCATAAATGTCATCATCCAAAACATATTAAACAATGATACTAAGTTCTTTATCTAAAATTAACTTGAAACTTATATCCACTCTATTGTGTCTCTACCGTTAATACGTAATATTCATGTCTTCACCGTTATGTCATTACCGTTATAAGTATAACGGTATAGACAACTGAACAAATTTTCAATCCCATGTCATTCAAAACTAAAGAGACATAAGAGAATGACAGTTGGGATGTTTATGATAGCAAATCAGAGCAATACTACGGAGCTTTAAATTCCAATATTAATTAAGGGATTCTGCATATTCAATACATCATATGTCTTTACCGTTATGTGGCAACGGTATGGACAAATGTCAAAACTTTTAAGTTGGTGTCGAAAATAAACTAGGAGATCCCAAGCTTTGCTGGTTTATATATGGAAACTGGTCAAGAAAAGCTTCATGGTGGGGCATCCCAAATAGAAATATTTTGTGGTCATGAAAGTGACAAATGTCTTTACCGTTATTAGCCCCTTTCTGTGAAAATGACCCGTTACATGATGCTTTCCTCGAGATGTTGTTGATCTGGGAACTCCAATCCATATTATTTGTGAGGGTCACTCCGAGGTACGGATGTTCGTTGACCTCTGCGAGTACCTCGTTGTTTAGTGTGTAGAAGTAATTGGATTTTTTCTTGATTGATAGGATATGGCATTTCTTGGTGTTAAACTTCATCCCCCAGGTGTCGGCCCAATCGTTCAGTGTGTTTAAATCTTTCTGCATTTTGAGGTGATCCTTAAACGATGATATTTCTTGGTATAATAGGCAGTCGTCTGCAAAGAGGCGGATTTTAGAGGCGATGTCATTTGGTAGGTCGTTGATATGGTTTAGGAATAGCAACGGGCCCAGCACTGTTCCTTGGGGTACTCCAGATTCTACATGTACCTCATCTGATTGTTTCCCGTCGATTACTACCTTCATTTTCCGATTTTGTAGGAAGGAGCTCATCCAGTTGTGCAGCTGGCCTCTGATGCCATAATGTTGCAGTTTGTGAAGCAATTTACGGTGAGGCACCGTATCAAATGCCTTAGAAAAGTCCAGGATGGCAACATAAACTTGTTTGCCATTGTCGAATGACTGTAATATGTCATCAGTTGTTACTGCTAGTTGAGTTACGCAAGAGTACTTTGACCGGAAACCATGGTTGAGTGAAGTTAGGATTTTGTGTTCTTCTAGGTGATTAATGATGTGGCTGTATATGAGTATATGATATGTTCTAGCAGCTTGCACGGAACAGAGCTAGGTCAGCGAGACGGGGCAATAGTTCTCAGCATTATGTTTGTCACCTTTCTTATATATGCTGGATATGTTGGCTGATCTCCAATCCAGAGGTAGTGTGCCTGTCTTCAATGAGCGGTTGAATATTTTTGTTAGTGGGTTTGCCAACTCTGTTGCACATTCTTTGATAACTAGGTTCGGCAGGTTTTCAGGGCCTGGTGCTTTGTGTGTTTTAACTTGTTTCAATAATCTTTCTACCCCTTCTTTGTCGATGGTTAATTCTTCTACATGTATGTCATCCGTGGGTTTGGTGTTCATTGTTGGCATTTCTTCTCCTGGTGGTTCGTGCGTGAAGACTGATCTGAATTGTTGTAATAGGATGTTGGCTTTCCCTTCTGAGCTGGTTTCTAATTTCCCCTTTATCTTCAGTGGAGCGACGCCAATTGAGTCGTTCTTTTTTGACTTGACGTAGCTCCAAAATGGTTTGCTGTTATTGTTGGTTAAGCCTTCAGTGATGTTTTTGTTTATGTGTCTCGACTCTTCGTGTCTAATCATCTTTTTGCATTCTCTTTGTATTAGTTTATAGTTGTCCCATTTGCCGGTCTTTTTGGCCCGGATATACATTCGTTGTTTCTTCCTCAACATTCGCTTAACTCGATGGTTGATCCATGGTGCACTCCGATTTTTCCTGATCATTTTAGATGGAACATTTTTGTCAACAGTGTTGTGGATGGCTTCTTTGAATATCGTCCAGAGTGTTTCTATATCTGCGTCATTTTGTGATTCGGTGATGATGGTGTTGTTCATCTGCTTGAGATCAGATTTTATGGCTCCCCAATTTGCTCTATTGAAGCTATAGGATTTTCTCGGTATTGATGGCTGGTATTGCGGTTTGATCTCCATGTCTGTGACCACAATGTTATGATCCGAGATGCCTGGTATTGTGTCGACGGTCTTCACTAGTGATTGAGTTGAAACAAATACAAGATCAAGGTTGTTGTTCTCTCGTGTTGGTTTCATTTGCAATTGGGAGAGATGCTGGTCTGGTGAATTTGTGATGTTGACGAGCTGCTGTTGAACTTCTGTATCGTTGGCATTACAATTGACCGTAAGTGTTTCCCAGTTGATAGAGGGGCAGTTGAAATCACCGGTCAATAGGATATTCTTGCTCTTGGGGATCTTTTTCAGTGACTCTTCTAGTTGTTTGATGTCATTTAGGTTTCTGTGTGGCATGTAGAAATTCCCTATCAGCATGTCTTTCCGTTGGTGCATTTTTATTTTGACCCACTCCAGTTCGCAATCTGTGATGTAATCAACCATTTCTATCGATGTGATGTCATTTCGAACCATTATGAACACTCCGCCGCCTTTTGTACTTAGGGCTGTCATTTCTGTAGATCTCATATCCAGATGGAAAGACTTCACTTGATTTGATGGTGTTTGGCTGTGGTTTCTGACCGGGGTCTTATTCCGCGTAGCCAAGATTCGGTTCCACAGATGATATCTGATTTTGTGTATGTTAGTACTGCGCATAGTTCTGATCTTTTGTCATATACACTTCTACAGTTGATGGTCAATATTCTGAGGTTTTCTTTTTCTTGGATGTTGAAGACGTTTGAATTATTTAGGCTGGTGTTTGAAGCTTCTCTTCTTCTTGATTTATTAGCAGAGTAGCTTGAGTTGGTTGTATTTGGACTGCTTGTTTTCAGTGGGCTAAATGACATGCTGTTCAGTGATGATCCAATGGAGATGTAATCTTCTGACAATGGTTCGTAGTAATTTGAGCCGGACAACTCATAGCTATGAAATGTAAATGATGAGACGTTCGCTGTGTTGCATTTACAACAAAGCCATGTGATGTTTGGTTTAGTTATCCGTGAGTAGTTGGTCAGTGATATTTCTAGGCATTCTTTATGATACCAAAGGCTGCATTCATCACAGCATACACCGCTAAGTAGTGCTCCAGGTGACTGGGATTTCACAGAAGCCACATGGATAGAGGTCTTGTGGTTTCGTGGGTGGTCCCGGATGGGGATGGACGTCTCCAGACATTAACAGGAGGAGGAGTATGATGTTTGTCAGTCTTCTGCTTTTGATAGGGCCCCCGAGGCTGATTGGTCTCCGACCTGTGTATGACATGTTGGACTGCAACATGTTGTGTGTTAGTTGCTGACTGTACCATGACTTTGATGATAGGATGAGAATGAGGTATGGCACAAACTGGAACATCAGTGACACTGCGATGCGTGTTCACGGGGAACATTGATTGACTGGACAGATATTTTTTTTAATTCTCGTCTGTGGGAATACGTTTACCTGCCGTGCAAATTTCAGTTTAGATGGCCAATGAGGGGCGGGAGGCCAAGAATGACAAGCCTGCTGACTGACGTAAAGTATATAGTCATTGTAATTTTGCATTTATCACGTGTTTACCTGGGTGTAATATGGGCCGCATATATGAATGATTAATCGACTAATTAATCGATTATAATGGTCGATTATGAAAACTGATAGTCGTGGCAACCCTACTTCCGACCCTGTTGTCAGTGTTGATTAATTTATTAATAATTAAAATATAGAACGAAATTAGGCGACGTCCCCCGTAATAATCATCTACATCCATCACAAAAAGGATTTGACGACATCAAAAGAGTTGTACCGTGCATCGTCAGACGATGAAATCATTGGTCCAGACATCTAGACCACAATAATTCTTCTAAACAATGAGAATATCGAGTTTTCCCGATCAATTTGTGTCAGATAACCGTCGTTCGAAACGTACTCACGAAAATACGTACCGTACCATTTCCAGATATGATTCAGTTAATCATTATCTTAACGGTTAACACTTTCTGCACTAAATGGATTCTCCGACGTGCACTCACTTATGACAGTGTATATTGAAATGATCTATTATCAATTTCGAGGGTGCTCTGAGTATATAAGCAGACGACAGTCAGAAAAACCGATACCAGAAGAGCAGAAAGATTAATATCCAGTTGTGGGAAATGTTCAGATAAATGTTCAACAACTAATTTGTTGCACTTAGTATTTGAACATTTCTTAACGTGAGATGCACGTTTTGCATAAATCCAGACAATAATTACACGAGATTTTCAACAAAGAAATATTCTGAATCTATCTTGTTAAAAATCTTGAATTTCATATTACCAAAAGCAAATTATAAAGCGACAAAACATGCGACCAAATAAGTTATGCATCAAAAGCGACATAATATCGCATGTTTTGACATAATATCGCATGTTTTGACATAATATCGCACGTTTTGACATAATATCGCATGTTTTGACATAATATCGCATGTTTTGTCTCTTTTGGTGAGCAGCTTAACGTGACATGTTGATGTTACATTTCATATTACATCATTTTCATTGTAGGCCGGCCTATATAGTATCTGCATGAGCAACTATTAATCTTGAGCAATTATTAACAGACAATAAAAAGGATGGATTTTTATAGATCTCTTGGTCACGGTCATTAAGATGTTTTGTGTGATCACCGAAGTTAAGCAACTTCGAGCCCGGTTACAGCGTGCCAACTTTCGGTGCGACTCCCGCACTTCTCTCTCTCTCTCTCTCTTTCTGTTACAGATATATGAACTGCACTTTTTTAAATAATCTAACTTACAGAAGTTCATGGTACCAGAAAATAGGGAAATGTAAAATAATTTTCATGCCATAAAAGTAAAGTAAATGACGTTATAATATCCAATGAGTCGATAGTTCTTAAATATTGTGTCACAATAATAGCTTGTACCAAATTGTACAAACATAACGGCATTGTCACCCAGAAAAATACTCTGAATAGCAGGGATGTGACTGGTCTACCGGGAAATTTCCATTAAACCCCACCCAACACGAGTTTGTGTTCACTTTGAAATCAACAAGTTTGATGTGAAACTTAAAAAAAAAAAAACAATGTTCGGAAATTAAATATACATGTATATGTATAATAAAGTTTAAATTTAATTTATTATAAAAATGGGTATTTATTCAAACAAATTTGAATTATGTTAAATAAATATTTTTTAATTTTAAAATTTCGGGATGATCAAATGTTGGGGAAGGGGGTGAACAGCACTTATCAGCTTGTATTGAAGGCAAACTTAACTTATGAAGTGGCATGAAAGGCTGACAGCCTTGAAAATTCTTCTCCAAGTAATACACAGGGTTTGTAAATGTGCTGAAGGGTACACAGGTTTTGAAATCTCATTCTAATGACTTTTAGTTTTCGTGTCTGCAACCATTTCTGTTAGAGAAAATATTGTATGTGTTGCATGGAAAATTAAAATGAACTGAAAAAAAAATGCTGATGGTCGCCAGACTTTCAGAAACATAGTTAAAGTATCTGCATTAGTGCCGATCACAAACCATGTGTACCCTTCAGCACATTTTCAAACCCTGTGTGCTAGTGATGCAGACCGGACCGGACCACCTTGGGTGGTCCGGTCCACTGCCAATGCGGTCCAGTCCAGTCCGGTCCAGGCCATTCCGGTCCGGTACACATGCCTGGACCGGTCCGGTCCACCTATAATAGGCTATATATGTTAATGAATCTCTGTATTCTCGAAGTTTTTACTCTGTATAGTACAAACTATAAGGTTACTGAGTTCAGTGCATTGCAATGAGTCCATATATGTTAAAACTTACATTGTTTGCCGATTGTATGCATCATTGTCTGTCTCTGGTGGGATATACTGGGAACGATGCACGATAATAGTATTTCTAGTAATGCGAACATGCACCAATTAAATGTATTGGACAGATATATAGCTAGGGCCAGAATGTGTTATAACCAATCTAACATGGCACTCAACTGATCGTATGCATGATTCGTATCATACTTATTTTCATTAAATTGAAATTTAAACGAAATAACTATACTGATGACAATTATACAAATGTGACTACTATATACATTAATATTGGAGTCTTGGGAGATTGTGATGGCTGATTGTATAGTCCTGACAATTACAGTTATATACCAAAGTACAACTAATATTGGATTAATGTGACTGTCTTGTGTATGTACTATGTAATCTGATTTGCATGTTTTCCTTCGATAATTATAACTGTGAAAAACAATAGAATACTCGAATCGATATCCATCCAAATTGATTAGTTTATGCCATGTTACACTGTTTATGACAAATAGTTCCATACTCATTCAGTTGCATGTTTGTCGCATTGATAGGGTGCTACATAGTGTTGGCCAGTGTTACACTAATACATTATAAGGAAAGTGACATGTACAAAGTACATCTATACATTGTTTTCGTGGCATCAAACATTTAATAGATATTAACCACTTGAATGCGTCAATACATCGTTGCTAATTGATATGACGGCAAATACGCAATAATATTCGCGATAGTTTATTATAACTGAAGTAAAATAGTGGACCAGACCGGAAAGTACCGGACCGGCGGCAAAAAGCGGTCCGGTCCAGTGACACCCGGTCCGGACCGCGGTCCAAAGCGGTCCAGTCCGCATCACTACTGTGTACCCATCAGCACTTTGTTTGGCGAGAGTGACCCCTTCAGCTTTAGTACCACCTGAAAATGGCCTGAATTCTGCATACCAAAATACGGGGGGGGGGGGGGGGGGGGGGGGGGGGGGGGGGGGGGGGGGGGGGGGAAGGAGGGGCAAGGGTGACACCCTCAGATAGAACATCATTAAACTGATTGGTAGACAGCTTCTATTTTAGATAGCTAGGAATAGGTACATGCCAGGGAAGAATAAGAAACTCTGTGGCAAGTACAAAGCATTTAATGTCCCATAACCTGTAAGCGAATTAGCACCTTTGAGTCTCAACACAAAATCTTGTTGTTTTAATATATTAAAAAAATAATTCAAAGAACAATAACCATACCACATAAATTCATGTTATCGCTTTTAGTCTTCTATTAAAAATGCAAAACATACACAATTTATTGAAGAATAGGATTATAATTTTTTTTTTTTTTTATTTTTTTTATTGAGGAAGTATATATAACAAAAAGAATGAGACAGACAGACATACGTATAGCACAAGCATTATAGTAACAATACATATTATATTCTAGCACTCACTTTTGCACGCTCCCAAGTGAATTTCACTTGGGCTACTTTCTCACTGGCAACATTAGTAAAATCATACGTGAATCATATAGTTGTGGTAAAGAGATAAATAGATTGTTATTCCGTTGGCCATTGGGCGACACAACGTTAGCGCACTGAATTAAGAACGTCATTTATACTGTAACATAAAGAGTTAGGATTGGCGCTGATAAATTTTTGTCGGCCTTTTGATGATCGAGTTAAGAAATGATTAATGTAAATTTGAGAGATGGCTCGGGTTCCGGGCTATATGTATATAACTGTGTTATTCGGAGTATATACATGTATAAAGTTAGTTTTATTTGTGGATGTCAGAAAGTCAATCAGTGTTGTCATTAATTACATTTTCAAAGGGTAGCCATCGCTTTTGAAACTCTTGATATAGCATGTTGCATCTGGATGTGTACTTATCGCATTCATATTTGAATTTCAATTCAGCGACAAACGCCTTTATTGAGAGTGGGATCGGGTCAAATTTAGTCCTATAAATATATTGCTTTAGCACAAGTAGAAAGTAGTTTATGATGGAATTCACTTGACAGTGATTAGCGCCAAAAAGCATATTTGGTTTGGTAATAGGATTATAATTTTGGTGTTCACTCTGTTGGTGGGCAAATTGCCCAGTGGCCAGATTTTCTAAAGTGGCCTAAGAAAAATTAATTTGGTTAAAACAATTTTAAGCTATGGTAACAGGGGTGGTGCCAGGATTTACCCCGATGCAGGGGAAATACAATCCACAAAGGGGGGTAATAGGATCCCAGAAGCTACAACATCGTTTTTTTTTTTTGGAGACATCTATAAACAATCAAAATAAGAAAAGTTTCAAACTGTATCAAAGAACCAGAAACTCTCTCTGTTTTCTGCACTACGGTTTGTTCAATATTAAAGGTCCACTTAATTTTCGAACCCAGAAATTATTTTTTTTATAGTGATTTGATATACAGTTTTAATAACAATCTATGCCATAAAATATGATTAAAATACTATAATTCATCACTATTTGAAACATCCGTGTCTCAGAAGATGCCCACAGAGAATTAGAACTGCTGAAGACTTCCCCCCTCTGGCATCCAGAATGCAACAGAATTCAAACTTTTTCAATGAAAGGGGAAGAACTCTATCTTTAATATATTGAGTTATTCCCGCTGCATTGAAAATAATACTGATTTTTACTTCAATCTTGATGACAAAACGCATTGGCAACTCAACAAAAACAACATGTCCACAATTTATTACACCGGATAAGTTGATAATACAATGTTTTGGAGCTTCCTCTTTCAAATGGTATATAATATGGCATATTTTATATAAAGTAATCTGGGGATTTGAAATTAAGTGGGCCTTTATTAGCTTCCTTGGACTCATAAATTTATGGTATACAAAGAACTTTTACAATCAAATTATAACATAATATATAGAAATGAAGTAAATAACAAGTCCCATCACCATGAAACTCAAGAACTCATCCAAACGTTCTCAAAGCCACACAAGGACAACATTAATCACACACAAGGACAACATTAATCACACACAAGGACAACATTAATCACACACAAGGACAACATTAATCACACTGATATGGATACATTCACACAGCCATGCACTTAATTATAATCTGACTGGAAAAAAAAACAACTGCACATAAAAACTTGAACATAAATACAAATGTATGTCACCATACCTTAGCATGAAGTTACACACTCATTGAAAGACACCCCTCCCCACAGCAAAGTGGCAATACAGAATGCATGCTGCATCCTCGGGACAGCGCTTTCGTCACTTTATATCGACCGATATTTGTGGGAACAGTATTTCATTGTAAATTTTAAAGATAAACATAATTAACAATTTTCATTTGATATTTCCATTCAATATGAAACATGGAATTGTTATCAATCAATTAACCAATCATTATGATGATCGAAATTCAGACCTTCAGCAAAACTTGACACATACTGATCAGTCCTCACTAAATGCGGAACAACTAATTTTTGTTTATATGTCCAGAAAACCCGACTACATAAGCAATAACTTATTTTTTTTTTTCAGTTCCACAAGAGAGATCTATTTTGGCATCAACCAGTTATGAAAATGTGTGTCTCCATATATTGCAGTCATTCCTTGATGAAGTGAAAAACTGAAAACTAAAGACCCTGTGCCAGTGCATTCTCTTATATATGCAAGTCTCCCACAGTGAGCCTCCCATGTATAAGAGAATGCACTGGCTTACAAGGTCAAGGTAAATATTCTTAACCAATGCATTCTCTTAAAATATGCGAGTCTCCCCTCTGGGATGCATTGGCACTGGGTTTTCGCAAAATTTCAAGAAGCTCCAGTCATGGAAGGGTTAAGATTTTACAGATATCTGATGAATGACAAAGCAATTCCAAGGAGAACCCCCTTATGAAAAGGTGTATCGTCATTAATTGTAGTTACATGTATTCCATGAAGTAGTGAAAAACTAAGATATCATCAAGCCTGGAAACAAGCATCTGGTCACGGTCCGGTAACGGTCAATGACATTTAAATACAGGCAAAATGCAAGAAAAAGAAAGACATGTAAATGCAGGCAAAATGCAAGAAAAATAAAGACAATCTGTGTAAATACAAGTAAATATAAAAGATCTTGGCCAGCAATTAATATAATAAAAATGTCATTGATATTCAAAGAGGTTGTGAGCCATGTTGCGGTATGTTGCAATTTAAAATTCTATGACTCATTATTGAATCAGAAAAAAGTTGGGGAAATCATAGTAAATTTATCTTGAATAAGTTTCCATTTTTATTCAACATAACATTTTAAACCAAAATAGTTAGTTTTGTTTAACCCTTTATCCAACAAAACGGCCAAAAACGCCCAAATAAAGCTTCAACAGCCTAAAATATCTTCGATCTGTCTCAGTAAAACCATACAAATATGATATCATTGGAACCGGTTCATTGACCACATTGTGATGGTTATCGTTATGCCCTGTGCCAATGCATTCTCTTATATATGCGAGTCGACCATAGGTCGCCTCGCATATATAAGAGAATGCATTGGCCTTTTTTTAACACTCACTCTTTACCAATTTTTCTTACATTCTTTAACAATTTTATCATTTTTTCTTACATTTTTTATAATATTTTTCTACATTCTTTGACAATTTTATCATTTTTAATATGTGTTAAGCCAATGCATTCTCTTATATATGCGAGGCGACCTATGGTCGACTCGCATATATAAGAGAATGCATTGGCACAGGGCCATTCTGTTGGGTAAAGGGTTAATATGAAATTTTGCAATACTGTAATGTAGGGACAGAGTGCACAGGCTTTGATCTACCTGTCAGGTTGTCCAAGTTTCCTGTGACGTAAACCAGCTAGTGAAATCGGTTGGGATAAAACTGGTTTACGTTGAAGCCCCATTCATATATCATTCTATAATGGGATTTAAAGGCCAACTTAAATTTTGAACCCCCAGATCACATTATATAAAATAGATGCCATATTATATAAAATTTGAAAGAGGAAGCTCCAAAACATTGTATTGTCAACTTATCTGGTGAAGATGTTTATGTTGAGGTACAATGTGTTTTCTGTGCTTAAGTTTCATCTGGACTTCAGGGCAAAGTCTATTATTTTCAATGGAAGGGGAATAACTCTATCTTAGTATGCATTCTGGGAGTAAAATGGGGGAAATGTTTCTATGATTTCAGCTATTTTCTATTACTCTAGGGGCACCTTCCAAGACCCAGATGTTCCAAATGGTGATGATTTATAGTATTTTAAATCCACAATAACTCTGGCGCTCTATCTAGAAACTAGTTCATGCACATTTTTCCTGGAAGAGTAATGTCACCATAAATCGATCATGATTAAGGTTACAGAATAACCTAATTAACCCTTTCATGACTTGAGCTTTCAGAAATTTTGCGAAAACCTTGTTCCAATGCATACAGTAATGCTCTAAGTAATCGACTCCTTAACCACAGCAGAATTATGGGTAATTTTTCAGGATTTAGTCGGAAATATGGCTTGTTGCCATTCATCGGAAAGCTCTCGGCGAGAGCTTTCCGATGAATGGCAACAAGCCATATTTCCGACTAAATCCTGAAAAATTAACCATAATTCTGCAGTGGTTAAGGAGTCGATTAATTAGAGCATTACTGTATATAAGAAAATGCATTGGCCTAACAATATTTACCCTGATCTTGTAAGCCAGTGCATTCTCTTATATATCCAAGGGTCCTTATGGTAGATTCACATATATAAGAGAATGCACTGGCACAGGTTCCTTAATGCTACACCAGCGCAGCTCCCATCATGAAAGGGTTAAGTGACGACCAATTATTATACAGCATTCCATGCATTGACAGCTTATGACTACTAGTAAATTATAAATGCATAACAGCAAAATATTGCAGCACTAAAAAGTACTTTTATATAGGATAATATTAGGATTTATAATAAACATCAAACTGAAATAATAAGCGGAAGACTAGAGCTGACTAAATATAACATGGCACATCTTTTTTAAAGCTAAGTTACAGTAATGCCCTAATAATCAACTCCTTAACCACAGCAGAATTATGGGTAATTTTTTCAGGATTTAGTCGGAAATATGGCTTGTTGCCATTCATCGGAACGCTCTCAGTGAGAGATTTCCGATGAATGGCAACAATATAATTCTGCTGTGGTTAAGGAGTTGATTATTTAGGGCATTACTGTATGATGAAAGACAAGCATGCATGCATAAGTTATAATCTGAACAACATGGGAGGCCAAATTCAAATTTATGTGTTACATGTAGTTATGCTAAAGCGTAATTAAGTTGTAACCTTAATTTAACAAGATGTTGCACCATGGGTGCTGGGATACCCCCATGGTAAAAATTGAAATATGGGCAGGTCAGAAACCAAATTATGAAAAAATATGTGATGAACGAACAAATTACTTGAGAATTCAAACAAACAATAGATGGAAATAGAACATTTTCAAATAAACAAAAAGGGATAACTCTTGAACGGAAAATGTGAACAACTTCAATGAACCCTCTTTTGAAAGCCCTCCTGATGCCAAACCTGCATACCAAATTTCATCAAGATCCGATAACCCAAGGTTGTGATATATGAGTGGGCAGACATAAATCCAACATTTTCATATAAACAAAGAGGGATAACTCTTGAACAGAAAATGTGAAAAACGTCAATGAACCCTCTTTTGAAAAACCTCCTGATGACAAACCTGCATACCAAATTTCTTTGAGATCTGATCACCCATGGTTGAGATATATGAGCGGATGGACGGACAGCTAGACGGACGGACAGATGAACGCATGTAATCCAGTATTCCCCCGTCTTTTGGGATACCTTGTTTCTGCTTAAGAATATTGAGATTTATGCTCAAGAGTAATTGGCTACATAAACTTGAACACAGTTCTAATTAAAAGTAGACTCTCGAAAAAGTTCCACGTTACAAAGTCTAAAGGAGTTCACTATCAGCCACATTGCCACCGCTATAAATAACTTCTGCATGAAATCCCTGCTGTATGATGCCATAGCGCACAAATAGTTTTAAGATTGACAGAATGATATCTCCTTACGCTTTTCGATTTGACGAATAATAAAACCAGGTGTTAACTGTTGAAATTCTTGGAAATACTTAATTCTATTCTCCTTGCTAGGTATTATTAATTCTATTCTCCTTGCAAGGTATTATTAATTCTATTCTCCTTGCTAGGTATTATTAATTCTATTCTCCTTGCTAGGTATTATTAATTCTATTATCCTTGCTAGGTATTATTAATTCTATTCTCCTTGCTAGCTAGGTATTATTAATTCTATTTTCCTTGCTAGGTATTATTAATTCTATTCTCCTTGCTAGGTATTATTAATTCTATTCTCCTTGCTAGCTAGGTATTATTAATTCTATTTTCCTTGCTAGGTATTATTAATTCTATTCTCCTTGCTATGTATTATTAATTCTATTCTCCTTGCTAGGTATTATTAATTCTATTCTTGCTATGTATTATTAATTCTATTCTCCTTGCTAGGTATTATTAATTCTATTCTTGCTAGGTATTATTGGTCCATTCTGTACTTTTTACAGACAGGTTTTAGTGTTCAATTAGTAGTCGTAATCTTCAAACTTGTAAGCACTAGTAGTGTGTGAAACTAGCAAATATGACAGGAAATTTATTATGCTATTTTTAGCTATGTGACGAGAAATTGCAGAGTCGAGAAATTCTGAGAATTGTCTGAATGGCTTAACCCTTTGAGTGCCAGGTCCGATTTTTGTATCAACCCATATACCCTGTGCCAATGCATTCTCTCATATATGCGAGTCGACCATAGGTCGCCTCGCATATATAAGAGAATGCATTGGCCTAACATTTTTTTTTTTTACAATTTTTTACAATTTTAATAATTTATTCTTATATTCTTTAACAGACTTATTTTGTAGGTTTAGGGCCGATGAGATCGGCCCCTGGCACTCAAAGGGTTAATTACTTTGCTGCTAAGTGTTGTGATTGGCTGAAACTGATGCAACGATTCTTGGTGGTAATGGAATTCCCAGTTATGTTCTTTAGACTCTGTAATGTGGAGCTTATTTAGATTCTAATTTTTATTAGAACTGACTTGAACACTATTCTATTGGGCTTACATTTAATTATACTATAAAAACGCCCAAATAAAGCTTCGACAGCCTAAAATACCCTGTGCCAATGCATTCTCTTATATATACGAGTCGACCATAGGTCGCCTCGCATATATAAGAGAATGCATTGGCCTAACAATTTTTTATCATTTTTTTAAAATAAATGTTTCTTACAATTTTTAGGACATAAAATAAAAAACATCCATTACCCTGCAGGGAGCCCCACACATGTATAGAAGCATATAGAAGAGTGTCGTCTGCTCATGTTTGTCTGGGGCTCTGTATGGGTGAAATTATAAAATTGTTAAAGAATACAAGAAAAAATTATTAAAATTGTAAAAAATTGTTAGGCCAATGCATTCTCTTATATAAGAGAATGCATTGGCACAGGGTAAAAAAAATCCCGACTGTTGGGTAAAGGGTTAATGCCATAAGCCTAAATTTGTCACAATTATGCTTAAGTGTGAAGATAAATGTGAATTTGGTCTCACAGAGAGCAATACTTCACTCCTTAAAGGTGGATTATCTCTTTGTATACATGTATTATGTAGTTACCGGGGTATAAATTATTAGATCTGAATCGAAGACTCCTGTCCGGAAATAGACTATCGATAAATATTAATTTCATTTCAAATATTTTTTGGTCTAAAAAGGTGTGGTTGTTTAGCTAACGAACAATAGTGGTTACTGTAAACAGAGACCAGAAATTTTATTGTGCAATTTTGTCACAGATAAATGTGAATTATACTCATTATCGCTTATAACTATGGAATAAAACAATACAATCAATCTGGGACATTTGACATTCGGTGCATATAGGAACAGCCTAAAGCTCTATATCGCTATATGGTATCACCCGAATGGTCTTTTCTAAAAATAGACAAATAAACGGGCCCAATGAAATATTCAAAATAAAATCAATATTAATTGATAGAAGCTTTTCCGGACAGGGGTCTTCAGTTCATATTTATTAATTTATACCCACGCAACTATTTCAAATTTGTTATTTAAAGAGATAATCCATCTTTAATTATGAAAAAAATATAGATCTATATTAACACTTTCTATACTAAATACTCATTGATGAGTAGTAACATGTACATGAGGAAATGTTCATATAATGATTATTATTTTTGCCATTGGAAAATTTGGCAAGTGGCAGCGCGAACCCTCATTAGGAAATGTTCATATAATGAGTTCAACGAATGACCATTTCCCACCTATGAATAAAATAATTTCCTGAACACCCGTCCAGATAAATAACCGACTATTCCAATGTATACTTTCATAACTGAAATGGGAGAATCCATTTAGTGTACAAAGGGTCAAATGCATTTGATGAAAGTATACATGAGATTGCAAGACATAAATAATTGCCACAAAGCCATCAGTTACCAATATCAATTGCTAAAAACAAATGTCAAAACAATTCAACAAATCCATATGATCTACCTATTGTGTTCCAATAAACATGCAAAACATGCATGTTTATTGATTTCATACAAAATATCCACCCTGCATGTTCCTTATTTGGGTCTACATGTTTATTTTATTTGCTCAGAAACTTGAGTGTTCTGTTGACAAAAATCACTGGGAGGTGTTTATTTCTCTGTTAATGTCAGCTGTATACGTTTTGATGAAAGCTGTACATAATGAGTCATTAATGATGCACAATTTGGCCTTTGGCGAGGTCCATACCTAATTTACAGGACGAGTTTTGTAAATTCTGCTATAAACTGGGGACGAGTTGTAGATTCTATTTATTACATGATCCAAAACCTCGACAAAACATACTGAAATCAACAAATTGGACGCGAAACTAACATCGGCTTCTATGAGGCATGCGATGACATTTCACGTAACTTTGCGTTGTTTGCCCGGGTAACGAAATAGTCCCAGATAAATAAAGACTCTTTGGCGTATTTAATGTCGTATATTTAATGACATAACTTTTCAAACACTTCACTCATTATAGTTTGTTTGAAAAATATTGGAAGCCATAGTATTTTGAGAAGTAGCATACGGAATATAAACAGACCACAGTTGTTGGAAACTTGTCAAAAAACCCGAAAAGAGATGTCAACACCCCTACTTATTAATATAATTGACAAGTAGGGAAAGCTACTGAGCCCACCCATCTCCCATCAAACCATGTCACCGCTCGTTTCGTGTTCAATTGCATGAATTTGCATCAATATAAACATTAATTTCAGAAAAGTACCACATCCTAGTAATAAAACATATATTTCTTTTCAAGTTTACCGTAAGTGCAGTAGAAAATTATCACTTTATAATTACACGTACTTTTATCTTATACAACTTCCCAAACCCCAGCGGCTCGCTGATTCCACGAGTCGCCATCCGAGAGTCAAGCGCAGATAATAGCATTTGAAATTATCTGCCCTTGACTCTCGGATGGCGACTCGTGGAATCGGCAGCCCACAGTTGCACACTGGAGTTGTTTTCGGATGTTGTATACGATAAAAGTAATTATAAAGTGATAATTTTCTACTGCACTTACGGTAAACATGAAAAGAAATATATGTTTTATTACTAGGATGTGGTACGTTTCTGAAATTAATGTTTTTATTGATGCAATTTAACACGAAACGAGCGGTGACATGGTTTGATGGGAGATGGGTGGGCTCAGTAGCTTTCCCTACTTGTCAATTATATTAATAAGTAGTGGTGGTGACATCTCTTTTCGGGTTTTTTGACAAGTTTCCAACAACTGTGAAACAGACGACCAACGGAAGTGAAAGGTCACCTGGCACTATTTCCTGTTATTAAACGAACGTTTATTATCACAATTTATAGAATGGGTTTATTGCATGGAATAAGGGTAGGATCATGTAATAAAGGGTTAAACATATGCCACATAAAGACTTATTCAAATCATAGAATTTAGAAAATTGGCTCAGCATTGAACAATAAAGAACATTCCTTTTGTAATCGTGATATACTAGTAGTTGACATAATTGTTTCACTTCTGTGTGAAAAATTTATAATAGCTGGGATATTGCTATGACGTAGCAAGTTCATCAGAGTATATAAAGCCTGTTGATCAGCAAGTTCCAATTTACCTATCAAGATATATGCTGGTTCCAGCCTACCTACCGTTGTCATTTTTGAAAGTTCATTCTAGGGTTTTCCTGATTCACCCTGGAGATACAGGATACATGTATCTATGTTGCTAAATCAATGTCATGAGATATTCAGAAGTTTGCAATACAATAAGAACGGTGGTTATTGCAAGTATTTTTCTATTGAGCGGTTATTTGGCTTAGTAAATTCTGATTAATTTGGTGTCAGATCAGATGGGACATTTTTTTAACAATTAATTAGAATTGGTGTGGTCTCAGTTACAATGGTGTCTGTTATTTGCAACATGAGGTCCCCAGAGGTTGAATTTAGTGATGGTACCCGTAGAGCGGACTAGCATCACCAAATTCATCTGAGGACAACATTCTGCTCAGTAGGGCTGCAATGATACACTTGGTCACGATACGAATCACGATACATGATGAACTATACGATACATATCACGATACACTAAATTAGTGTTTCCACCTGAGTTATCAGAAACAACAACTTTATAAATGGAAGTAGAGTTCATTTTAAACTAAAATGCAGTTTCATTGTTGGCTAGATGAGTCAAATATAAATAGTATACATGTAAACTTGAGATATAATTGTAGGTTTTGCTTCTTTGCACTGGCCCATCATCAAGACATTACTTGATTTCCTGTATCGCGATACACATGACGCGATACACATATCGTTTGAAAATGTATCGCAATACATTGAATTTACGATGTATCGTGACAGCCCTACTGCTCTGGCCTCATCTTCTGGGAAGTACCTACAGTCTGAAATTAACATTGTTTTTAGTTAGTTTTTCCCTTTTCTTCCAGGGAGCAAATTAACTGGTATCACATTGCAATTTGCTACCCAAATTTGGATAAAAGCTATGCAATTTGGTATGAATTTTATATGATTTTAGAACAATGCTATCTAATCGTGTCAATGTGAGGTTATTTGCTAATCAAAATTTCAAAAGTAATTTGCTTACTGTTCTATTCAGTTCTATATCCCCTAATTTCACCTAAAATTCATAATCGAGGTAGCTAATGGGTGAACATTACCAACTTCAACTGGGGAACTTCATTCTGATCCAAGGTTGAGGCCTAATCAGTATGAGGTCCCCAGATGGTGAGTTTGGTTATGCTAGCCTACGATGTGGGATAGCATCACTAATTTCACCCTCTGGGCCCGCAGGGAAGAATCCAGAGATAATTTGGGGACACCTGTTACCAGCAGAGAATATGTGCCGGTATCCCAATATAACTTTAAAATATGGCTTCTATAGACTATACTGAACCAACACAGATACAGACGCATATATTATAATATTTCTGATTTTAAAATTCAACATGCAAGTGAAGGTTGTATTGCAACTGCAGATTTTTTATTTACATCGCATATTGTTGAATTGCCTTGAAAATGCATGTTAACTTAATACTGTCCACTAGGAATTTGGGGTCATTTGGGCTTCTCAAGTTTGGGCGCCCATACCTGTAACGGGTATCGAAACAGCTCTGGAAATTTCCCTGCTCTGGGGACCTCATTCTGCAAATGACAGACACACTATTTGCAGGCTTGGATCTCAGTTAAAAACAAAATATTCATAATCCCACATATCAGTGCTAATCTGATCAGCAACTAAGTTCAATGTGAACGAAGACTGAAGAGCCTGATTTATAAAACTAACAACTTTCTCAGATCTATCCTTCGTGAAATCAGATAATAAGTTACATTGTTTGCCTTCGGACAACATCGGCAGCGATTTGATGACCTTCACCTGTTCCATCAGATGTGGATTCTGCACAAAGAAATTCGGAAGTCTTTCATTCCGAACAGCTGATTGCAGAAAAAGAATGGCATCACTAAACCGTGCAGCTAGTTGGTTGAATTTCCACTGTTCGGGGGAGCTATCGAGAAGTAAGTAGTACACTGTGGTCTCAATGATGTAAGAAGGTAGCTCACCCTTGTTAATTATAGTTGTCTTGGCACTACTCGATAGCAAGGATTTTAGTATAGATATCAAAACATAATGACAGCTGCAAACACCAGCAGCATTCATTCTTTTCTCAATGAAGTCAAGATACGCTTTCTCCAAATTAGAACATGATAAACTCCAACAAAGGTCATGGTCAAACATTTGTTTATTACTTCTTGGTATTTTCGCCCCTGAGCGCTTTGGTTCAGTTGGTTGTCTCACTGAGGGAATGGCGTAAATTGGAGTCGTTGGATGCCATTCACTCAGGTTCAATTCGAGGGCTGGAGTGATAACAATGTTAATTTCAGGGAGACCAAAACCAATCCACTGCATGGGTTTGGTATCAATGCACAGTGTTGGCAGCGGAGAAGAAGTTTTAAGGCTAACAGAAAAAGGTAACCTGTCTATATAACCTTTGAACTGACCATTCAGTGAATTCAAGGCCTTTGAAAGCAGTTCCTGGCATGTATCAATAATCTCTTTAGATGACATGCTGTGATATTTATTGTTTGCGACATATGCCTCTTTGTAGAGTCCTTTGCCTACATCCTTTTTAGGACAGATCACAACATGGCCTGGAGAAATCCCATCATTAACTGAATGATGCAAAATTTTAAACTCTTTACACGTTGTCGGTAGAAATGAAAAGAGAATATTAAACTGGTTTGACGTTAGAATCCTCTGCTTTTTCCAACAGCTTCCAGATGGAATAAATTCTGAAAATCTTATCGCTCGGTGGAACAATGTCATGCGCAGTAGCATATTCATGACATATAAAACATAATCCACTATTAAACAGGAAACTGACCACTGCCCTACATCTATCTGACATTTTGAGTTGTAAATCGTGATGAGTTTTGAATCATTTT
This sequence comes from Siphonodentalium dalli, assembly GCA_032622095.1. Classification (NCBI taxonomy): domain Eukaryota; kingdom Metazoa; phylum Mollusca; class Scaphopoda; order Gadilida; family Siphonodentaliidae; genus Siphonodentalium; species Siphonodentalium dalli. The sequence goes on from CP136063.1 coordinate 300,916,023, forward strand.
CCGGAAGTTTGTTTGAGTTTGAACATGTGTAGTTTTTCCAACCCATATCTTGTCGAAATTCTGTGAATCTCAACCAAGCATTTTGAAAATTCATCGTCGCAGATCGCTCCTCCGCAGATTGAGATCCTATAAGCATGGGCGAGCTGAGCCTTGATCTACGCCAGGTAGAACGTCCAGAAGGTCTTGGTGAGGCGACCACCTCATTAGGTACCACTGTGTTTTGATTAACCGACGAGCTACTAGATGATGTCATGTAATGATCCAGTTCTTTCATAAGCCTGTCAGATAGATGTTTCAGCTGGCTTTCTACAAACTCTCGGTCTGGAGAGTAACTCATGTCCTTCACAGAACGAGGATATGTAACAGTGACATCGCTTGCCACATTCTTTATAATATGGTCATACTTATCATTCACAACAAAAGATGACGATGGCACATCAGAATAACCTTCATCTCCATGTTCTGACGTACATATCATACTATCATCAGTTGTCTCTTCCAATGTATCAACCTGTTGGCAACACTTTATCGCTCTCTGTTGTCGTAGACGACAGAGTGCACTGAATATAATTAACAACATAAGTCCCCATATAACAGATAGAATTACCGCAGTTAAATACACAAGTTCATCTCTGTGTGCAATCACATGGTTCTCGTCATCGATCAGCAGGGTGCAGTTAGGTCGTGGGCGACTGTGGTGGTCGATAGCTTTTGTTGAGCCCCAGAAATGGAACATGGAATCCACTAATCCACCATCATTATCTTCTGGTGGATATTGAAACGTACTTGGAGTGCAGGAGTATAACTTGAATCTGTTGCTTATCTTGTAGTAGACAGTGGAATTCAACAGTTGTGCAACATCCATTATCTGAAAACAAAATATTTTTTTTAAAGGAATTGCGACATTTACGAAATAACTCTTGTTTAGATTAAGGTACTGCAGTTATAATCAAAAAGTTTGAAGACAAATTCTATGAAAGTGTCAATGACACTGTAGGTCAACGTGGAGAGGAAATAATTTCATGCGTTATAGTCAATGGTGTGATTAGGAATGCGGAATGTTAAATGTGTAAGTAATACTAGAAGTGAACATGAAGAGATATATATGAATTATAATCCAAGACGGCCTCAGCGGCAATGTTTTGATGGCTCCAAACTAGTGGTCACCCTGAAGTTCCATATGAAGTTTGGTGATGATCAGTTCAGGGATGTCATCTGTAGGGTGTGCTGAATGATTTAGTCATGCCAAGAGTAAAATAGAAGATTGCCCATGGCGGCCATGTTTTTCAATGAAAATCGCAAAAAGTTTATGGCTACCATCTAGAGGTCACCTCGAAGATCCACATGAAGTTTGGTGATGATCGGATTATGGATATAGGATGTAGGGTGTATTAAGAGTAAAATCAAAGATGGCTGCTGGCAAAATTTCAACAAAATTTGGAATTGTTTTATGGCTCCCATCTAGAGGTCACCCTGACTATCCATATGAAGATTGGTGATGATCAGATGAGCGATGTGGTCTGTAGGGTGTGTCAAAGGATTTAGTAATGAAAAGAGTAAAATCCAAGATGGCTGCTGGCGGCCATGTTTTTAATTGAAAATCGTTCAAATTTGACAGCTCCCATCTAGAGGTTCATAAATGCCTGTAAATTTTCAAAAGAATTCTCCAATAAATACATGCTGCAAGGTGTGCCGATGGATTCAAATTTTCAGTCCAAGATGGCTCCCATCTAGAGTTCACCCCAAAGATCCATGAGGTTTGGTGACGATCGCATAATGGAGGTAGCCTCTAGCCCAGTGTAGGATGTATTAAAGGTCAAAGGATTTAGTTATGCAAAGAGTAAAATCGAAGATGGCTGCTGGCGGCCATGTTTTTCAATGAAAATCATTCAAATTTAATAGCTCCCATCTAGAGGTGATCCAATAAATGCCTGTAAATTTTCAAAATAATTCTCCAATGAAAGTGTCAATGACAATGTAGCTCAACTTGGGAAGTAGTTATTTTTTTGCTGAGCAATGAATAGAATGATAAAGACGAGAGGCCGATCGTGTCGGCAGATGTTTAACCCATACCTTCACACCGTGTAATCGATATGGGCCAGATCGGCGTCAAATCTGCTATGCGGCGGTTCTAGCTCCTCTTCCCGGAATTTAATCCAACCAAAGTCAACATGGCGGACACTATTCAAAAAGTAACTAAGTAAGTATTATGTTTAATAATAATTTAACTGTTCTATCAAGTAGAATGGTATTTAATGAAGATATGGAACTCGATACCAATTATGTGAAACAGTATTTAGTTGGCAAAAAGTTGAACACAAAATGATATTCTTAAATAAAACGGCAAAATATATGCCAAAACGCGGTCGGTATTATAGCGTAAAAATAATTGTATGCCCGGATATTGGTGCATAAGTGTGGTTATTGTGGTGAATCCGATATTCATACAGCATGTCCAACACAATTCTGCCAATAAAACATATCATAACCCGTATTTTTCCGATATATTTGTTCCTGGTTATTGGCAAAAATTGACAACGCCCAGGTCGGGGTTTGACAACGCTGTGAATTTAAACGTTATTTTTATAATCAGTCCAATTTCGTGTTCAGGCTGTTGTTTCCGAACAATACTTCGTGAATCGATCATATTCAGACAGTGGCGTAGGAGCGGGTACCAATATTCGCACCAGTGAAGTTTTTTGTTGTTACACACATGGGAATGGTGCGATTGGGGATAGTCATAAAACACGGAATGTGGAACTTCTACGATGCCATGCTGCTTAATTTATAGTTCTTATCGAAGAAACGTCGTTGACTATATCATGTTATCCGTCTGTATTGATGCACGTTTCATTCTTTTCTTCCAGCATGTGTAATGTAACATTGGTTACGCCAAAATGCACCAGAAAGCGCCATTTCAACGTTGAATATTTAAAAAATTCCCAATTTTGGAAAGGGGGACACCCCCTTCCATACCATCCCCCCTTCTCGGCGCTCCACGCGCCTCGGAGCCGCACAAGCGCGGCTATGGATTGATACCTATGGGCCGTAGGAATAATTATAACCTTCCTACGCCACTGTATTCAGACATGGGGATATATGTAGTCAGACACAACACAATATTCCAGAATTGATTCTCGGCCTAATGCGCATAATTGTCCACACATATGAAATTGTTAGGCCTATCTGTCCATTTTATACATGTTATGCAATGGAGTGCTGCCAATTTAATGTTATGCCTTGGTGACTATGTCCATACATTATATCTAGGCCATGGCTAAAGAACGGTATACCGCTCTTTAGTACCAAACGCTAAAGAGCGGTATACTGCGCTTTAGCATTATGGAACTGATACGCTAATTAACGGTATACCGCTCTTCAGCGTTTGGTGCTAAAGAACGGTATACTGTTCTTTAGTGGCAAACACTAAAGAGCGGTATACCGCGCTTTAGCTATATATATGGGACTGATACGCCAATGAACGGTATACCGCTCTTTAGCGTTTGGTGCTAAAGAACGGTATAGGCTACTGCTCTTTAGCCTCTGTGCTAAAGAGCGGTCCATGTTGGATGAGCGACATGTGCGTTGCCAAGATAATTTGCGCATTGCGCCAACACATAACGTTATAATCCGTACCGCTCTTTAGCCCTCATCGCTAAAGAGTGGTATACCATTCTTTAGCCCTCAGTGCTAAAGAGCGGTATACCGTTCTTTAGACACTCCGTTACTATCTAATACTATAGAACGATGCGTATTACATCATTGAACACACTGAACCAGTCGGTGTAAACATTGATCCATATATATAAATACTTTTCATAATGCGTTATATTTCAGACACTGGGTTTCCTTGTCCCCCCACCCCCCCCCCCCCCCCCCCCCCCCCGAGTTTCAGTTTCTAAATATAGAAAGATTGAAGACAGAACGAGTTAATGGTAAACGTGTAGGAGGGCGCAAAGCGCCCAGGATGGTCGAAAAGATCGAGAGATATTCTCCTTGACCCTTAAGTTAATGGGCGCCTCATCGTGGGGTTTTAACCGGCTGCAGCTTATTGGGGAGATTATCTCTGCGCATGTCCGTTCCCAAAAGGCGTGAACGAAGTTACTCACTTAGGGGTACGAAGTGACTCGAATTGGGGAACTTTAAAATGTTTTTGGGGAACTTCAAGTTATTTTAGGTTTGATGACTCATTTATTGTAGTTTGTTAATTTGTACATTTTAATACAAAATATTAGATGAATGATTTTCTGAGAACTTATTTTATGTTTTTGATGACATATGTATTTAAGTTTGTTGTACATTTTAATAAAACATATTTGATGAATGTTTTTTGGCAACGTATTGCATGTACTTTGATGGCATATTTATTGAAGTTTGTTTTTATGTACTTTGATGACAACATTTATTGAAGTTTGTAATCGTGATCTGATCGACCGTGTATGTGATAACAATATGAGACATACGAGGTCGATATTTATAACGACTGGCACTGAACATGCATTTGTACTAATGTTTTTGTATCTTATATTTTTCAGTTCCGATATGGATGGACTCGGGTGTGCCCCGCTAGAATCAGACTCGGATTCACCACAAGATACCACCATTGAGAGTCAACAACAACGAAGTCCGATGCCGTCACGCAGCAGGCGAGTTAAGCACGATCGGGTATCCACTACAAGTGTCGCCACTGTGGTATAACATTCGCCAGTCGCGGATCCATGATCCACCACAACAAATAAGCACGAGGGAACGATGGTATCATGTCCAGTGTGTCCGAGGAAGTTCTACGATCGACACGATTTGAATGAGCATCAAAAAGCCCGACACCAGGGTCTTGTGTTACGGTGCGATGCAGAAGGGTGCGACAAAGAGTACCAAACGAAGAGGGGACTGAAAAAACACAAACTGGAACACACAGTATTCTTGTGAGATATGTGGCAAGGGTTTTTCATATCTAAACGTGTTTAGCGACCACGTCAATAAACACCATGGAATTAGACCACACAAATGAAGAAGTGTGATGCCTCATTTTCAACCGAGAGAGCACAAGTCTTTCACGTATCTGTGTGCGGGACACTTCCATACATCGAGTGCGACATTTGTGGACAAAAGTTCAAAGCAAAGAAATACCTCATTGAACATTTGCATATGCATACGTCTCCTAGAAAATACCAGTGTGCTCGATGCGGCAAGGAATATAGTCACAGAGGTAGCTTGCTGAATCATGAGAAGAGGAAGCACTGATCAACTAGTTGTTCGGTTTGAGACTAAACCTTGTCTATGCAATATATATGACAGAACACATATTTTTTTCTTCTTTTTTTTTCTTTCTTTTAAGTTTGTTATTTTGACATAAATTGTTTAAATTTAAATTGTGTTTATCAACTAGCACTATACAGGGATTTATTACATGAGCAGATCCTTATTCCATTTAATAAACCCATTCAATAAATTGTGATATTAAACGTTTGTTTAATAACAGGAAATAGTGCCAGGTGACATTTGACATCCGGTTTGTCGTCTGTTTACATTCCGTATGCTACGTATCAAAAATACTATGACTTCCAATATTTTCCCAACAAACTATAACGAATGATGAGTTTGGAAAGTTATGTCATTAAATATACGACATTAAATACGGCAAATAGTCTTTGTTTATCTGGGACTATTTCTTTACGTGGGCAAACAACGCATATATTTACGCGAAACTTCATCGCCTGCCTTATAGATGCCGATGTGTTAGTTATAGCGGAATTTACATAACTCGTCCAGTAAATTAGGTCTGGACCTCGCTAAAGGCTCGGTCCCGACCTAATTTACTGGACTCGTTTTGAAATTCCACTATAAACTGGGGATGAGTTGTAGATCCTCTATATATTCAATAGTTCGTGGTAACACCCTTATATCTCCATCGATTCCAGTTCAATTCACGACAATGTCCAAATAATATACAAGCCAAACAGACATTTTGAATATATATTATATTATGTAGTCCGGAACGACTCCGTTCCATTATCATATGGCTATACAAGGTTGTGTACAGCGTACTTGGAGAACATTGTTGTGGAGTACGGGGAAATTATCCTTGATACACGTGGGATCAAAATAATAATTATATTAAACATGCGAACATTAATTTATTAATTACAGCATTATGTGGTTCTGTTACTAGTATATGGATAGGTATATGATGAGGTTGGACAATGGGGTTAGAATATACAGGCAAAAACAAATGCACTTACCTCTCCTGAACATGAAATTGGACTGATTATAAAAATAACGTTTCAATTCACAGCGTTGTCAAACCCCAACCTGAGCGTTGTCAAACCCCAACCTGGGCGTTGTCAATTTTTGCCAATAACCAGGAACAAATATATTGGAAAAATACAGGCTATATAAATATGTTATATTGGCAGAATTGTGTTGGACATGCTGTACGAGAATCGGATTCACCACAATAACCACACTTATGCACCAATATCCGGGCATACAATTATTTTTACGCTATAATACCGACCGCGTTTTGGCATATATTTTGCCGTTTTATTTAAGAATATCATTTTGTGTTCAACTTTTCGCCAACTAAATACTGTTTCACATAATTGGTATCGAGTTCCATATCTTCATTAACCCTTTGAGTGCCAGGTCGATTTTTGTATCAACCCATATACCCTGTGCCAATGCATTCTCTTATATATGCTAGTCGACCATAGGTCGCCTCGCATATATAAGAGAATGCATTGGCCTTACAATTTTTTTTTTTTTTTTTTATTTTTTACAATTTTAATAATTTATTCTTATATTCTTTAACAGACTTATTTTGTAGGTTTAGGGCCGATGAGATCAGCCCCTGGCACTCAAAGGTTTAAATACCATTCTACTTGATAGAACAGTTAAATTACTATTGAACATAATACTTACTCAGTTACTTTTTGAATAGTGTCCGCCATGTTGACTTTGGTTGGATTAAATTCCGGGAAGCGGAGCTGGAACCGCCGCATAGCAGATTTTTCGCCGATCCGGCCCATATCGATTACACGGTGTGACCTTGGCGATACCGATTAGCTATTTTAATAGATTCTTACACCAACCTTTTCATGAGTGCAAAAGAATCAACAATTCACACCTTACTATTGAGGTCACAAGTGGAATCAGACTTACTGGGCACCTTGCTCACATATGCACAATAGGAACATGGATGTGGCATTCGATTTCAACCAGATATGTCTTATAGAGTGATAAAGCTAATTAAGCTAAATCCATAGTCAGAAAGATGCACCATAGCTGTTTTTATGTTTTTTGTTAGTTGCATATTAAAAATTCATGGGATCATTTAGATGGGAGAAAAGGGTTAATATTTCCCATTAAAAAAATCAATACATGAACAACTGTACAAGTGAAATATGTATAGACCTGGATATAAAATTATTGATAATGATTGGATATAAAATATTTTAATGCTGAATTTTTAGATAGCTAGAGGTATATGTACTAGTAGTAGTATGAGATTGGTCAGATTGAAAATAAGATTCATTACATTGGATAGCATACTGTATGACCATGGATAGGAATGGGTAGGGTTAATTTTCTTCTAAGCTGAACATTCGAAAGATGTAATGTATGTAAACAGCGGAAATATAATTAAAGTTATGGTTAATATCTTCAAACCAATCGATCCCAAAATCTATACAAGTGAAGAATGCATCATCATTAACATGGATGCAATTATATATAGTGATCATGTGAAGAATATCTAGTTACTAGTATCACATTGTGTCAACAGGATTGGTGGAGATGTTAATATTTTTAAGCAAATAAACCAAAAGACCCTCCTTATGCAGGTAGGGGTGTGTTGTCATAAACTATGCCAAGAACTATAAACATAATAAATGGAAATATTTGAGTTATGAAATTGGATAGAATGGGGTTAATCTTATCCAAACTAATGAACTGATAAACACAAAAAAGTCTATAAAAGCATGTCATTGGATTTAGCAAAACCCATACAATAAGCCGGTCCCTAATGTCATGAACCTATTACAACAAGTCTATAGACATCACTGCCACGTCAGATACCTATGTGGAAGTTAATGACCTCTGGCCATCACTGTCATTTCATTTTATTTATGCAGTAGGGTGAGGCTTGAGATCAGATTATAGGAATGTGAGACTTAAATAAACAAACACTGCACACAACCCAGATGCTGACAGGCTTCTCCAGAGTACAGCTCAATTATTCACTTAGTGTTATTTGTCTGTCTCCAACTAGCATTGGCTAAAGATTTTCATGTGAAATGACATAAAGAGGGAATGTTATCATTATATTTCTTATAGAGTTGTCCACCACTAATGGCTTTGGGCTGACAGGTATATGTAAAACAAATGTAGTTTCAACTTTACATATTGGATACTCACATGATAATTTATTGATAGCATTATATTAAATGCAACTATTACAATAAGATCTTCATACAGGACACCACATCTAATTAATGTACATGTATAAAACTATCAAATATTGTTCATTGAATAACCCTGGTTCAAGAGTATAAGGGTTAATTAATCAAAACCAAAATTCATACAGATGAAGAGAGTGCTAAGAAAAACCTAGGTACCTTACAAAATATGAGGTAAATAAGAAGAAACGTATTTTATTTATTGCTTTGGATGGCATGTTTGTGAAAGGGTTAATTATTTTCTAAACCAATCAACCAATCGATACCAAAAACTATACAGGTGAGCCATGTGTCATCATAAACCTGCATATAAAATATGAACACAATCGGACAAAAAATACATGAGTTATGGCATCGGATAGAACATGACCAGGTATGGATGGAAAGTGTTAATAATTTCTAAACCGATCAACCGATCGATACCAAAAACTATACAGGTGAGGAGTGTGTCATCATAAACAAGCACATAAAATTTGAACACGATCCGATAAAAAGTATTCGAGTAAATGAATCGGATAGCAAGTGTCTACGGACAGACGGACGGCGAACGGACAGACGGACTAACGACGGATGGTTGATCCAGACGTCTGCATTATGTGTACCATACATGGTATGGGTACACATAAAAAAGGAAAATAAATTAGTGGTCACCCGAAGATCCATATGAAGTTTGATGATGATCGGATGAGGGATGTGGTCTGTAGGGTGCGTCAAAGGATTTAGTCATACAAAGAGTAAAATCCAAGGTGGCTGCCAGTGGACATGTTATATGGCCGAATGACCCCAAAATGACTCGTTCCCATCTACATTTCAATGTTAACATCCATGACAAATTTCATGATGATCCGATAAAAGGTACAACCTGTAGCCAGTGCCAAAGGATTGTCATGCAAACAGTAAAATCCAATATGGCTGCTGGCAGCAATGTTTTATGGCAGAATGACCCCATAATGACTTGTTCCCAACTACATGTCAATATTAACATTCATGACAAATTTCATGATGATCCGACCAAAGGTACGACATGTAGACGGTGCCAAAATATTTAGTCATGCAAAGAGTAAAATCCAAGATGGCTCCTGGCGGCTATGTTTTTTGGACAAATGACCCCAAAATGACTTGTTCCAATCTATATAACAATACTAACATAACTGACAAATTTCATGATGATCAGACAAACAGTACGGCCTGTAGCCCATGCTAATGGATTGAATTTTGAAATCCAAGATGGCCACTGGTGGCCATGTTTTATTGCTGAATGACCCCAAAATTACTCATTCCCATCTCCATGTCAACAGCCATGACAAATTTCATAATGATCCGACCAAAGGTACGACCTGTAGCCCATTCAAAATGAATTAGTCATGCAAAGAGCAAAATCCAAGATGGCTGCTGGCGGCCATATTGTTTGGCTGAATGACCCCAAAATTACTCATTCCCATCTACATGTCAATATTAACATCCATGACAAATTTCATGAGGATCAGACAAACAGTACGGTCTGTAGCCCATGCTAATGGATTGAATTTTGAAATCCAAGATGGCCACTGGTGGCCATGTTTTATTGCCGAATGACCCAAAAATGACCCGTTCCCATCTACATGTCAACAGCTATGACAAATTTCATAATGATCCAACCAAAGGTATGACCTGTAGCCCGTGCTAAAGGAAATTGTTGATGCCTCTGGACACGCACACGGCCATGGCAATAGCTAAAACTTTACAAAGTAAAGCCATAAATTGGGCCATAAATATTGGCTGTATGTGTACCAATGGATTCAAATTTGAAATCCATGATGGCTGCTGGCGGCCATGTTTTCATCAAAATTTAGAAAAATTTGATAGCTCCCATCTAGATGCGATCCTAAACATGCCTGTAAATTTTCAAAACAATTCTCCAATAAATGTGGGCTGCAGGGTGTGTAGGAGTCTCTTTGAAAACCGACGAATATCCTAACGGATGTACGTCTCTATAAATGTCCATTATATTTCATTTTTATGGAGACGCGACATTCCCAATATGACGTAAATAAACCGTTTCCAAATATGGAGTACATTCCTGGCATTGTAAATATTTGTGAGAATCGTTGTATTTAGAAATAGTACCACTCTTTACTCGGAGATAGAAACACTTTGTTGAGAACATAGTCCCAACCCAACCTGGATCACAGGAGACTTCAACCGGGTCGGGGTCGATTCGGTCCAGGGCTGGTTCGGCCGGGCTTGTTCGGCCCATGGTTTGGGCCGAATAGTCTCACCTAAAAAAAAAATTATCAGTAGGATATTTGGATGTTTATATATATTTTTCTTTGTATGTTATTTTATTATTATAATAAAGCATTTAATATTTTGATTAAAGTGTATTAAAGGGTAGCATTGCTCTAGTTTATATTATATATCTTGATCTTATGATTTGATTTAATATTCTTATCTGTGATTTGTCTGTGAGAAAGTTGATAATAAAGTTGTATATATATGTTTCTATATAGATTGGTACATGTATCTACCTTTTTACACTCAGAACGGCTTCTGGCATGTTTGTTTGAACAAGATAAAACGGTGATTGATCTGAGTTGAGAATCACTCTGTTGGTGAGTTGTTTGTTTAAGTGAGGCTCGTTCATGCATATCACAACATCATTATTCCATCTATTTAAAGGAATTAGTCTGTCAAAAAAATATTTTTTTTATCGTCATAATACTAATATATGTCTAACAGACCCTTTTCGCCAAGAAAATATCAAAATCGAGCAGATAGTATTTTTATTATTATGATATTTTAAAAATCGCGGAAATATCCGAAGTGTAAATCACGTGAGTGCGATCACATGACCACAACACAGTCACATGACCGATCATCTGCATCGACAGCAGTGGGTGGAGCTTGAAATAATTCTGCCAATCGCATAACGAGTTGATAAATTATGTATAAAATATTGCAGTCGGCGGTTAATTAGCTAGGCCTTTACGATAAATAGTGATCACGGAATAAAACTGTTTGAATGTGCTGAATTATGAACTGGATTTGCTAGAATGTTGGATTATATAACGAATAATGATGGCTAAAATGCACTTTGAGGCGATAAAAGTTGTGTAAAATGAGATTAATTTATGCAGAAATGCAATGAGCGAGCGGAATTTCGTGCGAAACTAATTTAACTGTTTCTGAAAGAATACAAGTTATGCCATATAGCTTCTTCTTCAATACCAATTTCGGAAGCTAGTTCACACACTAGTGTCATCCCATTGTGCGCTATAGGAGTACAATTAAACACAAATGGGGTGTGATTAACAAGACAGTCAATGACTGTGGGTCGCTCACCAGACTGTAAGGACTGAGAAGACAGGGACTCTGAAGACTACAAGAGTCAGTACTTGACAGAATCACTTAAGTTCTAAACATGGACATAGCTGGATGTACTCAAATGAGCATGGCTCTTCACCTTGAAATTTCCAATTGCACATCACTGACAAATTTCCAACCTCTTACCTTTTAAAGAGGACAACCATACCACAGTACTAAGTTCACAAAAATCACTTTGTACATTCCTCTTAGGTTGAATTTTACGACTGGTACCAGTACTTCAAGCTTTCAAACGTTTGATAATTACCAACCTGACACCCCCCATAAAGTTAAAATTTGTGGCCAATTCGGTCAAACAGTTTAACCTGAAGTAGAAACATATGGACTGATGGTTTAAAAACATACATGTTAGAAAATCAAACCAAACTACGAGAACAGTTCTAACTTATTTTTGGTGTGAACATCTAATCTACAACTAATTTAGTATCGGGCATGAAATTTTTAACTTTTGATCAAAATAGAGGGTCAAATCTCCACCCCTCTACACTCCCTCCCAATTGCCTCAAACATTGCCCCCACCCAGGCTGTCTAGAAATCAATATTATTATACCAGTACCAAACAGCATACAGGAGAGTTAAATCTCTTATCTCTGCCCCTATTAGAACAAATGTGAATCCTCATCTATGAGATCCATTCATCTAGTAATATCAATATACCCCCCAATTTTCTTTGAAAAATCAGGGTATGATTTCACCTGGATAAGTGCTGAGTCTGTATTTAGTGTCTGACCTTTGCAGGTGAATTTAATGACAATATTCCGCAAGGTGGACTAACATCACCGAATTCACCCTCTGGGGACCTCATTTCCTAAAAATGACTCCATGAACAAATCTGAACCCCGTCACCCAAGGCCCCTCCATACCAAATATAAGCTATATAGGCCTAATGGTTCTTGAGAAAAAACTGTTTTAAGACTTACTATGGAGGGAAAGAGTTATGGCCCTGGCTTGGCACCTACATGTATTTGATGTGATGAACTTAATTGAACAAATCTGATTGTGAGACACCTAGGGAACATGCACACTGAACTATATAAACACATTCCGTCTTTAATATGGAGAAGAAATCAATTGTTGATAGATGGATGGATAGACATCTCAACAGGCAGACGGATGGAAGCCTGACAGATAGAAGACAAATTTAATCCAATATATACCCCCCCCCCCCCATTTTTCTTTGAATATTAGTCGTATGATTTCATCTGGATAAGTGGTGATTAAAAAAATAATATGAAATGGCCAAACCTGAATTTAGTATGTCTGACATTTGCAGAATTAGGTCCCAAAAATGTGGATTTAATGACAATATTCTGTAAGGCAGGCTAGCATCACCAAATTCATCCTCAATCTGATTAGGCCTCAATGGCCAATAAAACCAAGGAACAGATTGAAGTCCTACAGTTGAAGTTGGTGATACACACCCATTGAGCACCTCAATTATGCATTTTATCTTCTGCAAATTAGGGGGACATTGAAACTGAACAGGTGGAAAAAAGTGACTAAATCAATGAAGTCCTACAGTTGAAGTTGGTGATACACACCCATTGAGCACCTCAATTATGCATTTTATCTTCTGCAAATTAGGGGGACATTGAAACTGAACAGGTGGAAAAGTGACTAAATCAAACTGTCAATTTGATACTTAGGATACTTCCCAGAAGATGAGGACAAAGCAGAATTAGGTCCCTGGCAGGTGTATTTGGTGATGCTAGCATGCTGTATGGGGTAGCAACACTAAATTCACCATCTGGGGACCTCACTATGTAAATGTCAGACACACTATTTCCAGACTTGAAGAAATCAAAGCCATTGAATGTCAGTCATCACCTAACCATGGGAGCACCAGTTTGTTGTTAAATTGCTACAGATATGTTTAGATTAGAATAATACATGTCATCTGGCCAGTTTATATAATTAATGACCTGTACCTTTACAGATATATATGCCTCTGTGGTGAGAAGAGGTATTAAATTGAGAGCTGATATGGCTTGGAAGGGATGTTGGTTGATGGCAGGGTTGGGTCTGGGCCATGTGGGAGGGGGTGGGTGGGGGAGGGTGGAATGTTTCAATAATTTCATTAAAGAGTAAAGTTTCATAACTCTGCAGATGTTATAATGGTGTCACTTTTTTCAAATTTTAAAACATGTTTTAAAAAAAAATTGTCCCAGAAGATGAGGCCTAAGCAGAATAAGGTAATTGGGGGTGTATTTGGTGATGCTAGCCTGCTGTATGGGGTAGCAACACTAAATTCACCATCTGGGGACTTCATTCTGCAAATGTCAGACACACTATGTCCAGGCTTGGAGAAATGAACAATGGACTATTCCTATTTATTCTTGTAGTAGACTCTGGTAGAATAGTTGTTTAGCTAATGTCATGTCGTGTAATGACAGATGGTAAACTGGTCTGAAGCAAGCAGTCTTCAGCAAGAGTATCAGGTGACCACACTATGATAAATTGGCTTTTTCAATAATACAGGCTTCAGTGTTCTCTTAAAAATTAATAGTGCATAGCAAAGAGGTGTGGATTACAAAGGGCCATAACTCTGTTAAAATATATCGGATCAAACCCATATTTTAACTTGATCTGTATATAAGTGTCAAAAATTCATATACCAAATTTGGTGTTGATCAGTTAAAAAATGTTTGAGTAATCCTGTCTTAGATGAATTCTATATCAAAACAAGAGTGGAAGGGGTTAAATAAACAATACCAAAATCCATACAGATGAAGAACATGCTAAGAAAAATCTAGGTAAGAAATATGAGGCTGTGATGTGTCCTAAACAAAAATTAAAGGTCAAAATGCAAAAATTGAATTTTTTGTTTTTAAAGTTATGTCCCTAGCTCTGCCCCTATTTGACCCAGTGACCCCATTTGAACAAATCTGAACCCCAGTCACCCAAGGTCTCTCTGTACCAAATATTAGCTAAATCGGCCCAATGGTTCTGAACAAGAAGTCGTTGTAAGAATTACTATGGAGGAATAGAGTTATGGCCCTGGCTTCGCAACTATTTGACCCAGTGACCTCATTTGAACAAATCTGAATGAGAGTCACCTAGGGAACATCCACACCAAATATGAACCAATTCGGTATGATGGTTTCAGAGGAGAAGATGTTTTTAAAGTTGACGGATGGACGGACGCACGGACGGACGCACGGACGGACGCACGGACGAGGAGTGATGAGGTGAGCTAAAAAGGTGGTGGTTATTATACTAGTACATGTATCATGATGGCTTATATTCGTCATAATAATTAATGTTCATGTCTGTTTCTTCACACGAAACATATTGTGTGGAGAAGTGCACGACTGTGAACAGCTTGATAAAATCCTTCCAGTCAAGATCGATAAGTGCGTAAACAAAATAATTCACTCGAATACACAACAGACTGTCGAAACTACAATAATTATTAATTAGGCTGCAGTTTGGCAAAACAACATTTTTTTTAATTGAAGGCTCGCCTGGCATTGTTTTTCAGTTTGTGGTTCATTTTTTTTTTTTTTTTAATTTACGTTTTGATGCAGATATTGACTTTCTAGAGGATTTTTTTTTAATTGTTAGCCTAGAAAAAATCCAATGATTGCCTCTAATAAAGAGCCTCCATGTTTTCGTCGCGGTATAGACAATAAAGAGCATTCTCAATTTTGAATGTGCTCTATTTCGATATCTCATGGGTGATTTTGTATGGTGTTGTGACATCTCATATATATTTTGAAGACCTCTGTTTGTCTGTCTGTATGTCCTTTATAGAATCGAAAACGGGTTGACCGATCGAGACCAAACTTCCTATCCAAAGGTAAAATCCCACGGGAATCGTCGACGTCACATTTTGGAGAAGCCCAGAGCACCCATTCTCCACTCTCAGTCACAAAAAAACAGCACTGCGGTGGTTAATCAAGTGATAATTTAATGAGCGTTTGTTTTTGACGCATCGCTATAAAGAGCGTTTGTTTACCATTCAACGTTATTAGCATCTGCAGAGAGATATACGGGCCATAGTACTCTTACAACATTTCTGCAATATAATTCTGACGAACGCCGCCAGTGACGGGCTAACCTGATAGTCTATTATATATTTTGGGAAATCTGTGTGTCTGTCTGTCTGTGTGTTCGCGATGGACTCGAAAACGGCCAAGCCGATTTCGATGAAACTTGGTATGTGGGGATACTTTCGGCCGTGGAGTGGCATTGGCCTGTTAATTTGCCCGTGCGACATGACCTTGACATCGGGTCATTTCAAGGTCGAACGCCCGAGTATCACGGGATTTCGATGAAAATTAGTGTCCAGGGATACTTTCGTATGGGGAGTGTCGTAAGCCTATTCCTTTGCCCGTGCGACGTGACCTTGAAATCTGGTCAATTCAAGGTCAAATCGCGAATTTTGATGGGATTTCGACGAAATTTGATACGTAGGGTTACTTTTGTCCACTGGGTGTTTTGGACGGGTCGAGTCGTGACCCTGACCTGACCTTGACCTTCAAAATGATCAATTCGAGGTCAAATCGGGTAATACCGGATGGATTTCGACGGTACTTTTGTCGGGTACTTTTGTCGGGTAATTGCTCGATTTGACCTTGAATTGTCCATTTTGAAGGTCAAGGTCAGGTGGGGTCACGATTTGACCCGTCCAAAACACTGCCCGGACAAAAGCACCTGCTAGTTTAAATATAAAGAGCATCCATGCTTCCGTCTCCCAAAAGCGGTAGACAATAAAGAGCGTTCTAAATTACGCACTGTGTTGTCTTTTTGGAGGTACTTAATAATGGATCGCTAGCCCGCCCACACCCGAACACACTACATCTACTAGGCATCTTGACATATGTGGAGATGACAGATACTCGGGATATTTATAGTAAAAAAAAAAACACAAAAAAAACAAAAGTGCCTAAATAGAGTTAACATTATTCAGCAGTGTTTATATAACATTTGGGCGCTTCTTATGTATGACCAGGTGAATGGGATCCTCCGTCGTCCTTTCTATTCACTTTGGGGCATTTTAGAGTCCAAACAAGTTCGCGACTGATGAATAGTCACTGAGTGATTACAAATCACCGAGTGAATACGAGACAATCAAAGCACTAATTACTGCCATCTATTCACCAAAGCAGACACGTGCCGGCATGTTATTAATGGCTACAAAAACAACCATTCTAGGCGGTACTAATTACTTTATTCACATTGATATTGTCTTCTATTCCAGATAAACGGCCAAAGCGGCCACACTATCTTTATTAATTAGATAACACATTGAATAGTGATGTAATCAAAACACCACACGCGCACATACGACTCCGCATTTTAGTATCGGCTGACTTACGATTACATCATCGTAGTCAGCATAATAATCTCCGGCTCCGAATCTGTGTTTTGGTCGTAGTTTGGTCACGGAAATCTCCGAATAACGGTGGTGGTATTATTTATTTTATGGGTTATTTATTATGCGATCGGAATGGGACTTGGATCATTTTAATCACAACAGGGAGGTATTTCCGATTGCGTTTTGTAGTTTCTAGACCGAATAAATCCTTTAAGGGTAGTGTGTATGCCCCAACACCATATCCCATTAGTTCTTCAATTTGATTAACAATGAGCCGAAGGTACAGTTTACGAGTATTTCCAACCAACACTGACATCCGACTATCCATGTGTTCAATGTACAAAGAATGTCCGATGAAGAAGGTCGGCGATATCGGCCTATAAGAACAACAACCCAATCAAGGCTTACATCCAGCAATTCCTAGCTTTGCCATTCCTGCCCGCAAGCCACATCCTACCATCACACCTACATACCACATCTGAGATACCAGAGATACAAGTGTTACATTATTTCTGAGATACCAGAGAGACCGCTCAGCGCTCATAGATGGGTGTTACAAATGTTACAAATGATTTCAAGTCCCAGTAGAAAACTGCAGCATATTTTATTCCTACCGTCTCCGTGTAGCGACATTAAATAATCAGATGTTTTATCATGTAAACTGTATATATTGACTGATTCTTCCATGATTTTAACTTGTTTTAATCAATAAATATTTGGATGTTTTAGCATGTAAAATGCATATATTCATGTCATTATTTGAATTTGTTGATGTGTGTTAATTACTATGTATATATATCGGATTATATCCATTAATATTGTTGCCAATAAAACGTTAAGTACAAACATAATTGTAAACACCGCTATTTTAAGCAATTACGTGTCATTTTTCAATAAAAATAGCACAATTCGGCAGCGGATAGAATATCCTTTGTTTACTATTTTAAAACTAAAAACCCGCGTAAATATTTATGTCAAGATTTTTGTTGAAATTGTGAAAATTACTCTGAATTTGAAACTAATGAAAGTTCTGACCGCGCTCCGTTACACTTCATTTCTCACTGGTAAGTTATAAAGTAAAAAATTAGCAATAAAAAGCCGTATTTCGATTGTTCCGAAAGTCGGCGTTTCAAAGGAAAAAAAAAAAAATTTAATTGCCAGGGAAGATCACTCTATTAGTAGTATTACCAGCTGATGTAGTCACATGATTAAAACATGGCGGCCCCCTGTGAACATATTAATGATCGTACATAAACAAATGTGTTTGAAGTGAATAGTAATGTATTCTGCTGACCATTTTGTCTCTATTTGAATGAAATTGGTTGATTGAAAAGATCTAATTTATCTAAGACACTTTATTATGGATTATGCCATAATTAATGATATTTTAACTTGAAATTTAACTTGTTTAAAACAAAAATTTGTAACTAACAAATCAACAATTACATGTATGACATACGATACATGTGATGTAATACATGAGGGTATCACCCCCTTTCGGTATGCAGGATTCAGGGTGTTTTGAAGCCGTACGCGGGATTCATACCCCCGAGTTAACTGGTATTCGGGTTCAAGCAAAACGTCTTGGACGCAGGTTTGAATGATGGCGCAAAATAATATTTTGTGCTAGTTATCTGTACGAATGAGTGGGTAGAATAGCTTCTTGGGCATATTCGACCACCATGCCATCATAAAGTATCATTAATCGTATCATAACGGCCTCATAACGCCCAAGTGCCTAGGAAACAAAATGCTGTCCATTTTTCTTTAGTTTTTTAGACCTACGAAACAGAATTATGTCCAATTTTTCTGGGGGGGGGGATTGATTTTTTCTGGTGAATCGTGTGGGGCAAAATATCCTGGGAAGCGGAGTGCTGTCCAATTTTTTAGGTGTGGGGAAGGGTTGAATAAACTTTTAACTTAATGGGTGGGGCAAGATATCCTGGCAAGCACCTAGGAAACAGAATTCTGTCCAATGTTTTTCTGGGGGGGGGGGGGGGGGGGATTTTGTATTCAGGATTCACCCCCCCAAAATTAACTGGTATTTAGGATTCAGGGGGAGGGGGTGATACCCTCATACATGTCAGTGTGACACTGACACTTCTTCCTCTATTCATTTTAGTTCTGATGTAAACTCCAGAGACACAATAATACCATATCATATCATAATTTTGCCATTCCTCAAAAAATGCGAATTGTCAACCCCCTGACGGCTGACCCCCGTCCAATTATTTGAGAAAAACGTCATTTTTTTCAAATACAATGTACTGCCATTACTACTGACTTTGTTTCATATTCCTAATTCCTAATATTTAGGTGTGGGGAAGGGTTGAATAAACTTTTAACTTAATGGGTGGGGCAAGATATCCTGGCAAGCGCCTAGGAAACAGAATTCTGTCCAATGTTTTTCTGGGGGGGGGGGGGGTGATTTTGTATTCAGGATTCACCCCCCAAAATTAACTGGTATTCAGGATTGACCCCCAAAATTAACTGGTATTTAGGATTCAGGGGGAGGGGGTGATACCCTCATACATGTCAGTGTGACACTGACACTTCTTCCTCTATTCATTTTAGTTCTGATGTAAACTCCAGAGACACAATAATACCATATCATATCATAACAATGTCAAAGGGAATTAAGTTTTAATTGAACAAAAAAAGTATCATTGGTAAGATCTCTTTCATTGTTCCTATACTCCCAATGACCAGCTCATATTGATTTCATTGTCAAGTTGAAAATGGACACGAGGGGCTCGGGAGGTACTGGTTCAGGGGCGCCGGAAGCATCCAAGGGCAGGGGGGGCAGAGCCTACAAAAAGGGCACTTTTCAGCAAAAAAGAGCATTTTCTCCGCAAACTCGGGAAAATAACCATAAATTCATTGTGGCAAAAATCCCTATTTTAATGGTATTTGTCGGTTTTTATGGCCATTTGTGATAAAATTGACAAAAAATTAATATTCCTTGTGAAATTGTAGTCCTGTTTTAGTACGAGAAGACTTGGACTAGTGAAATTGGTGGTATTTGGACCAAAAAAGTCACATTTTGCTATAAAAACACGAGATTAAACACACAAAAAGCATTTTCTGTCTCCAGAAAGAGGGCAAGTCCTGCCCCCGCTCGCCCCCCTTGGTCAAGGGCAGGGGGGGTCAGCTGCCCCATCTGCCCCCCCTCTTCCGGCGCCCCTGTACTGGTTTGTTTAACCAGTTATTTCAAACCATACTTTATCATGTTGCACTGTTTACATAAAACAATGCCTCCAACATTAATTGAGATATAGTTCTGTCATTACGCTTGAAAATAGTTTATCTCATGAATTTTGTGAAGGTTGACAGTCAGACACTTATATTTTGTCCATTTTCCAAGAATTAATTGAGAAAAAATAAAATATCTGCTCATATCGATACACCAATGGCTGACAATGAAACCTATATACAGTTTTGCTGCAGGTTAGGTAGTATTTTGCCTGAATAGCCCCATAATGTTGAAAAAAAGAAGTTTTTTTTAATTTTTGGTAGGGGGTATAGTTTGGTTATCATAAAATATTTCCACGTATTTGACACAAGTCTCAATTTGTTATCAAAATGTATTCAATAGTGTCTGATAATAGAAATAACATACAGAAATACAAAAAGTTTTTTATAGTATATTGTCAACATACTTGAAAAAAAAAATTCATCTTTTTGATGGGGGTATAATACTTGGATTTTTATCCAAATTTTCTATTTTTATGATGGGAAAGTTCTATTTCTGCATTGATTATGTATATCGATCATTTCCTGTGAGAACAACATATAGGTTTGCCATAAGTATTCAAAAACTTTGCCGTTATGCTGTGTTGTCAGAATTTTTCCATTCCTCAAAAACTGTGAATTGTCGACCCCCTAACGGCTGACCCCCATCCTGACACCACAAAGAGATGCGTTTCAAAAACACTAAAGGAAAAAAACACTTGTAGGGTGGGTGGGCATGGGGGAGGATGGCGGCACATTGAAACAAACTTCAGCCCAAAATTTACTCGACGGGGAACAGGTCAGGGAGAACCCAAAATCGATGTAATAAACCTCGATTTGTGTAATAAACCTCGATCGAGGTTCTTCGAGACCATGTGACCACTGGTGATATAGTGTGGAGTATTTCATCTTACACCTATGGGAGGCCAAATTCACATTTAATAATTAATTGTGCTTGATTGCGCTTAAGCACAATTAATTATTAAATGTGAATTTGGCCTCCCATAGGTGTAAGATGAAATACTCCACACTATATCACTTACACTATATTAATTCCATTAGTATCATATATGGTTTAGAGTGTTTCCCCTTATATCATGGGTGTATGCTTTGACCAGTGGTCACATGGTCTTGAAGAACCTCGATCGAGGTTTTTTACACAAATCGAGGTTTAGTACATCGATTTTGGGTTCTCCCTGACCTGGGGAAGTCGTGTGAGATTGCCTTTGTTTCATATTCCTAACACCCTAAAGCTGCTGTAACTGCATCTGAATATCTGGAAAATGGTTTTGAAAAAAATCGTTGCTATTTTAATTAGTCATACCGGCTGAATTGGTCCACAAAAAAATCTCAAAAACGGCACTGTGAGTGTGACAATTTGCACGAAGGCTAGAAGTTAGAACTTAGAAGAGGGACCAGTCAATGAGTCATGACATGAGACATACAATACATGGACATAGTCATGGAGTCTAGACATGTGTATGTCAGTAGGTAACAGCACCTTTGGCTGTTTGGTGAAATGTTTCAACTTTGTCTGCTTGTTTTCTTTCAAATGTCAAAGCGGTTTACCACCGGAAGCAGGCGCGATTCATTGGTAATCCAGAGCTACTCCGGAAGTGTGCAAATCACACCGACATGACAGTGCAGAACTGCTCAAGGAGGGTTGCCGTCATTTGGCGGGAAAGTGCAGCATGACCGATAAAGAGCGTTTATTGTCAGGATATATATATATACGTTATAATAAAGAGCCTTTGTAAGGCAAAATGGAAAACATTAAAGTCATTAATTACTCATATGATATACTGTATAGGTCTATAGGACAATATTATATATCTCATATATATTTTTGAAGACCTCTGTCTGTATGTCTGTCTGTCTGTCTGTATGTCATTTATACAAATCTACGATTCTCGACCGATCGGGACGAAACTTGGTACGTGAGTGTAGTTTGACCAGGCGGTGGACGTTGTCGTATTGGCGAGTCCGTGCGGTGCCCGCTTCGCGCATGCGCAGACGAGATCTCGGAAACGGGTGGAGCTATCGACTTGAAATTTGGTATGTGAATGTATCTTGCCCCGGATACCAATTTTATCGGGTCGCCGAGCCCGTGCGACGCCAGCTTCGCGCATGCGCAGACCAGATCTCGGAAACGGGTAGAGCTATCAACTTGAAATTTGGTTTTTGAATAGCCCGGACAACGTCGGGCTGGGTAGAGCTATCGACTTGAAATTTGGTTTTTGAATAGCCCGGACAACGTCGGGCTCATCGGCTAGTCTCATATATATTTTGAAGACCTCTGTCTGTTTGTTTGTCTGTCTGTTTGTCTGTCATTTATACAAATCTACGATTCTCGACCGATCGGGACGAAACTTGGTACGTGTGTGTAGTTTGACAAGGCGGTGGACGTTGTCGTATTGGCGAGCGGATCAGCTCTATACGGACCCTCCAACCGGAAGTGGATGAATCGTGAATCAACAGGCTACGCAAAATTCAGAAAGTTGGATATTGAATGAATCGTCCGCCAACTTGACCTTGACCTTTGGGGCGACTTTGGGATTTGACTTTTAGCATTCTAGACTGTTCTAGATGCCGTATAATGACAGAAGTTCAGGGTGAATAACGCTATTGCTTACAAATGCACGCATTTTAGTAACCTTTTAATCATTCATGTCAGCTAAATGTTACGGATCGGCGAACTGTCAATATGACGTCACGAATTACTATATCCGGTGTGAGGGTCCGTATAGAGACGCCGCCATTGGCGAGCCCGTGCGGCGCCCGCTTCGCGCATGCGCAGACGAGATCTCGGAAACGGGTGGAGCTATCGACTTGAAATTTGCTATGTGAATGTATCTTGCCCCGGATACGAATTTTATCGGGTCGCCGAGCCCGTGCGACGCCAGCTTCGTGCATGCACAGACGAGATCTCGGAAACGGGTGGAGATATCGACTTGAAATTTGGTATGTGAATGTATCTTGCCCCGGATACGAATTGTATCGGGTCGCCGAGCTCGTGCGACGCCAGCTTCGCGCATGCGCAGACGAGATCTCGGAAACGGGTGGAGCTATCGACTTGAAATTTGGTTTTTGAATAGCCCGGACAACGTCGGGCTCATCGGCTAGTCTCATATATATTTTGAAGACCTCTGTCTATCTGTCTGTATGTCCTTTATAGAATCGAAAACGTGTGGACAGATTGAGCTCAAATTTCGTATATAAGTGTAAAAACCCACGGGGATCGCCGACGTCGCATTTTGGACAAGCTCTGAGCACTGATTCTCCACTCCCAATCATCAAAATCACCGCAAACGCCACTTCGGGGGTTAAGGCATAACGATCTTTATATTGACCATATTCGGAGATGTTAACGACGAGCGCTCTTTATTGCAATCGACATAGCTAAACGACTACCCCATGCGTGCGAAATACGGATGAGAAACGCAAAATGTAATTATCTCGATTAAAAAGGCAGAATTGATCTAAGAAGCGTTTGTTTACAATCCAACGCAACGTTATCAATCGAAATATTATGCAGAGAGATTCACGACGTGTGTAGTTTGGCCAGGCGGTCGTCCTTGTCGTATTGGCGAGCCCGTGCGACGCCCGTGCAGCGCATGCGCAGACGAGATCTCGGAAACGGGTGGAGCTATCGACTTGAAATTTGCTATGTGAATGTATCTTGCCCCGGATACGAATTTTATCGGGTCACCGAGCCCGTGCGACGTCAACTTCGCGCATGCGCAGACCAGATCTCGGAAACGGGTGGAGCTATCGACTTGAAATTTGGTTTTTGAATAACAGTGTTCGCGCTGTCGGTAGCCAAATTAGACAATGGCTAATATTTTTCGAATTTGGCTAATAAAAATGTGGCTAAACTTTTGGAAAAACTTTTTTTGACCCCAAATAGAGACTGGAAGCATGAATTTTTGGCAAGTGGGTTTTTAATTCTGTGATGTGAACGATCTTGTCCAAAAACATCCTATACGTAAGTGGAAACCCGAAACCCGATCGCGGACAGTACAAAGGGAAACATTACTATATCCGGTGTGAGGGTCCGTATAGAGACGCCGCCATTGGCGAGCCCGTGCGGCGCCCGCTTCGCGCATGCGCAGACGAGATCTCGGAAACGGGTGGAGCTATCGACTTGAAATTTGCTATGTGAATGTATCTTGCCCCGGATACGAATTTTATCGGGTCGCCGAGCCCGTGCGTCGCCAGCTTCGTGCATGCGCAGACGAGATCTCGGAAACGGGTGGAGATATCGACTTGAAATTTGGTATGTGAATGTATCTTGCCCCGGATACGAATTGTATCGGGTCGCCGAGCTCGTGCGACGCCAGCTTCGCGCATGCGCAGACGAGATCTCGGAAACGGGTGGAGCTATCGACTTGAAATTTGGTTTTTGAATAGCCCGGACAACGTCGGGCTCATCGGCTAGTCTATATATATATATTGAAGACCGCTGTTTGCCCGTATGTCTGTCTGTATGTATGTCATTTATACAAATCTACGATTCTCGACCGATCGGGACGAAACTTGGTACGAGTGTGTAGTTTGACCAGGTGGTCGTCGTTGTCGTATTGGCGAGGCCGTGCGACGCCCGTGAAGCGCATGCGCAGACGAGATCTCGGAAACGGGTCGAAATTTGGTATGTGAATGTATCTTGCCCCGGATACGAATTTTATCGGGTCGCCGAGCCCGTGCGATGCCAGCTTCGTGCATGCGCAGACCAGATCTCGGAAACAGGTAGAGCTATCGACTTGAAATTTGGTTTTTGAATAGCCCGGACAACGTCGGGCTCATCGGCTAGTCTCATATATATTTTTGAAGACCTCTGTCTGTATGTCTGTCTGTCTGTATGTCATTGATACAAATCTACGATTCTTGACCGATCGGGACGAAACTTGGTGCGTGTATGTAGTTTGACCAGGCGGTCGTCGTTGTCGTATTGGCGAGCACGTGCGGCGCCCGCTTCGCGCATGCGCAGACGAGATCTCGAAAACGAGTAGAGCTATCGACTTGAAATTTGCTATGTGAATGTATCTTGCCCCGGATACGAATTTTATCGGGTCGCCGAGCCCGTGCTACGCCAGCTTCGCGCATGCGCAGACGAGATCTCGGAAACGGGTGGAGCTATCGACTTGAAATTTGCTATGTGAATGTATCTTGCCCCGGATACGAATTTTATCGGGTCGCCGAGCCCGTGCGACGTCAGGTTCGCGCATGCGCAGACCAGATCTCGGAAACGGGTGGAGCTATCGACTTGAAATTTGGTTTTTTAATAGCTATCGACTTGAAATTTGGTTTTTGAATAGCCCGGACAACGTCGGGCTCATCGGCTAGTCTCATATATATTTTGAAGACCTCTGTCTGTCTGTCTGTATGTCCTTTATAGAATCGAAAACGTGTGGACAGATTGAGCTCAAATTTCGTATATAAGTGTAAAAACCCACGGGGATCGCCGACGTCGCATTTTGGACAAGCTCTGAGCACTGATTCTCCACTCCCAATCATCAAAATCACCGCAAACGCCACTTCGGGGGTTAAGGCATAACGATCTTTATATTGACCATATTCGGAGATGTTAACGACGAGCGCTCTTTATTGCAATCGGCATAGCTAAACGACTACCCCATGCGTGCGAAATACGGATGAGAAACGCAAAATGTAATTATCTCGATTAAAAAGGCAGAATTGATCTAAGAAGCGTTTGTTTACAATCCAACGCAACGTTATCGATCGAAATATTATGCAGAGAGATTCACGACGTGTGTAGTTTGGCCAGGCGGTCGTCCTTGTCGTATTGGCGAGCCCGTGCGACGCCCGTGCAGCGCATGCGCAGACGAGATCTCGGAAACGGGTGGAGCTATCGACTTGAAATTTGCTATGTGAATGTATCTTGCCCCGGATACGAATTTTATCGGGTCACCGAGCCCGTGCGACGTCAACTTCGTGCATGCGCAGACCAGATCTCGGAAACGGGTGGAGCTATCGACTTGAAATTTGGTTTTTGAATAACAGTGTTCGCGCTGTCGGTAGCCAAATTAGACAATGGCTAATATTTTTCGAATTTGGCTAATAAAAATGTGGCTAAACTTTTGGAAAAAAATTTTGACCCCAAATAGAGACTGGAAGCATGAATTTTTGGCAAGTGGGTTTTTAATTCTGTGATGTGAACGATCTTGTCCAAAAACATCGTATACGTAAGTGGAAACCCGAAACCCGATCGCGGACAGTACAAAGGGAAACCCGTCACTCTGCACGAAACAACAAAAGGTCATATCATTATTTTACATTTAATCCGCTAACCCCCCATTGTCTGTCTGGTCACTCACGGGGCTCCTGTACAATGCATGTTTATGATGACATTGTATTTATGACGGCCAAGGTTTATGAGCACCAAGTGTAAGACAATAGCTTAATCAGCCAAATGTGAATCACGACAGATATTTTGTCGTTATTTTTCGTCAATACCGATACATTCAAAATAATATGCATGCGTTTATGACAGATTGTAATTTGATAATGGCGTAACAATATTAAGTTATTAGTTTCCAGATGTCACTTAAATATTTTCGCAAGGATAATTAATATTTAATGATTTAAAAGAAGAAAGTGGGGAAATGTCCGGTTGGGAAATGTCCGTATACCCAATCCCGGGTTACCCCCCCCCCCCCCCCCCAAATCACTCTTTCACATAAAGATTAATAAATTTTTAATAAATGACATATATAAAAATATTTCTAGTTCATCAAAATTAGTTAAATTATTGTGTATTTTACCTGTGCCTGTTAGATTTGACGTTTTAGTCATTAATTGTGAACCGACCATAAAACGATGATTTAATTTGACCATAGTTTTTTTAATTTGGCCAAAAAAAATTTGGCTAAAGTTTTTTTCATTTGGCTAATAAAATGTTCATTTGGCTAAACTTTTGGCTAAAAATTTGTCTGCTTGTTTTCTTTCAAATGTCAAAGCGGTTTACCACCGGAAGCAGGCGCGATTCATTGGTACTCCAGAGCTACTCCGGAAGTGTGCAAATTACACCGACATGACAGTGGAGAACTGCTCAAGGAGGGTTGCCGTCATTTGGCGGGAAAGTGCAGCATGACCGATAAAGAGCGTTTATTGTCAGGAGATATATATATATACGTTATAATAAAGAGCCTTTGTAAGGCAAAATGGAAAACATTAAAGTCATTAATTACTCATATGATATACTGTATAGGTCTATAGGACAATATTATATAAGACCTCTGTCTGTATGTCTGTCTGTCTGTATGTCATTTATACAAATCTACGATTCTCGACCGATCGGGACGAAACTTGGTACGTGAGTGTAGTTTGACCAGGCGGTGGACCAGACCAGATCTCGGAAACGGATAGAGCTATCAACTTGAAATTTGGTTTTTGAATAGCCCGGACAACGTCGGGCTGGGTAGAGCTATCGACTTGAAATTTGGTTTTTGAATAGCCCGGACAACGTCGGGCTCATCGGCTAGTCTATTATATATTTTGGGAAATATGTGTGTGTGTGTGTGTGTGTGTGTGTGTGAGGGAGGGTGTGTGAGGGTGTGTGTGTGTGTCTGTCTGTCTGTCTGTGTGTTCGCGATGGACTCGAAAACGACCGAACCGATTTCGATGAAACTTGGTATGTGGGGATACTTTCGGCCGGGGAGTGGCATGGGCCTATTAATTTGCCCGTGCGACGTGACCTTGACCTTGAAATCTGGTCAATTCAAGGTCAAATCGCGAATTTTGATGGGATTTCGACGAAATTTTATACGTAGGGTTACTTTTGTCCACTGAGTGTTTTGGACGGGTCAAATCGTGACCCCGACCTGACCTTGACCTTTAACATGATCAATTCGAGGTTAAATCGGGTAAAACCGGATGGATTTCGACGGATACTATTGTCGGGTACTTTTGTCCGGGCAGTGTTTTGGACGGGTCAAATCGTGACCCCACCTGACCTTGACCTTCAAAATGGACAATTCAAGGTCATTCGCCGAAAAGCAGAGGGGAAACAGCCCGGACGGACCTTCAAAATGATCAATTCGAGGTCAAATCAGGTAAAACTGGATGGATTTCGACGGGTACTTTTGTCGGGTACTTTTGTCCGGGCAGTGTTTTGGACGGGTGAAATCGTGACCCCACCTGACCTTGACCTTCAAAATGGACAATTCAAGGTCATTCGCCGAAAAGCAGAGGGGAAACAGCCCGGACGGACCTTCAAAATGATCAATTCGAGGTCAAATCGGGTAAAACTGGATGGATTTCGATGGGTACTTTTGTCCGGGCAGTGTTTTGGACGGGTCAAATCGTGACCCCACCTGACCTTGACCTTCAAAATGGACAATTCAAGGTCAAATCGTGCAATTCGCCGAAAAGCAGAGGGGAAACAGCCGGACGAAGTCGGGTCCACCTGCTAGTCTATTATATATTTTTGGAAGATCTGTGTGTGTGTGAGGGTGTGTGTCTGAGGGTGTGTATGTGATGGTGTGAGTGTGTGTGTGTGTCTGTCTGTCTGTATGTGTGTTCGCGATGGACTCGAAAACGGCCGATTTCGATGAAACTTGGTATGTGGGGTACCTTCGGTCGGGGACTGGCATGGGCCTATTAATTTGCCCGTGCGACGTGACATTGACCTTGAAATCGGGTCATTTCAAGGTCGAACGCCCGAGTATCACGGGATTTCGATGAAAATTAGTGTATGGGGATACTTTCGTATGGGGAGTGTCGTAAGCCTATTCGTTTGCCCGTGCGACGTGACCTTGAACTTGAAATCGGGTCAATTCAAGGTCAAATCGCGAATTTTTATGGGATTTCGACGAAATGTTATACGTAGGGTTACTTTTGTCTACTGAGTGTTTTGGACGGGTCCACCTGCTAGTGTAATATATATTTTGGGACTTCTGTCTGTTTGTTTGTTTGTTAGCAATGGCCAGGAAAACTGCCGGACAGATTTCGACGAAATTTGACACCTATGGGAACTTTTGTTCGGGGAGTGTTTTGGACTGGTCAAATCGTGACCCCGACCTGACCTTGACCTTCAAAATGGTCAATTCAATGTAAAATCGCGCCAAGCAGAAGAGAAACAGCCCGGACGAAGTCGTGTCACCCTGCTAGTATATATATTTATCACATAATTTGGCCATAAAAGCAGTTTCATAATTATCGGTAATAGACACGTTTAATATCAGCGCGTGCGATGACGTCACGGCGTTCTTCAGATAACTTGCGATCGCTGTAGTGTATGATTGTTGTTTTCGATGAATATTTCGCGTTGCTTCGGGTTTATTTGATCATGTGATAAAAGGTATCTCACACTCGTCCTATTTTATACGTAATTTATCAACCTCGTCCTCTAAATTCTATTTGAGCCTCGGTAAACCTCGGCTCAAATCGAATTTAGTGAACTCGGTTGATAAATTCCGTATAAAATAGGAACTCATGTGAGATCCTCTATATATATATATACCTGGACAAACACACACACACAAATAAACCGTTATAAATGTGAATGATTGAGCCCATATCTCGTGGTGGTGTCTTTATTTTTTACTTTATTTGTAGAAAGAATCAGTAAAAGCCTCACTTCGGTCACTCAACTAACAACGAATTGAAGGCTTCACTACAAACTTTCAAGGAATATTTTGCTGTCAAAATTAGGCCTGACAGGAAACAAGAAGGTTGATCATTCTGATTCAGAGATGGCCCTATATGTCAGAGTTAAAATATATTATATACAGTATTTATA
Organism: Siphonodentalium dalli; assembly: GCA_032622095.1. Taxonomy (NCBI): domain Eukaryota; kingdom Metazoa; phylum Mollusca; class Scaphopoda; order Gadilida; family Siphonodentaliidae; genus Siphonodentalium; species Siphonodentalium dalli. The sequence continues at coordinate 300,946,153 of CP136063.1, forward strand.
CAGTAACTCTTTGTTATGGGATTTGATCTAAAGTATGCGGTCTTCTGATATAAAAAGGCAGGTCGATATCTTAGACATATTATGGACTTGTTTGAGTGCGATAAACTTATAAGTTAGTACTCAGGCGCTATGCCAACCTGGAGAGTGGAGAATGTATCATTCTACTAAGGCTGAAGGGGTCACTCTCACCAAAAAAAGTGCTGAAGGGTACACAGGGTTTGAAAATGTGCTGAAGGGTACACAGGGTTTGTGATCAGCACGAACACCATTACTTAAATTGTGTTTATGAAAGTCTGGCACCCATGAGCAGTTCAGGTTTGTTTTCAATACATTTTAATATTCATTGGAACGTAAACAATTATTCTCTAACAGAAATCACGGCAGATACGAAAACCGAACATCCTTTAGAACGACATTTCAAAACCTGTGTACCCTTCAACACATTTTGAAAAACCTGTGTACCCTTCAGCACTTTTTTTGGTGAGAGTGACCCCTTCAGCTCTACTAAGATCACCGAAAATTTCAAATGAATCGACCATACCACTCCATAGAATACATATTCTGAACTACGCTCAATTGTAAATAAATGAATCTTAAGGGTTAGATTAGAATAACCAAATTGCGATTTACAGAATTCAAAATCAAGTGCAATCCATATCAATTCGTGCATATCACCAATACACATGTATACACATAACACAACACAATTAATAAGAATTACACTTACTTCTTATACAGCCCATCAATGGGGCGCCGTTCCTCTATTTGTCCCCTATTTAGAGATATCTCCAATTCATTTGGATATATCTCCAATTCATTAAGATATATCTCCAATTCATTAAGAGATATCTCCAATTGTTATGAAGATATCTCCAATTGCCAATTGCCATATTAATATGGAGATATCTCTAAATCACTAGCAGATATCTCTTAATTAATTAGGAGATATCTCTAAATCACTATATAGGAGATATCTCCAAATCTACGCGATTTGCATATATCTCTTCGTTCAATTAAGAGATATCTCCAAATGACTAAGAGATATCTCCTCGTGAATTAAGAGATATCTCCAATTCATTAGCAGATAAGATAAGATTTAATCGTTATAAGAAACCACAATTGTACTGTCACTGTGGTTATCGTTAATCAAGCGGCGGTCTGGTGCACAATATTGGAATAATCTCGAAGTATTGCTCTCTCTCTCTCTCTCTCTTTCGTGGAAAATGTTATTTATGAGTGTTATGAATCTTGTGGTTATCTCACTGTCGAACGTACCCACGAAAATGTCAGAAGCTACCTCGATTGGTAGAATTGAATAATTGATGCCCGAAATTTGTCGGATGTCAGCAGATATCTCTTAATTCACGAGGAGATATCTCTTAGTGGCATGATTTAGAGATATCTCTTAATTCGCAAGGAGATATCTCTTAGTGATTTAGAGATATCTCTCAATTCACGATGGGATATCTCTTAGTCATTGGAGATATCTCTTAATGCTGTCGATTTGGATATATCTTTTAGTGATCGAGGAGATATCTCTTATTCAGTTTCGGGTCAGAGAATATTAAGAATTTCTCCCCAGCAAGTGGGGTTTTTTTTTGTCAGCCAAATATTATTTGTTGAGAGAATATTTTATGGGTTTATTTCGTTATGACAGAAGGCAGAACACACGCTATTTTGGAGCATGTGCAACAGAACCTGTTCAATGGACAAAAGGGGAAAAATGGCCGAAACCTGAAATTATGGTTCTAAAAACCCTAATTTGGGCACTTAAAAAAAAAATTCAATGAAATTCCTTATCGAGAAGTACCATAGAAACCATTCTAAATATAAAGTGAACACCATTTCAATAAAAAGCGAATTTCTGAGACCGACTATTAAAGCCCAGTAAAACCAAAGTTACTGGACATGACGTCCCAAAAATAAGGTTTTAATCGAATTTATAAATCGGTATCCTAATCCTAATACAAAGAATCTTTAAATTAGGATACCGATCTATAAATTCGATTAAAAACCTTATTTTTGGGACTTTATTCCAGTAACTGTGGTTCGGCATCTCCGATAACATATAGGCCCTGGTGGCCTGTAGTGCACTGGACACCATCTCGGAGACCCAGCCATTTTGTCGATAAAAATGTGACTTTCACTTTCGTTTCATGTTTTCCCAAGGTCACAGAATAATAAGTATACTATCTGAAACAGGCCCCTCTTCGGGGGCCTTTATTCGGCGTCGGAGGCGCCTGCGGCCCCTGCACAAAGGGACCTCTGTGTATTAGTGGCCTGTCGCCCACATATCTAACAGACATATCCTACTCTTTTAAATATTTTTTATCATATTATTATGCTACTTCAATATATCGTCGGGGAAATACATGTAGGTTCATATTGGACCTAAATATTGACATTGGTTCTTATTGGACTTATTTGGTTCTGATATAAGCCCATGGTGGATTTTTACCCATTATATGTTGGATGGCACAGACCACTTTGAAAACCCATCTGCATAAAGTGCGTACATCTGGTGCTGAAATAAAGTGAGCGTATTTGTTTGTTTTTTGTTAATTGTTTAATTACATTTTTTCTAATCATAATTTTGAAAAACTAACGCCGTTATTACCTCTGCCATGGTACCCCACGTCACCACACCAACTTTGGTTTAAATCGGTCAGATTCTACAATTTTATATATGTTGATAAATAATCTGTGCATGTGTATTGAGGGATCCTTCATTTTAAGCCAGAGCCGGTGAATACGACCGAATTGGAGATATCTCTTAGTGATCGAGGATATATCTCTTAATTCAGCAGTATTAAGAGATATCTCCCAATGACTAAGAGATATCACATCGCGAATTAAGAGATATCTCTAAATCATTAAGAGATATCCCCTCGAGAATTAATAGATATCTCTAAATCATGCCACTAAGAGATATCTCCGCGCGAATTAAGATATATCTGCTAATGATTTGGAGATATCTCTTAATTCACGAGGAGATATCTCTTAGTCATTTGGAGATATCTCTTAATTGAACGAAGAGATATCTCCTCGGACATGCTAGCAGATATCTCTGAATTCGCGAGGAGATATCTCTAAATCACTAGGATATATCTCTTAATTCACGAGGAGATATCTCTTATCCACGAAGAGATATATGCATATTTTGCCAACAGACCAAATCCATGGCCATTTGGTGCAGGGGCTCATCTTGTGGGATTATGAGTTTTTCACCCGCTCGTTGCCTGTTGGGTTTAACTCAAGTTAGGTAACATGTGACTGTAGAGTTCTAAACTGTTCAAATATATAACAAAACAGGCACCGACTGTTGTGTTCTCGTAATGTTGTGCGAAGACATGTGATCTCGCACCACTCTAGTGAAGCAACTTTCAACTGGCAGTTCAATTTTAATTCGGCATTGCTCGACAACAAAATACCAGAACACCAATGTCAGAAATGGTAACGCACTCAAGATCATATATATATGGGCATCGCATATTAATATTAACAAGCTCGAATCTATTCCATGTGAAATTACACATGTTAAATTTTGTAAATCAGTGTTGGGTTTAAATAGAATGGCGTCTAATCACGCGACAAGAGCAGAATTGGGCAGATTTCCGATAGCACATGATGCGATAGTGAATGCTGTAAGATATATGCTTAAACTGTCTGAAAGAAAACCGAATATGTTACTTCAGAATTCTGCCCAAATATGCGAGGAATATATAATTCCACCGTTTTTGGCAGAAGCACTTCACATGCCAAAAATAAGCGATTTAGAGAATAACCTATCGCTGGAATATCTCAATAAAGTCCGGGAAGAATTAAAATGCGTTCATATTCTAACGTTCAAAAACGAAATATTCGATGACAACAAGAAAAATGGTATGAATAAATTAAGAACGTATCGTTGTTTCAAAGAACAATATGAAATTGAACCATACTTACTCCAAATTACTAATTTTTATACGAGATCGTGTTTCAGTAAGCTTAGAGTAAGCAATCATAAGTTGCAGGTAGAGGTTGGGCGACACGCTCAGCCAAAAATACCTTACGAGAAACGCATATGTAAAAAATGTGAAGCAAATGAAATTGAAACGGAAGAACACTTTATAATGAGATGTGAAAAACATAACCATTTGCGGAAGAGATTTTTCACTGAAATAGGAGTTCACCAACCAATTTTCGTAAACTTTGATGAAATAGAAAAGTTCATATTCCTCATGAAGGCTGAACACCCGAGTATATGCAATCTGATCTGTAACATGGTTCGGCAGTTTTCCGCAAATAAATGAGAATATAGTGTTGAGTTACAAATACATGTTATATATATATTTTATATGAAATTGTCTTGACTTGTGTTTAAATTATCTGTATTATGACAACTGCCCCGCGTGGGTGTATTATGTCAATAAAAATGTTATGTTATGTTATGTTATATTATATACCCAATGATTGTAATGATACAATATAAAATATATTGGTTTCACGAATGACCAACTCAGAATTCCGTTAAAATAACAATAACAACCAGCACCCAATTAACGAACCGGCGGCCGACTCGACCGTCTCCGACCACAACCCCCAGTGGGCTGCAGAACGAAAAAAAGTCAATAAAAGTTTAAATATAAGACTTACAACGGACTCGGCCTCTGGCTCGCAGTTCGACTTTTTTAATCCTCCCAAAAATTCCCATTCTATAAATAAAACACCAAAAAATCTCTGCATTAGTATACGCGGTGTGCGTAATTAAGAGCGTCGGATATACTAGCCATATGAAGCCATCGTCAGAATACATTGCAGTGAAATATACTACTCATGATTTGCTATAAACCATTTTAATGTCAGTCTGGTAAGACCATTAACAATGTTGAACAGATGTTTGACACGTCTTGCAATTTAGTCGTTTAGGGTCGATATTTTCATTCAATGACAGACTGCTCGAGTTCAAATTGTGTGTGTGGTTTTTTTTTTGCAACATCCTCAATGCTTAATATACTCATACACAATAATAAAAACCGAATGGTCAACATTTGTCACAAAATTTATTTGTTATTGACATTGGGGAATTTGTTCACAATTTTGGTCTGTTCGGGAGAAATTGCACATAATACTGTTCCTTTCTGTCCCCAAAATAATTATTAGCTATACAAAATTATAGATAAAATTTAGTTGAATGTGATAAACAGCGACCATGTTACCACTTCCCCTACCAATATTCATATGTTTTATTTCACCTGGGACTTTTTCATGGCTCTAAAAAGATAACGAACGAGATGGGAATCTAAAACAAGACACATGTGCGGAGTACTATACTAGTCCAGGGACATTATGGTAAATTTAGCGGGGAAATACCCCTGAAGAGATTTTTCAGAATTTGTAGGCGAGTATGTTTATAGCAACACACTAAAAGTCCCCAAGAATCTGAGGTGAGCATTTTATGCTACATGTATAACAATTTCCACGAAGGTGAATATTTCAGTGAAATCTGGGACTAACTATTACACCGACATACTCTCGATACCAGGGATGGGGCAATTACTTGTGAATGTAATTAATTACAATTACAATTACTTCAACATTTTTCAATTACAATTACAATTCCCATTACATCTATTTCTTAATGTAATTAATTACAATTACAATTACTTTGAAATGTAATTCAATTACAATTACAATTACATTTCAGTACATAATTGAAGTAGGAACACTATTTATTGATATGGACTTTATTTGATAACAAAACATAACACAAGCAAGATAAAAAATACATGAGTAAGCACAGTAATGGAGCACATTTAGGCTAAATGATTTAGCACATAAGCATCATCAGTTGCTCGAAACGATCATCCCTAAGGCGACACCTGTCCGGACGAAAGATCTTTCCGGCAATGCTGAACAGACGCTCTACAGGAGCAGACGAAGCGGGCACGCACAGTCGATACCAAATTGCATTGAACAAAATGTTGATATATAACACTTTTAGGCAATTTTATACTATATAGTTGACAGTGGTTAGCATAATATTTTGGCAATTAATCGATTATGATGACTGAAGCGGCATTTCAAGAACTGCTGTTGTTGTTGTTGTTGTTGTAGGAATCTGAATATGATGATATGGGGACCATCGGATCAGATTATGTACCTTAATAACTTAGTAATACTAAGTATATGCCTAGAATGTGTGGCTCCAAATCGCAAAGTGTCTTTGAGCAACACGCCATCTATTTTGTGTATAATACAATGTACATGTATATATAGGCATATGCCTACATGCACACGGCCAGAGAAGTCTCAAATGTAAAATGGAAAGCTGGCCAAAAAAGTGATCGCCACGAATTGCTGGTCAAATAATAAGTTGGGTTGAAAAGCTGCATCGACAAAATCTCACCGGATCCAAATGACAGTTCGAGGTTTAGACCGTCGAAGAACTTTCACGAACGTCACAATTCAAACTTGAATCTGAATGCATATATAGTTGCGCACCTGTAATCCATCAATGAGCTCATCCGAATAAAGTATCGGACATGTATGCCTATCTACTATATATTTTGGGACTTCTGTCTGTTTGTTTGTTAGCAATGGCCGGGAAAACTGCCGGACGGATTTCGACGATATTTGATACCTAGGGGTACTTTTGTCCGGGGAGTGTTTTGGACGGGTCAAATCGTGACTCAGACCTGACCTTGACCTTCAAAGTGGTCAATTCAATGTCAAATCGCGCCTTTCGACGGATGAAAGCAGAGGGGAAACAGCCCGGACGAAGTCGGGTCACCCTGTTAGTACTATATAGTGGAGATGACACGAGATCACCTTATCTTAGTATATCCCCCTTTGCAACTATGTTACTTATCAGAAATGCTCCATTCATTATACAACCAATCTTTGGAATAAGTTAAAACCAGAATCGATGGAATGTGAAACTTTCTCAGACTTCAAAAGATTTATGAATCGCGGCCACAAAGAGCGTCCTCGATATCTACGATGTATCTGAGATGCGCATATATACGAGATCAATTCAGATATATAGTATTGACGATTGAGAATAGAATGTATATAGTAATTTTAATTATGGTCTTCGCTGAAATCATTTGAGAGAGTACAGTAGTCCTTTATGAATGTATGGTGCATTTAGTACAGAAAAGGTTAACGGGGCTATAAGTTGTTAGCGTTCTTCAGAGATGTCCGATGGAGTCTATATTATAGGAAAAAACAACTCAGCCAGTCGGACGAAATGTCTGCACAGAACATTAAGTGACCCTAGAACCACTTATGGTCAATTTGCCATCATTGATCGTACTTATTTATAATATATGTGTTTCATCTTGTGAATTTCTTACTGGCGTCACAAATACTTATATATACGTCTCATGTGATCCATGTGACGGAGCTCGCGTTATCTGACGGAATTTAAGGTAAGTTATAGTGGTCGAGTGATATCCCCGGCATCACCGATATTTTTAACAGATATATGGGACAAAATATAGTTATGTTACTACGTAATATAAATATTTTATATTACTACATGTATAAACATTTTGTATATTTTGTCCAAGAAGCATACTATAGTATTACATGGTTTTGAATATATATAGACATGTACCTAGCTGACCTTGTAGTCCAGTGCATTTATGAGAAAATAGGGCTGAACCTCAAAATAATTGCAACACAAAAGATTTTGTTTTATTTTGGTTGGGAGCATCATAGAGTATACTCAGCTAAAAATCAACAAAAATCTGAACATGCGAAATGGCCTTTTTGAGGCAAAAAGTGGCAAAAATGATGAAAAATTGGTGAAAAATGGAGATTAACATTTTTTGTTAATAACTCTTGATGTAAACATACAATTGTTATATTTTCACAATGATAAACTGTGGTACAGTTGTATCCAAGATTTTGTATCATTTTATTCTATAAATATCGATTAAATTTTCGAAATTTGGGTCAAAAAGTTGAAAAATTTGCCAAAATTCAGTGAAAACTGGAAGTCTACAATAACTCTTGATGCAGTTGTAAAATTGTCATAACTGGGCTTGGAACTATTGTTATATAGTTATTTATCACATAATTTGGTCATAAAAGCAGTTTCATAATTATCGGTAATAGACACGTTTAATATCAGCGCGTGCGATGACGTCACGGCGTTCTTCAAATAACTTGCGATCGCTGTAGTTTATGATTGTTGTTTTCGATGAATATTTCGCGTTGCTTCGGGTTTATTTGATCATGTGATAAAAGGTATCTCACATTCGTCCTATTTTATACGTAATTTATCAACCTCGTCCTCTAAATTCTATTTGAGCCTCGGTAAACCTCGGCTCAAATCGAATTTAGTGAACTCGGTTGATAAATTCCGTATAAAATAGAAACTCATGTGAGATCCTCTATTTATTACGCCACCTGTGGTGTATCTAGCTGCTGATATTTTGATATTGCGTGGTGGACAGGGCGAATGAATTCTCTTGTGGGGCTTTTATTTATAGAGTTGGAAATTCCGTTTATTTAAAAGTCGGAACTACGCGATCAGTAGGCCAAGTCCAGTAAAACGGTTCGTTATAGGTGCTGGTTGTTATTGTTATTTTAACGGAATTCTGAGTTGGTCATTCGCGAAACCAATATATTTTATATTCTATAATTAAAACCGTGGGTATATAATATATGATCCTCTTTATGGATATTGTAGGAAGGTAAATTTAGCTAAAGAGGTGGGATATCTTGCAAGACAACACATTTCGGTTTGCGCAATAAATGCTCAATGTTTTAAGGTGTTACACAACGTCTGATAAAAAGAGTTCTATCTGGAATATTCACACTATTTTTTCAGAGAACATGCATAGAGTAAACATAGTCCTATCGGACTATCGTAAAGTAGTTCCGTTTAATTCGGGATTAATTAACCCTCAGACTGCCGACAATAAATTCGCTTGTTCGTGTCCCCCGAAAATAAAACTTGCCTGTTTAGAGGTCCCATTTTCGTGGCTAATGGTGATAGAATCACAATTTTTCAGTCAAGTTCATGGATAAATTACATTACACTTAATCGGCTTATGTCCGCGGCCATAAACCTGCGTTTTGATAACAATTTATTTGAGACAAACTGTTGCGCGGGTATCAGTCGGCGCTTATCGGTTGAAGTTATTATGATCGTGCAGCCTGCACGTGCAACAAGTGTTCAAATACAACAGGAAAAAAAAAAGACTTCCGGTGTAAACAATAAAGCAGCCTCTATTTTGTTGGCATAATTATCCAGTTTTTCTTCAAAATGACTGATTCTATAGGACCTTTAGTTGGATCAAAATGTTATGAAAGGAATGCCACACCAACGTGATGTAAAGGAGGGACATATCCCATTCCCGATGGATGAGTATTCTCTTTTGCCAAATCACGTCGTTCAACCATTGTAAATGTATCCACCTTCTTGTTGACACTATATGTAGACGCCATATTGCCCAACCCATTGTTTGGACTTAATTGATTTTCTATACATTGATCATGGTTATGGACACTCCACGTCGCTGTGAAAATGTCACGCTCCAGTAGACAGTATATAACAGTGCGATATGGAAAAGTAATCAAATAGCCACTGGTCATGTACTGTGGCACATTGCAGGTTACACTGGTGTAAATGTTTTCCATAGGCCTCAGTGCTAACGTTTTAGCGTATGCTGTTGGCTATATGAACCATGGGTCCAATTTTTTTTTTTAATCTGAAAAATTGACATTTCGGGAAACTTTTTACACAAAAAAATCATATCTGTCTAGCAGGGAATTCGCCTTTAAATCTTGTGTTTTCGTAACTAGTGTCAGATCCGCATAAAAAAATACTGTCATATTTTAGACCACACCAACAAATTCAAACTTCACTACAAAGGGTTAATTCCTGTGCCAATGGCTATCTTACCTATGGGAAATCATAGGGAAGAGGTGTGATGATTTTTTTATGCAAAAAGCACACAAGGCTATTGACCAATCAGGGCCCAGTGTCTATTTTATTCTCTCCTATATATTCCTCCCGCATCCGCTAGAGGTCTCTCCGAACCTTATTTACACCAGTGTAACCTAAAGCGATAGCCCGCTTTTTCGCGGAATAATTGTAACACCCTACATTTTTTCAGAATTGCCCATGAATGAAAAAAATGTGTTCAAAAATAATATCACTTCTGTGGTTCTTTATTTATCACACACAATTTAACCCCACTCTCTGTAACACATTATTCATCAAAAAAGCACATTTTTCCACCACAAGTCATATTCAGGCCCCATTTTCACACAGTTTTTGGGGTCTGGTGTTGCAAACTTGGATCAGCTATGGAAGACTGTACAAGATCCTTTCCATGAGAGAACTTCTGGTGATGTGAGGTCATTGAGTCCAGATCTGATCAGCTGAGCATCAAGCACATGACTTTATCAGCACATGGAAGACTAAAATATGACATTTTCAGGTCTGCAAGGGTGATCCAAGATAACTGGATGTGGGTGTATATTGAATTAGTTGAACAAAGATATGCTCTCTTTGAAATGCTGAAGCATTTTCTTAAATGTGTCCAAGTTTTAGTGCTATTAACCTTCAAATGGCCATACCCACCAGTGAAAATGAGACACTTTTATTATATATATCTGTATATCACTGGCTATAAAATCCAAAATACTTGTTAGATTAGCTTCTTATAACAATTGGTATGTGTGTCATTGACATGCTCATGTAATGGGTAATTTGCATTATCATGTGACAATTACCACCTTGAAATTTTTTGAAAATACCTTGAAAAATTGGCATTTTTTATGAAAAATCATACCATTTTTTTGGCCGATGGAAGTGAAAGAAGACATCAGCAGCAAGAATAGCCACACCATGCATGGGAGATTCATTGGACTGAAAGACCAGGCTGTGAAAAATGCATTAAAATACTTTAAAGTCACTCCCAGGAATCAAAAATGCCAAAAAGTTCATTTTTCCCTTTAGGTTACACTGGTGTAAATGTTTTCCATAGGCCTCAGTGCTAACGTTTTAGCGTATGCTGTTGGCTATATGAACCATGGGTCCAATTTTTTTTTTTAATCTGAAAAATTGACATTTCGGGAAACTTTTTACACCAAAAAATCATATCTGTCTAGCAGGGAATTCGCCTTTAAATCTTGTGTTTTCGTAACTAGTGTCAGATCCGCATAAAAAAATACTGTCATATTTTAGACCACACCAACAAATTCAAACTTCACTACAAAGGGTTAATTCCTGTGCCAATGGCTATCTTACCTATGGGAAATCATAGGGAAGAGGTGTGATGATTTTTTTATGCAAAAAGCACACAAGGCTATTGACCAATCAGGGCCCAGTGTCTATTTTATTCTCTCCTATATATTCCTCCCGCATCCGCTAGAGGTCTCTCCGAACCTTATTTACACCAGTGTAACCTAAAGCGATAGCCCGCTTTTTCGCGGAATAATTGTAACACCCTACATTTTTTCAGAATTGCCCATGAATGAAAAAAATGTGTTCAAAAATAATATCACTTCTGTGGTTCTTTATTTATCACACACAATTTAACCCCACTCTCTGTAACACATTATTCATCAAAAAAGCACATTTTTCCACCACAAGTCATATTCAGGCCCCATTTTCACACAGTTTTTGGGGTCTGGTGTTGCAAACTTGGATCAGCTATGGAAGACTGTACAAGATCCTTTCCATGAGAGAACTTCTGGTGATGTGAGGTCATTGAGTCCAGATCTGATCAGCTGAGCATCAAGCACATGACTTTATCAGCACATGGAAGACTAAAATATGACATTTTCAGGTCTGCAAGGGTGATCCAAGATAACTGGATGTGGGTGTATATTGAATTAGTTGAACAAAGATATGCTCTCTTTGAAATGCTGAAGCATTTTCTTAAATGTGTCCAAGTTTTAGTGCTATTAACCTTCAAATGGCCATACCCACCAGTGAAAATGAGACACTTTTATTATATATATCTGTATATCACTGGCTATAAAACCAAAATACTTGTTAGATTAGCTTCTTATAACAATTGGTATGTGTGTCATTGACATGCTCATGTAATGGGTAATTTGCATTATCATGTGACAATTACCACCTTGAAATTTTTTGAAAATACCTTGAAAAATTGGCATTTTTTATGAAAAATCATACCATTTTTTTGGCCGATGGAAGTGAAAGAAGACATCAGCAGCAAGAATAGCCACACCATGCATGGGAGATTCATTGGACTGAAAGACCAGGCTGTGAAAAATGCATTAAAATACTTTAAAGTCACTCCCAGGAATCAAAAATGCCAAAAAGTTCATTTTTCCCTTTAGGTTACACTGGTGTAAATGTTTTCCATAGGCCTCAGTGCTAACGTTTTAGCGTATGCTGTTGGCTATATGAACCATGGGTCCAATTTTTTTTTTTAATCTGAAAAATTGACATTTCGGGAAACTTTTTACACAAAAAAATCATATCTGTCTAGCAGGGAATTCGCCTTTAAATCTTGTGTTTTCGTAACTAGTGTCAGATCCGCATAAAAAAATACTGTCATATTTTAGACCACACCAACAAATTCAAACTTCACTACAAAGGGTTAATTCCTGTGCCAATGGCTATCTTACCTATGGGAAATCATAGGGAAGAGGTGTGATGATTTTTTTATGCAAAAAGCACACAAGGCTATTGACCAATCAGGGCCCAGTGTCTATTTTATTCTCTCCTATATATTCCTCCCGCATCCGCTAGAGGTCTCTCCGAACCTTATTTACACCAGTGTAACCTAAAGCGATAGCCCGCTTTTTCGCGGAATAATTGTAACACCCTACATTTTTTCAGAATTGCCCATGAATGAAAAAAATGTGTTCAAAAATAATATCACTTCTGTGGTTCTTTATTTATCACACACAATTTAACCCCACTCTCTGTAACACATTATTCATCAAAAAAGCACATTTTTCCACCACAAGTCATATTCAGGCCCCATTTTCACACAGTTTTTGGGGTCTGGTGTTGCAAACTTGGATCAGCTATGGAAGACTGTACAAGATCCTTTCCATGAGAGAACTTCTGGTGATGTGAGGTCATTGAGTCCAGATCTGATCAGCTGAGCATCAAGCACATGACTTTATCAGCACATGGAAGACTAAAATATGACATTTTCAGGTCTGCAAGGGTGATCCAAGATAACTGGATGTGGGTGTATATTGAATTAGTTGAACAAAGATATGCTCTCTTTGAAATGCTGAAGCATTTTCTTAAATGTGTCCAAGTTTTAGTGCTATTAACCTTCAAATGGCCATACCCACCAGTGAAAATGAGACACTTTTATTATATATATCTGTATATCACTGGCTATAAAATCCAAAATACTTGTTAGATTAGCTTCTTATAACAATTGGTATGTGTGTCATTGACATGCTCATGTAATGGGTAATTTGCATTATCATGTGACAATTACCACCTTGAAATTTTTTGAAAATACCTTGAAAAATTGGCATTTTTTATGAAAAATCATACCATTTTTTTGGCCGATGGAAGTGAAAGAAGACATCAGCAGCAAGAATAGCCACACCATGCATGGGAGATTCATTGGACTGAAAGACCAGGCTGTGAAAAATGCATTAAAATACTTTAAAGTCACTCCCAGGAATCAAAAATGCCAAAAAGTTCATTTTTCCCTTTAGGTTACACTGGTGTAAATGTTTTCCATAGGCCTCAGTGCTAACGTTTTAGCGTATGCTGTTGGCTATATGAACCATGGGTCCAATTTTTTTTTTTAATCTGAAAAATTGACATTTCGGGAAACTTTTTACACAAAAAAATCATATCTGTCTAGCAGGGAATTCGCCTTTAAATCTTGTGTTTTCGTAACTAGTGTCAGATCCGCATAAAAAAATACTGTCATATTTTAGACCACACCAACAAATTCAAACTTCACTACAAAGGGTTAATTCCTGTGCCAATGGCTATCTTACCTATGGGAAATCATAGGGAAGAGGTGTGATGATTTTTTTATGCAAAAAGCACACAAGGCTATTGACCAATCAGGGCCCAGTGTCTATTTTATTCTCTCCTATATATTCCTCCCGCATCCGCTAGAGGTCTCTCCGAACCTTATTTACACCAGTGTAACCTGCAGCTAACGGATATGTTCTAAAGCGACGACATTCGAACGTTTAACGCCCGTTCCGTTTCGAAGCAATTCCATACCCATTGCAATTATGGAAAACCTGATAACCAGCTCTTACGATATACTCAATGGCACAAACGTCCAATCCTACTCCCAAGAATCTGACATCACGCATCATGAAACTATTGAATGTGTTAACCCATTACCTGACAAACATATAGACGAACCGGTAGACCTACCTGCATCCATAGAACTGGTTAACACTATTATCAAAGGTGACTCCGCGTGTAATAACGATCTCGGACAAGCTATATCATGGGTATCAAGTTTCATTCATAATACACCGAAAGATGATTTCATGAGGATAATAATCAACACATGTGATAACTGTGAGACATATCTTGAGAAACTTCGACAAAATTTATTCGCACAGCTACAGGATTCACCTATTCATGAATTAGACCAGACAGTATCTCTCAAAAAGAGACTGAAACCAAAAAAGTCAGACAAAATAGATTCACACCAGTTATCGTTGGCAGATAAGCTTTCACGAGATATCTACAATCTTCTCTTGTTCATGGTTGATCATTCATATGACAATATCTCAGAAATGGTGAATCCAACAGGAGCTACAACAAGAAGTCAGTTAACATCCCAACCTCCGAAACATAACGATTCTGATATACAAACAAAACTCAACACTATTCTGAATTCAATGAATGCTATTAAAGTGGAGTTAAGTGTCCTCAAGGAATGGAATTTTGTTATAAATAAAACAATAAATGTCGACGTACCGCTTATCCAAGGAAATATTTCCGGCTTAGACGCCAGGGTCAAAATAATCGAAACGGATCTCGCTGAGATGAAGAGAGCAATACATATCAATAAAACTAAAATCGAACAAATCCAAGATGACACTTTGAATGATGCTAACCATATTAAATCCGATTTCAAATTGATGCGCCAGGATTTCTCTCACGTGATTGAGAGGTTTGAGAAGGAATGGGTCAGGATAAATTATAATACAGGATGCATTGGAGTTTTAGAGAAAAAAGTAAATATTATTTCTGAAAATAAACCCAAATGTGATAACTCTTGTGATAACTCTTCATGTACCGCAGAATGTGTCAAATTCATAAAATCTACAATGGGGACATTCTTCGACGAGCTCCGAGAGAGAATGCACTCAACATACCAGCGTACTGATGATGATGTCCAGTCCACGTCTACCAAAATCGATGGTGTACATGAACATTCTGTTAACGTTGCTGATATCGAGTCAAATGTCGGACAATCATTCCACGATATCTCTATTAAATCGGCCGATGTCGAATCAAATCTCGACCAAGCAGTCGATGAAGAAATCCAACAACGTCGCACGTCGAATGAGCTTCGTTACCGTTCTCGCTCAAATGGTAGTTCGCGCCAGCGCTCTCGTTCTCGTTCTCGGTCACAGCATCGTCGTCATCACTCTCGACAACATTCTCGTTCACAACGAACATCTCAGCCAAGACAAAGTTCTCATCCACTGAACCAATCACGCGAACGGCATTATTCTAGAGACCGGTATAATAATTCTCATCCTTCAGAGAGGCGATACTGCCCTGACTACAGTGACAGACGTTATTCACCATTCAGAGGTCAATCCCGCCAACAACGAGACCAAAACTACCAACACAATCAAGACAGAACAGCTGACCAATATGACCGTAGATCTAATAGTCACCGAGCATTTCGCAAGTCCAAATACAGTTCTAAATTTCCTATTAAAACAGAACGTTTCATCCTGTCAAAATTCGGAAATGAAATCACTCAATCTAGCATTGAAAAATATTTACACGACAGTAGGATCAATTTCTCAGTTGTTAGACTGTTCTCCAGAGATGGTGAAGATTCATACGCTAGATTGAATATTTTCCATGAGCACTCAGCAATTGTACTCGACAGAGATTTCTGGCCCGATGGAGCCATTTGTGTTCGTCTGGACACTCCAAGCCTGGATGTATCACGATCTGGACCTAACGATAGTGTCAGATCTCACTGGGGCTAATTTACGTCCCTCTCAAACAAGCGTTCGCTCATCAACAGTATGACGATTCTCAGGTCACTAACTATATATATTTTCATCATGATTACGCTCATGTCGTGGAATGCAACTGGTATTTTCTCTTCTTCATCATATCTATCAAAGATCTTGGACAACCAGAACATTGATATATGCGGTGTATCAGAACACTGGCTGCGAGATTCAAACTCATCATTTATGCAGTACTTATCCCAATATTACATTTCTCATACAGTGTGTGATGCGTCCATGGTCGGCGTAAATAAAAGAGGTCGACCGAAAGCTGGAGTCGCTTTATTTTGGCACAAGCGCTGGAACAATGTTGTCTCAATTATAGATACATCCGACGACCGTATAATTGGCATTCAGGTGCATGCTGGTGAAGGGAATTTTTATTATATTTTCCAAGTATATCTTCCCTCATCCAACCATTCACATGATCTCTTTTCCAATTATATGCAGAAAGTTACCAATATATTTGACTCGTATCGCCCACTTGGAACTGTTGTTGTTATGGGTGATTTCAATGCCAACTCACTAAGAGCAAATCCACGAAGTGTCGCTCTCTCGTACCTCTATAACGACAAAGGTGTCTTCTCTCCGATTGAAAACACGTTCAAAGCAACTCCTGTGAAAACCTTCGTTCCTCCTATGTCGCCCGAATCGGGGTCAATAATTGATCATTTCCTCATGCATAAGTCTATGGAATATAAAATACAAATGGTAGACATTCTAATTGATGAAAGTATTGACGTATCTACACATCGACCAATTGTATTGCATATGGATGAATCGGTGTGTGCTCCAGTGAGCTATTCGTCACATAATATGTGTTCATTCAAAATGAAATGGTCAGCTCTGTGTTCAAATTCATCCCTCGCTGAAACATTCTCAACCGTTGTAGAAAATAACTGCCCTAAATTTGAAATCACCGATATAACTTCTTTGGATCACTATTATGACGCAATAATCTCTGCCCTTAATAACGCCTCAAAAGTCGTCCCAAAAATAAAATTCAGAAGTCACGTGAAACCATACTGGAATGATACGTTGAAAGCTACTCACTATAGCATGCGCTCTTGTCGCAGAACGTGGATAGCTGAAGGTCGGCCTCGTGACGAATCCTCTAATTCCTTCATTCAATATAAAGAGGCCAAGCGCGAATTCAGACGAGAACATCGTAAACAGTCAGAAAAATTCATGCGCGAACGTGATGCAGAAATTGACAAATGCGCAGAAGTTGATCAGGATTCATTTTTCCGCATTTTTAATGCAAAACGCAAAATGCGCAATACTCTTTCATCTCCGCACTTCATACATAACGGAGAAACGCTCCGCAGCAATTGCGACATATCACATGCATGGGGCTCATATTACGCAAACTTGTTTCTTCCCATGCAAGATGAGAGTTTTGACCCAGTCCATTTTGAATTTGTCAACAATTTCGTATCTTCGCAGGAAAAATCAAAATCAACAAATATTGTAGACGGTGTTCTTTGCAATCCCATTACTGAATCGGAGCTGACCAATATTATCCCAAAGCTCAATAAAAATAAGGCAATGGGATATGACTTAATAGCCAATGAGCACATCTTATATAGTGGCTCGCCATTCATGCACAGACTCTGTTATATGTACAGTAAAATGCTTCAATATGCACATGTACCTGAGAGTGCAAAGAAAGGAGTAATGATTTCTTTGTACAAGGGTGGCAAGAAGCCCATGCATGCATTTGATAGTTACAGACCTATCACCATTATGCCTTCGTTATATAAATTATTTGAAAAAGTCCTTCTTGTGCGCATGCAAACATACACACCAACACTAATAACAGTCAATTCACTACAGCATGGATTCCAACGTGGTGTTAGTTGCATGGCAACATCCTATTTACTACAGGAGTGTATAACTTATACCAAAGAATCACATAGTAAATTATTCTCTTGTTTTTTAGACGTACGTGAGGCTTTTGATTCTGTGTGGCTAAATGGATTGCTGTTGAAACTGCACAACAGGGGCTTTGACGGCCAAATGTGGCATGTATTCAAATCGCTCTTATCTGGTATAAAATGTTGTGTGAAATATAGGCAATCTACATCCAACTGGTTCGATATCCTACAGGGAGCCAGACTAGGGTCGATTCTATCGCCTCTATTATATATGATATATGTGGACGATCTAATTGAAGATCTTACAAATTCTTCCTGTGGACTTCATCTGAATGGAATAAACTGCACATCGCCAGTACAGGCAGATGACATGGCCTTGCTGTCATTATCTGAAACTGGACTTACTACACTATGTTCTATATGTCTGAAGTATAGTACAAAATGGAGATACTTATATAACTCGTCGAAAACTTTCATAATAGTATTTAATGAATCGCAAAAAGAATTTGCGAAAGCTCAGCGTTCATGGCAATTTGGCAATACCATTATCGAAGAAGTCTCCTCTGGAAAACACTTGGGCATCAATATAGAAAAATTTAGCTTCAATTCTAAACTGGTCAACAGTGTTTGCACAAAACTTAGAGGGACCTATCTATCCTTGACGAATGCAGGTGTTTATGCTGGAGGCATAACTCCAGACAGCTGTCTTAAAATATATAAGTCAATTGTGATCCCCAAGGCCCTGTACGGTAGCGAGCTAATGTGGGGCTTGTCTAATACTGATTATACCTTTCTCGAAAAGGCTCACCGCTTCTGTCTCAAAAATATGCAAGGTTTTCCGGCACATACTCGCACATGCATTGTACAGGGTCTTGTAGGTTGCAGTGAACTTACATCATTCATTGACAAAAGAAAGCTGAGTCTATTTGCTACCTTGTGTAGGCTTGATGTTTGTAAAACTGCCAAAATGTTATTCCTGATGAGATTGCACAGTTATATTATTGAATTATGTTGTAATCAGAAATCATTCATTGCAGATATAGTCCATGTTTTACATAAATACAACTTACACGAGTACCTCGCAGTCTTTGCACAGACTGGCATCTTTCCATCTAAAGAGTCGTGGAAACATACCGTGAAAACTGAAGTACACAAATCAGACGACGAACGGTGGAGATCTTCCATAACTGCAGAAAATAACTTAAGACAATATGGGCTAATGCAAGCCTCTCTGACGTCTTCACTCATATGGCGAACGTGTAGGCTATATCCGGAGGAGAAATTCACTTATCTCTTTCTTGTCCGGTTGATAGCTCACACAGCCTACGGTGATAGTGGGTGTTGTAAATTTTGTAACAAGCTATACCAGTGCTTAATTAATCATGTATTAATAGAATGTGCATCTATTGCAAGTGCACGCAACGCAATTTGGTATGATATCATCAACACATTCGGAATAAACGTCTTCATATTCCTAGATTCCCTACCTAAGTGCTCGCAACTAGCAGTATTTTTGGGAAAAGTTCCATCTGAAGTTCTTGAAGATGGAACTAACTCTTTTTATTTCGTCTTGCGATTCTTTGCAAAATCGAGCATAAAACTATGGTATTGCTTCCACCTTCAACATGATGGTCGTTATTCGGATACCATTATACCTGATCAACAACCACTTGATGTATAACTACCAATAAAAGCAGCTAGTGCATGTAGTGTTCTCTCATCTGTTCTTTTGTGTGAATGTTTGTCTGAGTGGACAACATGTGTGTGCGTTCGTGTGTGTGCGCGTGTTTGTATGAGAGAGTGTGAGAGAATGTGTGTGATGCTGGGTATACCAGGTGTATATGTGTCAATGTTAGTGGATGTCTCTGCGTGATTGCGGTATACATGTGTGACTTCGCATTTTGTGCGTGCCAAAACTAACTGTAAATATTTTGGATATTTCCTTATTATTATGTAACATTTTGTTCATGTCAGTACTTGTATATATGTTTGCTTTTGTGATGCTACTGTGATAAACTGTATTTATATTATATAACAACTCTCCACCAATGGAGGACAATAAAGATATATATATTATGATCGTGCAGCCTGCACGTGCAACAAGTGTTCAAATACAACAGGAAAAAAATACTATGTCAAATAAATAACGTGATCAATGGACAGACAAGTTTCATTTCCGTGGGACACGAAAAAGCGAATTTAATGTCGTCAGTTTCGGCAGTCTGAGGGTTTTAATTAATCTCCTTTACGATATCCCGATAGGACTATGTTTACTCTATGTTCTCTGGAAAAAAATGGTGTGAATATTCCCGATAGAACTATTTTTATCAGACGTTTTGTAACACATTAAAACATTGAGCAGTTAGCGCAATTTTCTGAAATTTCGTCTATTAAAATACGATGAGCAACTGAAAATGTTTTTCAACATTCTGGAAGGGGTATATGTCCATGGTATATATGTTTAAAATTTCACGCATAAACTATGACAGATAACAAAGTTATAACTTATAATTAGTTTTATAGGCCCACCATAAATCCCCTATAATAAACGCATGCGGCCGTAAGCACATGGCTTTGCTGTGGATACTTTCGTTCCCAGCATGCATCATTCTCGCTATCTGTAAAATGTCTATGAACAATGGCTGTGCGCCATGCACTCTTTTTGAACTGAACTGAACTGAACTGAAGTGATTTTTATTTGATAAATTAAATTATGCATATTATACACAATAACAATTAGCTTTGATCCGCATTTAGAAGCATTCTGGAATGGCGAATGAGAAACCTGCAGTAATTTATAAGCCGTAGTTCATTGTAATAATTTGAAGAATTACTTGTCTTAACGGAATTCGGAGGCGGTCCATTCATGTAACCAATATATTTTATATTATGATTTATATTTATGGCTAATAATATGATCTTGGTGGCGTTACCATTTCTGACTATGGTTTTCTTGTTACATATCTATCAACGTAATTCGCATGAATGCACGACGTACCAGGCGTGTGATAATTCTCAGAATCGCACTAGTGCAATCTGTCGACGGAACTATTTCATTCAGTGTTGTTAGACTGGCTCTCGCCGTTATTATTTTAACTTTTTCAACTTTTCAACGCAAGGGCGACAACCCACTTGCCGAAATCGCAACGCGCTGATTGGGTTATATTTTTGGAAAATTTGGGAAAACCCAATTAACACCTTTGCTGGGGTCAAAATGGGTCAAGTTCACTCGCGGATAAACGGGCTCCCTGTCTGATTGTTGCGTTAACTCTAAAATGCCGTTAAAACTCAATTAAATTCACATTTTCTGTACCGGAGATGTACGATTGTGAGTCAACTTAATAATAAAAATAGAACCTCATGAGAGGAATGCTGGGAGTAGGCCCTCTGGAGTCGGCTATTGATAAAAGGAAACTTACCCTATTCGGATCCCTCTGTAGACTGGCCCATGACCAAACTGTTAAACATATATTTCTTCTCAGACTTTTTCATTTCATTCTCGGTCAACACTGCTCCAAATCTATCTTTTTAGAAATATAGAATATTCTTATTAAATATGATTTGCTTGATGTCCTTACAATATACTTTACCAATTGTATCTTCCCTTCTAAATATGCATGGAAAACTCTGGTTCGCGATAAAATTCTTGCTTATGACAATGCCATATGGAAATCAACCGTGTTATCAGATCAAGAATTGGCATTATTTTCTCATTTCCACAATTCTCTTGATATGTCTCCACTGTGGCATGCGTGTAAATCCCAACCATCAGAGAAATATATCTTCTTGCTTATTGCCCGTTTAGTGGCTCACGCCGCCTATAGGGACAAAGGTAAATGCCGCAAATGTGGTCTTGTATATGAATGTATTGTACAACATGTATTTTGTGACTGTGTAGCTCTTGCTGATGTTAGGAATATTGTATGGTTCGATATTATTGACCAATTCGGCACTGAAACATTCGTATTTCTTGATAACCTAGATACTTATCAACTATTGGGTTGCTATCTCGGCCACCCGCCGTTAGAAGTTCCCGGTGTGCTCCATACCGACGAATTAGTCTTGTTCTTCTCACGTTTAGCAGCAAATATTTGGAAATTTTACCATCTAGATACCGGTTAATATCGTTCTGTTAATTAATACAAGGTCACCGGAACTTAACAAACCTTTGACCTCTGACTAATGATTACATCGTTTTGAGTATATACGACCCACAATACAATTGAGACTATAATTATGCATATATATATATATATATGTGTATGTGTACGTGTGTATGTATGTGTGCGTATGTGTGCGTGTATGTGTATGTATGTATATGTGTATATATATATATATATATATATATATATATATATATATATATATATATATATATATATATATATGTATATATATTTCAGAGTTATGGAGGCACGGACTCAGTATGAGTGTTCATTGCTTCATATTTGCGTGAACAAATTCTCATTTCTTATCGAAATGGCCATGTGTCGATCGGAATGGTATATTGAGATGTTCCTCAAACCAAATCAAGCTTGAAAACCGGTCCCGATTTTCATCCATGACGGGGTTCGAACCCGCGCCAACCTCGTCTAGCCCAGACTGTGATGATCTTATCCACGACCTAACCACCTCGGCTACGGGGACATGTGTATATTGGGTGGGTGGGTCCCCCGAGGCCGGAAAAAATAAAAATGATCATACGTGCCTGGAATTTTTTTCCGACACCCCCCTGACGTATCTAGGAAAGGTTTTCTGTTTTGAAATCAGGGTTGTGCACTCTACAAAATGGATATATAAATGGAAGGACATGTGAAAGGAAGTTTTTTATAAACATCCTTAAAAAGCTATAAAATCAGGGGGGTGTCGGAAAAAATTTCCAGGCACGTATGATCATTTTTATTTTTTCCGGCCTCGGGGGACCCACCCACCCAATTTCTTCCGTTTCCGGCCTTTTTTTCCAGGCAATTTTGGACACCCACCCTTTTTTTTCCGTTTCAGGAAGTTTTTTCCGGTCAGTTTTGGACACCCACCCCCCCCCCCCTAAATTTAAGAAAATTATCAATTGAGCAACCAAATAGCTGATTATCCTGCATTATCATAATTTATTGCGCGATATTTGAATAGAACAGTGCATAATGAGATAACGATACTATTTGAATTTATCATATAAGTGTCATTAATCAAGAAATGTGTCAACATAATCACATTTCAAGGGATATATAGGCAGAGTGCCAAAGTTTTTATTAACATTCATTTTCATAATATATAGTCACATGATCTAGTCACATAATCACATAATACATGGTACCGGTACAACAAATTTGAGATTATTTGATATTTTGATATTTGCTATGTGATATACAGTAATGCCCTAATTAATCGACTCCATAACCACAGCAGAATAATAGGTAATTTTTCAGGATTTAGTCTGATTTAGTCGGAAATATGGCTTGTTGTCATGACAACAAGCCATATTTCCAACTAAATCCTGAAAAATTACTCATTATTCTGCTGTGGTTATGGAATCGTTTAATTAGGGCATTACTGTATTGCTGGAATCAAATTGTTTATCAAAACATGTGGAAATACAACTGTTCATCCCAGTTCATCCCAGTTTGAAGAATAATGCTAATACCAAACATAACCATGATATACCCGCGCTACTCTTCTTGGGGCATCTCAGAAACCAGAACTGAGGAAACATGTTATAACGTGTAATGGCAGGCTGGTAGCCACTGCCTGAAGTAATAGGCTTCGTAATAATTGGGAATAATATGGATGGATAGCTCAATTTCACTTCTTTTTTGCTCTCGATATCAGTGACGATAAAATCTTCGTTACTGTGATTAACATTACAAGCTGATCCACATTAACATGGAAAACAATTCAATTTATTTGTTAAGATTTTATGTTTTACGTTGTCAAAAGTCAATTTTATTCCATTATTTATTATATCATTATTTCCATGTCACATATGGTCAAGTGTGCTTTCATTTTATTACTTATTTTCAGCTGAGTTCTGCATAGTTATTCTTATTTTGTTGTATCAGTAGATGGAATCCTGATTAAATTTTATTTTTCCAATAGCGCAGTTTCTAGTTCTATCAAGTTGAATTTGGGTTATTGTTGGCCATTGTGCAACTGATCCAACTTCTGATAACCTCTATATGTAGTATAGCATTACTATTAACTATATATGACCCGTTTCTGTTCAAAACACATCAAAATAAGACTCAATAACAGGAATGGAAAAAAAATTTGGCATATGGAAAAAACTGCTTTTTGGACCCAAGAGACACCCACCCACCCCATCATACGTGCCTGAAAAAAAATTCCGACCCCCCCCCTGATAAAATGAGTATTTTTACAAAATTTTGACAAATTTATTTCACAAAATTCATCAATTTCGCATTTCTTGATTCTTGTTGATTTTTAGTATATTATTTGTGGTGGGTTAAAGTACTTATTCCCACTGAGAAACTTTGTGTTGCAATTATTTTGAGGTGAAACCATAAATGCACTGGACTATTGGGCTGCAATATATTTGAGTAGACCTTTGTGAGTGATCACCTTATTTGTGTTACCGGTACCTCATATGGACGTTCGTGGAGATGCCATTAAACCATGGCATGTTGCATATTGGACGGTGACGTGAAAAACTTCCCAACACCCTTCAGAAACAAGCTTCGAGAATTGTAAAACTTCAAATTTTGTTCTACAGCGACCCTTTATTTCTCCGAATGGGCAGTTTAGACCATGCTTTATACCATATATATAACCATAAGTGGACAATCGTAATCTAGAATAGTCATGTCTCCCAATGTATGCAGAACGCGCTGTTTCAGAGAAATAGTTCGCTTCTTGTAACCGCCCACAAGAAAAAACATCTGCATAGTGCTTATGAACCCGACGTAATCAATTTCCTAGTCGGTATAGAGGCGTTATGCCATTTTGCACACTGGAGGTATCTATCACATTGAAATATTCGAGACTTCACTAATAAAGAAACAACAATGATATTGAGTCAAATATATCATAAAATGAAACTTGCCCAAAATACAGATACATGTACATATATTTGCGTCGACAGTATATATTACGTATATATATTATGCTACGTACAGCACAAATAAAATATTTTATCATGTTCGAGTACATCGACGTTTATTTTCGAACATGCAGAGCTGTACCTTGTGTCCACGGAAAAATCCACATTCAATTTGCATTCACATGAGCCGTGTCAAGGACGTGGTTTTGTTGTCAGCCAAGGACTATATTTTTCCAGAAAAACGTTCCTAAACGACTCATTTGTCGAGATTTTTCACCTGTATAAATGTAATTTCTCCTTATATCAGCTTATATATTATAAAACTGTGTTTTAAGTCGGTTAATGGGCTCGCGACTGGACATTCAGCTAAATGGTCTCTGTCTCGACCATCTATAGTTTACGAATGTACAGTAGCTCGTCCATTAACCCTGATATAAACACCTCCAAAAAAAAAATACCCCCTAATATATTTGGTAATATTTTATGAGATATTGGATGGATTTTGACAAAACTTTACGCATATGTTTAGTGGTATCTGATACACAACCTGTCCTGTGAGGTATGTTATGGTCGGCTGAGCATGAATTGAATGGAAGAGGGGTGCTTTTCAAAAGTTGCAAAGAGTGCATGACAATCACTTCATTGTTCCATTGTTCAAACAAGTTGTTACTGGCTGTAAATGTGGTCTAAAATTGACACTTTGAGTCCACGATAACATGCGTGTCATCGTCGGGATACAATGTTCCTGCTGCATGCACAGACCATTCAGTCTAACCACATTCCTTTGGAATGACACTTTGAAGTTTCATGTTGTGAGCAACACAGAGTTATTGAAATCAGTCTCTTTGAAGCCATTTTTTAGTAAACCATGTTTCCCACCATGTAGGCCATTGGGGTTCCAATAGATAAGGATGTTCCAAGCATGTGCGAGAAGTGGGGACTGGGGACCAATGCACAGCTGAATGTCTGTGATCACTCTACCTGTTTTTTTTTTCAACTTTTGAAAAGTGGCCCTCTTTCATTCAATTTGTGCTCACTCAGCCATATCTCATCTCACAGCACAGTGCTTAGCACACTTGATGTCTTTGGTTCCACAAATTATTTGTGGAAAGTTTCATCAAAATCCATCCAATATCTCATAAAATATTACCGAATATATTAGGGGGGACTTTTTTTTTTTTAGGTGTTTATATATGTTACAGTGAACTCAATCTTGACTTTCGATTCACTGTTGACATTTTGTAGACATATCCATGACATATATGTCATGGATATGTCTACAAAATACCAACAGTGAATCGAAAGTCAAGATTGAGTTCACTGTTCTGAGATGTTTTCATTTGCAGCTTAAAATGTATTACATTCAATTAGCCAAAACACATGTTCGGTTCATGTAATAGCTTGCATGGGGGGGGGGGGGGTATCTCACTGGTTATGCAGAGGATATGCTGGGATATGTATAACTTGTTTTTGTAAAATTGGACGCATACATCTTAATTATAGTAGCGTTTTGTGTTGGGTTACTGTATTTGTCCACTACATCAATGCATTAGAATGTCCATTTAGTAGTGTGGAATTTTACCACCCAGGTAGACATAGCATATATTATCATCACACATTGACCCGGAAACTCCAATATGCATGTATGTGATAGACAAATGCCTATCAACCAGTATTTTAAAAACAAATCTTCATATTTGCCTGTATTAAACATTTTGTTAAATTAAAACAGCTTCTGAAACAGGTTAAACTGTCATTTGAACCAAAGGATATAATTTCCCAGTCATATGAGTTTTATGCGGTTTTAGACCAGCATTAGTGAAATTTGGGGGTGGGGTGGGTGCAGGATTGGGGGTGGTTGGTGCCCGAAAATGCCTTATACCAAATACCAAAAACGGCATACCTTCCTGTAATTGATTTACCCTCCCCGATCATGGTGCGTATTCGCACAGAACATTAGCAAACAATGATGAGGATAATATATATATAATAATACTTATTTACATGTCAAGTCCACCCCTAGATCATGTCACGAATCTCAACTCTGGCTAACGTCCGAAGAGATCATATTCCACCAGTGCAAAACCTTGGAATTATTTTAAGTTTTGACAGGGGACCTTATAAATCGAAAAATAACGCGGGGCATATATTTTGTAGTTCTTATTTGTTCCTTAATAATGTACTTCACTGTAGGTGAATGTTCTTATTCAAAATTGCATGCTTTTCCGTGGTATTTGTGAGCCGATATCGCATTAAACAATGAATTAATTAACCAGGAGAAATTCCATAATTGTAAGCGACGCAAAGCAAAATCGATCACAAATTTATTTAAATCGTGAAAGTTCGAGTTGGGACCTTCACCCACAGTGAAGTACATTATTAAGGAACAGATAATAACTGAGAAATATATTCCCGGCGTTATTTTTTCGACTTGATAAGGTTTCCTGTCAAAACTTCAAAAAAAGTTCCAAGATTTTACACTGGTGGAATATCATCTCTTCGGGCGTTAGCCAGAGTTGAGATTCATGGCATGATCTAGTCCACCCCTTATA
Source organism: Siphonodentalium dalli (assembly GCA_032622095.1). Lineage (NCBI taxonomy): Eukaryota > Metazoa > Mollusca > Scaphopoda > Gadilida > Siphonodentaliidae > Siphonodentalium > Siphonodentalium dalli. The sequence continues at coordinate 300,973,821 of CP136063.1, forward strand.
TTATTATAACGATGTGGAATTTTGTTAAACGGTAGTTATTTTTATTTATTCGCTAGTAGTGAATCTACGGTATTGTAAAATGGGGTCGTGGTTTTCAAGCAAGCGAGCTTAATAATTCTTTATTGCCTCCTTCAAAGGAGATATTGAATATATTACACTAATATGTAAGGGGGACAGTATATATAGTGACATGGTTTCTTAGAGAAAGAAAATGGATATTGAATGTATTCAACCCTTTCAGTGCCAAGTCTGATTTTTGTATCAACCCATATTTCCTTGATCATTTTTGAAATTTATTGATTATAATAATGTGATACATTGATGGAAAGAGCTCTTAGAGCACTTTCCATCAATGTATCACATTATTATAATCAATAAATTTCAAAAATGATCAAGGAAATATGGGTTGATACAAAAATCGGACTTGGCACTGAAAGGGTTAAGCTCAGAATGATTGCATATGAGTCAGGGTGTATAAGGAAATGCTAACGATGTATGCGAAGGACTGGGTTGGTATGACGAAGTGAGTTATAACATTAGGTAAGCAGTAACATGTCGCACGTGAAACAATTTTTTTTATATAGGAGGCGTCAATCGAATCAATGTTGGTATGCCGTGAATATATAGTAAGCAAGGTTCGAAGTTTTACATTTTGTAATACAGTGTGATACACATGTAAGGCATTCTGGGCTTAAAAGAATATTACAATAAAACTAAAAAAAATTATGTTGCCAGTATCTCACATCCGAATGGTCGGAAGTAAGTTTTATAGTTCATCTTCTAGCAGATCCTTTCATCGACCTAATCACATCTTGGGAGGCTGTCGAGATAAAGAGTGACGGACACTCCATAGTTGTTGATTATTGTATTACCATGCAATGAGGGATATATAATATTCTTTTCAGACCACACCAAGGCTACCATACATAACTAGTTAACGACATGAAGATCGAGGTGATAATATATTGCTGTGCCCTGCTCTTCGCGGTTATGTTACCGGAAGAGGTTAACGGCTGGCGGAGAATTCGATTTCGACTCAGGAGGATTCGAATTCGACTCAGGAGGATTCTCAAGCCTTTCTGTTCAATTGCTTGTCCGGCAACTTGCGGTACTTTGGCCACCGGTGTTGCGGTTGTCTGCACTTACGGGTGCAACAGGGCTTGTCGTGGTCGCAAGAGGCGTGACCTAGGTGAGGTGAGTGCATTTATGTTTTTCATCCGTGTGGTATTTATATAATGAATTGTTACAGCTGGTTGTTCCATATCTGTTTTATCAAGTGAGAATTAAAGACATATTCTCGTTATGAATCCGAATGTATTTGGAATGTAATGTATGCACATTTGGTACCGAATACAAATTAATAAAAACAAAATACGGCTATCTGACGTGTCTACCCGAAACCACTCCATGTATTCCGGTTATATAGATCAGCATAGATACCTACCCGAAACCACTTCATGTATTCCGGTTATATAGATCAGCATAGATACCTACCCGAAACCACTCCATGTATTCCGGTTATATAGATCAGCATAGATACCTACCCGAAACCACTCCATGTATTCCGGTTATATAGATCAGCACAGATACCTACCCGAAACCACTTCATGTATATTCCGGTTACATAGATCAGAACAGATACCTACCCGAAACCACTTCATGTATTCCGGTTACATAGATCAGCATAGATACATACCCGAAACCACTCCGTGTATTCCGGTTACTTAGATCAGCATAGATACCTACCCGAAACCACTTCATGTATTCCGGTTACATAGATCAGCATATATAGATACCCCATTTTTGCCGAAATAGTCGGTATTTAGGTTTCTCTATATGTGACCCGCCATATCAAATCCAGTCGTAAGTCGGGATTTGTTTTACCCTGTGCCAATGCATTCTCTTATATATGCGAGTCGACCATAGGTCGCCTCGCATATATAAGAGAATGCATTGGCCTAACAATTTTTATCCTTTTTTTTTTTTAAAGTTATTAAAATTGTAAAAAATTGTTAGGCCAATGAATTCTCTTATATATGCGAGGCGACCTATGGTCGACTCGCATATATAAGAGAATGCATTGGCACAGGGTAAAAAAAATCCCGACTTACGACTGGATTTGATATGGCGGGTCACATATAAGTCTGAGACCAAAGTTTACAACCAAAGGTTGGATTTTCTAAGATGTGTGGTGGCATGCATGTGGCAGGGTGGAAATGTGCATGCATTGTGACACTGTCAGTACAGTGTGCGGTCAACTGTTGTCTCCTGCGCTGCGCTTCATATCGGATTAGCATAAATTGAAGGATTTTTCTATTGAAATCTTTGGTGAGAATGTTCTAATTATACCTTTAATATATTTCAGCAGAACACATTTGTTAAAATTCCCTCAGACTTTAGCGGGTATGATACAAGTGGCGATGACTTAATTTCAAAAGAGGAATTCGTCACAAGACTCGGTGATTCACTCGACTTAATTAAGGATATGTTTCACCGTGCAGACACAAATGGTGAGTCAACTGTGATTATGCACTGTGGGTGGAAGTGTGATTATTCACTGTGGGTGGAAGTTGCAGACAATAATTTTTTCTCGATAAATACAAGGTAAACAAGGAGAGCAGACACACGCATTTTGCACATAGACACACACTCTATGTGTGGTGTGTACGCACTCTGACAGTGTGAGTGTCTTTAATTTATACACTGTTAAAACTCAAGTGTGTAAAGAATTTCATGAATTTCATGAAGTGACTGGCCCTCACAGTGGTTTCACGAAATGACTGGTTTCACAATCTGACTGTAACCTATACACCACTTTCCAAGATTGTGTACAGTGACAGCACTTTGAGTGTACGAACAGCACCCATGCAAGTTTAACTCTATATAGGTGTTAGAAATGAATAGTGACACTTTCATGATTTAGTGTTGGATAACCACTTGAATGTGTTGGGCTAAACACTTAAAGGTGTTGGCGCAACACCTTCAAAATGTCACTGTTGAATCTGTCCAATACCCTACATGTGTCGAGCACTAAACTATTGGAAAACATGTTAGCAACGTATGTTTTTTCTCTTCCACATATCGTACATGAGTCAAGACTCTTGATCAGGGTGGAATCATCACCAATATTGATCACTTGATCAATTTGCATCCTGCTTTATCATTTGCAACTGTGGAGTGTGGACTGTCATGTCAGTCATCACTCAGTAATTTAAAAACGAAAAGAACATTAAAAGTAAAAAGTTAAAAAATGCGTTAAATATTCATGAACACACGGCAGTTATAGCTCTCTCTCTCTCTCTCTCTCTCTCTCTCTCTCTCTCTCTCTCTCTCTCTCTCTCTCTCTCTCTTTCTCTCTCACTCCATCTGTATCTCACCCTATCTCTAACCTCAGCAGATTCATCAATTTTCTACGCTTATTAAATTCATCATTATCATGTTATTCATATTCTGTCATTCATATCCAGTCCTCTTCAACTTGGCCTCTTGCCCTCCGCTCTTCTTATATACTCCATGTCTTTTTCTTTTCTGAGGAGATAACTCAACATAAGCGATGGATCACTTGGTGTTGGATCCTATTCACCCTCATCTATTCTAAATCATGTCATAAACATTTGTAAAATATATAATATATGTTCTTAGACGGCAGAAATAAATATTGTTTAAACCACTCAGTGGTCCGAAGTTAAACGACAAATGATACAACAAGATGCAAATTGATCAATATTTGTGGTGATTCCATCCTGAGCAAGATCCAAGACTCACGTATATAGGACATGCATGTGGAAGAGATAACAACAAACATGAATAGGCCTGATCAATACTTGAAACAGTGGCGGACAATAAAACGTTTTACTCCGCATAGATAATTCCACAACGAGGCACCAATCAAATGGCGTGACATAGAAACGTCATATACTAATTTGCATGTACATGTAAGTGCAATTTCAAGTGTCCCATACCATCGTATTGTCAATGCTACTCTTAAAGGGTGGTATTCCAATTTCAGAACTCTGCGAAGGTGTTATATACAATTGGAATTCCAAGCGTAAGATGCAGCACTTTACGGGTTGGGATAATATAACACTTGGTTGGTGTATTTATTTTAACACTGAGTTTTTTGAGTGTACTGAAACTGCAAAATTCACAATTTGTACTTGTAGTTGACAAAAACTCATGTTTTATTTCAGTGAGCTATGCAGTTAAACATGGGACATCTATGTTCGCTCCGGCATTAATGTCCAGACGCTCGTTTTGTATAACTTGAAATCCAGGCAAATTGCAACACATTTTCAACAAAGAAGTCCTCTGAATCCATTCGAAGAAAATTTTGAATTTCATAATATACAGATAATATATCATGGATATATGGACTGCACGTTTGAAAAAGCTGTATTTTACAGACGTTCTTTATATCTGAAAACAGCGAAATTTTAAATGTTGTTCCTATTACTAGTATCGTAAATGGGATTATAAATATAGAAAATGGGATTATATCATTATAATTGTAGTAAATGGGATTATAATTGTAGTAAATGGGATTATAATTGTCAACGGGCTGATGGTTCTTAAATATTGTGTCACAATAAATTTTAGCTTGTATCAAAAATAAAAAAGAAATTCCGGACAGATTTTTAGACAATCCATTTTGAATTTTTTGAATTTATCAGGAAATTTGGGCAAAATGTAATGCTGACCCTTAGGGCGCGTACACATGGCGGGCAAGAAAATATCAGGTATGCCCCATGTGACTTACTTGACCAATGAAATAAATAATACCGGAAGATATCTGACGAAGGCAGCGCGCTGATATTTTATCGCCAGTTGGTGATATGTGTTCACCTTGATTGGTGGCCATCGGTATCCGTTAACTAATCTCTTTTAGGGACACGCTGGAACCGTTCACGCACTCGAGTTATGTTCAGTCAATATTATCGCCTGTTTCAATAATTAACTTCGTAATTCCATTTTGGATTGTTTGACATAATCGTTGAGCTATTATATGGATATGTGTGGGGACGTATATCTTTTGAGGGTTTCCGCTGACGGAGGATGTCCATGGATTTTCAACTGCACCCCCTCTTGAACCGGGACAAAGACCCAAGATCACATAATTTAATTTGCACACCTTCCATCGTCTTTGAATTTTCCATCTGGTACCTCACATGCCTTGAATTTTGACTGGACACCGGGGAGGGAGGGGGCCTAGAAGAAATTCCAAACCAATATTTTGACAAAGTAGAAAGAAATGCAAATGTTGGTCTAAACCCACTAATTCCACATACGTTAATGGTTGAAAAATCAGACTACCAGAACAATTTCAAACTATTGTTGGTGTGAAATTTCCAACTAATATTGTTTCCAACTGGTGAAAACTTTGACCATAGCTCTAGTAGGCGGGGTCTCATGTCCCCACATGCACCCATGTAATTTCGGTAACGTAATATACACCACAGCCCCATGAACCAAGCAACATTCTCTTGAAAACTTCATATGGGGTCTCAATGGGGGTGGGGTCATCCGATTTGCCACAAAACCATAATAACTTTTGTCACCCCACATATGCATGCACTATGAAGTTATAACATTTCCAAATAACGTGACCACTTTCTCATTATGTATAAGGTTTTCTCATTATGTGGAAGGTCTGTATGCATGAGATCAGCAACGTTGCTACATGTCGGCGGATGCCTCATCCCACCAGACTTCGGTAATACATGTCAACAGTTGGAAATTTCACAAAGCTATGAATTGCCAAAATGGACTATAGGTTATATACCGGACGCAATTCACTTGAACCAGCATGACTAATACTGTTCTGATTGAGCTCAACCAACACCGTCTAAACCGCCGCGTTCTCACGGGCGTAATCTTTGCAGCAAGAAAATATCAGTGTGCAATTTTACCTGATATTTTCTTGCAGATATTTTCTTGCAGCTTCGTGTGTACGCGCCCTTAAACCTTTCCGATTGTGCCACAAGAAATTTGCTCGTCGACGGGAATTTGGATAGTTCTCTTGAAATAAAAAGTGATGTTTGTAGAATTGAAAAAAATCTGCTCTTTTTCAGACGATGATTTCTTGAGTGTCGAGGAATTTGATGAAGGCTCATTCGATTTCGTGGATGCTCCCGACGAAAATGTGAATGACGATGAAGATATCAACGATGATTAAATCAGCTATAGGAAGATAGGACCGAAATATAAAGTTCCTGGGCAATCCAATATATAACTGTCTTTCGGCGAAGGAAAATAAATGAACACATATATGTCATATATAAAACAATTGACGGAATACAGTAGTGTTGATTTATTAAACCCTTTCTATACTGAATGGATTATAGTTATAGTTATGAATATAATATACATTCGAAGGGTCTAGTATTTCAGTTTGGGGCGTTGTTCAAATAATACAAGCAGACGACAGACAGACGAAACGACAGCATACAAGTGTAGTAGGATTCATATTCATTGGTGGGAACATTTCAAAAGGGACGTCAGTACGGAATGTTCCGACAATCTTAGGTTCATGTATCAGTTGGGTGCAAATGAAGTTTTCTATAGAGCTGACAATTCGATCTTCAAGTGGAAATTTGGAAAATCAAAGTTGGACATATAGTTGTGGCAAAAACTTACCACCATAACTGCTCACACTTTCTGTCATATATGAAGTTGGAACCCTAAAATACACCATCAAGTGACGCCCAACGCAACATTTAGTGAAAAGTCGTTATCGACGTGAGAGATAAACCGGAGCACAATGACCATCAGGATACCATGTACGGAAACCAAGCCTGAGTTTAGTGTGCCTGTTATTTGCAGAATGAGATCCCCAGAGGGTTAATTTAGTGACGCTATATATAGCGGGACAGCGTCACTAAATTCACACTCTGGGGACCTCATTCTGCGTATGCCTCATCTTCTTTGGAAAGTTTCTTTATTATCAAATTTCTAAACAAATTTCTTCACATAGATTTTATTTCATTTTAGTGAAATTTCTCTATATCTCCAAATGGGCAGACGACACATTGCATAATCGAGGTTCCCAGTGGGTGTATACATAGCCGTTTGGGAACTTTAATATTAGTCTGTGTCTCCATAGCAGATGAGGTCATGTAGAATGAGGTTCTAAGAGAGTGAATTTAGTGATGCTAGCCCGCTATGCGGGATAACGTCTCTAAATTCACCCTCTGGGACCTCATTCTGCAAATGACAGGCACACTAAACCCAGACTTGACTGAAACCCACCAAAGTTCGGCCGGATTACCACCATCATGTGTGCAATTGAGTTTTCCTATAAAGTTGGAATTTTCTTCTTAAAGTGTTTTGGAAAGTTAATTGGTTCTCTGGCATACATAATCTGACCACGCCCACGTCAACATTTAGTGATGTGCCGATGTTAGTTAGGACCGGATAGGGAATCATCATGGTTAACCAGGGACGTGACCAGAGCTTATCTGTTGTGGGTATCCACCTTGGACTTTCCAATTGCACCCCTTAATGCAGACAGAAAATACAATCGGTACATCGAACTTTCTAACTGTTAGAGTCAGGGGGGGGGTGAACAAAAAAATCCGGCACGTATGCCGGGGTGGGTGGGTGGTCAAAGCCACCAACAAGCAATTTTTTCCGCAACTAAAAAAAAAATCCTGCTTGTTTTTTAGTGTTTTGGCAATGAGTTGGGCTTCAAACCCACTTTGAATGAGAGAAATAATGTAATTCTAACTGTAAACTGACTGCAGGCAGTTATCGTGTTGTATTTTGTTGCAAATTTTGAAATCCAAGATGGCCGCTGGCAGCCATGTTTTTTTGGCCGAATGACCTCAAAATGACTTATTCCTATTTACATTGTCCATGTTAACATCCATGATAAATAGTATGCACAGAAATTCATATACAACTGTTTACAGTGAATTTCCCCCCGCAAATCTCTGTTTTTGTGTTAAAAGGGGTGGGGGTGGGTGTCAAAAAATGGTCGGAAAAAACTGCCGAAAACGGAAAAAAATTTGGCGGTGGGGGTGGGTGGGTACAAAATATGGTCGAAAGGGAAAAAATGCCATACGTGCCTGAAATGTTGGAATATCAAACTATTAGAACAAACTCAACCAACGTTTGGGTCTGTAATTCCCAACTAATGTTGTGCGAACCAGGCATTGGATATCCAACTAATGTTGTGCGAACCAGGCATTGGATATCCAACTAATGTTGTGCGTACCAGGCATTGGATATCCAACTAATGTTGTGCGTACCAGGCATTGGATATCCAACTAATGTTGTGCGAACCAGGCATTGGATATCCAACTAATGTTGTGCGAACCAGGCATTGGATATCCAACTAATGTTGTGCGAACCAGGCATTGGATATCCAACTAATGTTGTGCGAACCAGGCATTGGATATCCAACTAATGTTGTGCGTACCAGGCATTGGATATCCAACTAATGTTGTGCGTACCAGGCATTGGATATCCAACTAATGTTGTGCGAACCAGGCATTGGATATCCAACTAATGTTGTGCGAACCAGGCATTGGATATCCAACTAATGTTGTGCGTACCAGGCATTGGATATCCAACTAATGTTGTGCGAACCAGGCATTGGATATCCAACTAATGTTGTGCGTACCAGGCATTGGATATCCAACTAATGTTGTGCGAACCAGGCATTGGATATCCAACTAATGTTGTGCGAACCAGGCATTGGATATCCAACTAATGTTGTGCGAACCAGGCATTGGATATCCAACTAATGTTGTGCGAACCAGGCATTGGATATCCAACTAATGTTGTGCGAACCAGGCATTGGATATCCAACTAATGTTGTGCGAACCAGGCATTGGATATCCAACTAATGTTGTGCGTACCAGGCATTGGATATCCAACTAATGTTGTGCGAACCAGGCATTGGATATCCAACTAATGTTGTGCGAACCAGGCATTGGATATCCAACTAATGTTGTGCGAACCAGGCATTGGATATCCAACTAATGTTGTGCGAACCAGGCATTGGATATCCAACTAATGTTGTGCGAACCAGGCATTGGATATCCAACTAATGTTGTGCGAACCAGGCATTGGATATCCAACTAATGTTGTGCGAACCAGGCATTGGATATCCAACTAATGTTGTGCGAACCAGGCATTGGATATCCAACTAATGTTGTGCGAACCAGGCATTGGATATCCAACTAATGTTGTGCGAACCAGGCATTGGATATCCAACTAATGTTGTGCGAACCAGGCATTGGATATCCAACTAATGTTGTGCGTACCAGGCATTGGATATCCAACTAATGTTGTGCGTACCAGGCATTGGATATCCAACTAATGTTGTGCGTACCAGGCATTGGATATCCAACTAATGTTGTGCGTACCAGGCATTGGATATCCAACTGTTGTTGTGCGTACCAGGCATTGGATATCCAACTAATGTTGTGCGTACCAGGCATTGGATATCCAACTAATGTTGTGCGTACCAGGCATTGGATATCCAACTAATGTTGTGCGAACCAGGCATTGGATATCCAACTAATGTTGTGCGTACCAGGCATTGGATATCCAACTAATGTTGTGCGTACCAGGCATTGGATATCCAACTAATGTTGTGCATAACCAGGCATTGGATATCCAACTAATGTTGTGCGTACCAGGCATTGGATATCCAACTAATGTTGTGCGTACCAGGCATTGGATATCCAACTAATGTTGTGCGTACCAGGCATTGGATATCCAACTAATGTTGTGCGTACCAGGCATTGGATATCCAACTAATGTTGTGCGTACCAGGCATTGGATATCCAACTAATGTTGTGCGTACCAGGCATTGGATATCCAACTAATGTTGTGCGTACCAGGCATTGGATATCCAACTGTTGAACAAGTTTGGCTAATTTGTCAAATGTTACAGTTAATGGAGCGATAAGAACCTTTGCATGTCTATATGTAGTACTAAACATCCGACGGATTTAGTAACACAAGGAGGAAAATACAAGATGGTCGGTGGCACCCACGTTTTAATAGAATTTGGAAAAAATGGTAAGCTCCCATCTGGAGGACACTCCGAAGATTCATATGAAGTTTGGTGACGATCAGATGAGAGCTGTGACATGTAGGTTGTGCTAAAATATAGTCATGCAAAGAGTGAAATCCAAGATGACCACTGGCAGCCACGTTGTTTTTTAAACATAATTCGGTAAAAAAAAAATGGTAAGCTCCCATCTGGAGGGCACCCCGAAGATCCATGTGAAGTTTGATGACGATCGGATTAGAGATGTGGCCTGTATGGTGTGCTAAAGGATTTAGTTATACAAAGAGTAAAATCCAAGATGGCAGCTGGCAGCATTGTTTTTAACAGAATTCGGACAAAATGATAAGCTCACATCGAGAGGTCACCCCGAGGATCCGTATAAAGTTTGGTAAAGATCGAATGAGGCCGGTTGTGGTCTGTATGGTGTGTCAAAGGATTTAGTGATGCAGAGAGTATAATACCAGGTGGCTGCCAGAGCCTAAGAGGCCATGTTTTTCATCGGATGTCGTTTAAATTAAATAGCTCCCATCTAGAGGTGATCCCAAAATGCCTATAATATAACACATTTCACCGATAATTGTGGACTGCATGGTGTGCCGATGGATCCAAATTTGAAATCCAATATGGCCGTTGGTTGTCATGTTTTTCAAAAACATAATTCGGAAAAATGGTAGGCTCCCATCTAGAGGTCACCCCGAAGATCCATATGGAGTTTGGCGATGATCGGATGAGGGGTGTGGCCTGTAGTGTGTGCCAAAGAATTTAGTGATGCAAAGAGTAAACTCCAAGATGGCTGCCACCGCCCATGTTTTTCATTGAACATCGGAAAGATATTGGTAAGCTCCCATCTAGTCACCCAAATGATCCATATGAAGTTTGGTGACGATCGGGTGAGAGATATGACATGTAGGGTGTGCCAAAGAAAATTGTTGACGGACGCACGTACCAACGCACGCACTTTACAAAGTAAAGTTAAGCAAAAAGTGCCAATATGTGCTTATTTTGCATTGAAAAAAGCACTATATGGGCTTATTTGAACGCTGTGTTTTACGCCCATAGTGGAAATACGCTCTATATGTGTCTAAAACGAGAAATTTAAAATAAGCCCGCATTGTACGTATTCTCTCAAGAACAGACTGGGATTCTTAACCATCCTCATGACTTGAAACGTATTTTATTTGCAAATAATACAAAAGGGATTGGGTATGGGCAGCCATTCGGTCGGAAATTACATGAAATAAAAGTTAATGGTGGATTGTGAAAACCAATAGTCTCCATTTTCAAACCAATAGTCGTTCTTGGATTCAATAAGAGACAATTCCGTTTTAATAGATATAGATTCATAATCAATGTTGACCAATGCAGAATTAATGTTCAATTTTAATTTAATAGCATTCATTGTTCAACTAATATCTAATAACAGACAATTAGTACAGCTATTGCATATTCAATAAATGTACATTCCGTTTCAGTAGCCACATTTTCTTAATCAATAGACATATTTCAAACCAATAGACAATTTCCCACGATCAATGATTATCGTTATCAAACTAATAGACCTTATTGTAAAACTAATAACTTATTGTAAAGTTAATAGACCTTGTTGTAAAACTAATAACTTAATGTAAAACTAATAACTAAAACCATAATTAACTTATTGTAAAACTAATAACTTATTGTAAAGTTAATAGACCTTATTGTAAAACTAATAACTAAAACCAGAATTAATGCTAGAGGTCTCTGGTACAGAAACTTTGTTCACGCGACGTCAGAAATATATAAATAAACATGGGAATTCCCAATGTCATATCGGTGTGACGATTTTCAGTAGGTCCCTTTGCGGAGGCCCCCGAATTCACGGACGTCCCCTAACATGGGCGAAATATGTTGATTTTAATGAGGGAATGGGTGCGTATATGTCAATTGATACGTATTTTAAACAAATAACGACACGATCATCATAATAGTGGTTTGATCTATCAATTATATGGTTCACTTGGTGCAAATCAAACGACGATAAATATTCACTATATAGATCTATATGTCCTCGTATGCCAGATAGATGCCTTAAATGTGTGAATAAGATGAAGAATATTTATTAGATGTTATTTATTAAGTCAATCAAATAATATTATTCATTAGCTAGCGCATATGTATATAATCCCGCAATTTATAACCTGCATGCCAGCGATATGAGTCAGAATGCATTCTGCATATATATGGCCCAATTGTTCTACATAGTCCAGGAGATCGGGAGGTAGTGTTGCTCATATTGACGGACAAGCTGCGACCATGTTATTTTTAATGTTTTAGGTATGGTAATGAAGAAAAATCATGATAGCAAGAACAAATTTGTAGCCTTTGTTTTTTTGGGCATTTTTTGTAACCATTTCATTTTAGTATGATTTTGGTGATTAAGTTGAATAGTAATTGTGTTAATAATGTTAAATAACTAATCGTGCTAAAAAAAATTGAAGAATTTCAAATTTATTTAAATTTGTTACCATTTAAAAAAAAAAATTTTATGCAAAATCGTCCAAATTGCAACCATTTCATCTTAGTATGATTTTAATGGTTAAATTCGCCATTAATTATTTTAATAGTGTTAAATAATTTACAATTTGTCTTCTACAATGTTTTTAAATGGATTTAAGAAGGTTTCTACTTGTTTTCTAAGTTGATTGGGTCTAATTCAAATCCAATTAAACATTGTACTGTTCAAAATTAGATCAATTTCTTAAGGCGTATGGTAGATATACGTAACTAGTTTTCAAAACTTATACATATGCCTTTCTATCATGTGCGTTATGCACGCGAGTCGGATTTTACAAATTAAATTATGATGAAAAACCCTGAATTTTCCCATTAGAGAGTGGATGAACATGGGGCATGCAACACTGTGCAGTATATATGCATATGCCAAGCATGACATGATACATTAGTATATTTTTTACTAAACTGTGCTTCCAGAGTTATGAGGAATAGAGTATCGGTGTTATTTCTTACCCAAATAAATGTTAAAACGGGGTATGTGGGTTAAAGGACCACTGGGAGATAATAGGATGTCCAATGACTCCTATATTTCTATCGTATCACAGTAAAGCTGTTTTTTTGTAAAATTGGCGCGGTTTACACGATCAAAGTTAGATTTTATTTACAATATGTTACAAGCAACTAATTATATAGAGTTACGCTTCTTGAATTTGTGTAGGGAAACTCGAGTCAGCATAAAAAAAAAATCTGGCTGCTGATTGGTTGATTATCATTGAGGGAAATATGGAAGGGGTCTGGATATTTTTATGCTACTGATTTATGTGCAGTAAATGGAGTACCGGTAGTTGTAGAAATGCAAGATTATCGTTTGAAAAAAAATACCGAAAAGGGCACGTTTTTTGTCACATACTGGTGCAACGGATGACGTTCTAAGGAAAAATTGACCACTTGAAGTTCAAATAGGCTTAACCCATGGCCGGAGGGACTTTTAGTTAACACTGTCATCTATGGAAAATAATTAGGTGTTTGTAACCTATAGATACGAAGCTTCGGTACATTAATTATTATTCATATATTGCTATTTTTAAATCAGATGTATGCATACAGTCGGCGTCGAAACAACAACACGAATGTACCGATTATTCGTGACATTCAAGTTAAATGTTCAATAATAGAAAATTATACTGTGACTGCTTCATTCAACATGATGTTAATCAAGGTGTATCGTTATTAATAACAGTATACAGTAATATCGAAATAAGAAGAATCATGTGGCCCTGGGTACTTATCCCCCAGCGCTGTGGCAAAAATATTGACAATGTATTCTTAAACCCAAACCTGTGGCGGTTTTTCATCCAATGTACCGAAGGTTCGTGTCATGTACCGAAGCTTCGTGACGTGTCAGAACTCCAGGAATATACCACCACAGGACATCATATGGCACCGATAACAAACGTTGAATGGTGACCAGAAACCCGGATATTAATAATTTCAGATCATAATTAGCATCGATATTAACCCATCGAGGAATATGTCATAATGACACACTATATTACACCCACCCCTATATAACTGCCCCCTCTCTGACACAGGGCTACATGTAAGAAGATTATCGATGTCTACTTAATGAGACTATACAGTTCCGTCAAAATCTGGTGAAAAATGTGACCTCGCATCGTTAACCCCAAATCTGTGGCGATTTTTCATCCAATTTACCGAAGCTTCGTGACACGTACCGTCAAATGGCATCAATTGTTGAATGGTCACCATAAACTTCGATATCAGTCATTTCAGATCGTAACTATCATAGAAATATATATTAATCCATGGTGTAATTATGTCAAAATGACACACTATATTACACCCACCCTATATACATGTAACTGCTTTACTTCAGCCCTGACACAGTGCTACATACAAGACGTTTATCAGTGTCTACTTAATGAGAGTATACAGTTCTGTCAAAATCGGGCGAACAATTTGGTCTATAAATACCACAGTGTGACACATTTAAGATAGACCAAAACAATAAACACCTTTCAACCCAAAGATAGTTACATTTTAATTGAAAAAATAGTTAACAGTTAATTTTTGCCGATATTTAAGTCAAGTTTTTGAGAGAATAGTCCAATATTTTTGGTGATGTCAGTGGTGACAATAGTAACAATTAACCATGGTACATCAGACATGTTAGTATTCAATGTATAGAAGGCAGAATAGCCAATTTTGTACATCATCCACAACTTGTAATCGATTGCAGGATATGCTAGGGCAATATTTACCATTTTCCATATTTTGGCAGCCATTTTGGCCAAAGTAAGAATTTTGGGTCCATTGAGTTGGAATATTCATAAGTAATCATCATGTGCATCACTTACAATACAAAGTTATGTTCATTTCTTGTTAAAATATGACTAGAATCCCAATTGTGATGTTTTTGTGTGAAATTTTATACCGCATTCTGTAAATTCGTATGTTTGAGGGAAGGGTTCCAAGGGGTTAGGACCCCAAAAAGTGCATATTGAATTGCCCCAATGATCAGTTAATATACAAAATAAAGTCACATTACTCAACCAGTTCCAAACAGCATGAATCGATCTAGAAGATATTTGTAAAAAAAAGTAATATTTTCAACTTCCGGCGGCCATTTTGGTGGCCATCTTGGATGGTGAGTTTCAATTTTGCCCCAAAAAAGTGACATTATGTCTTACCTTCACGAAAATATATACATTTGTATACATTTTACAAGATTGTTACTGCTATAATTTGCATAAAACTGACTTAGAGTCTGGTCTGAAAAACAGCGGCCATGATGGACGCCATTTTGTCTGGAGTCTATATGGCCACTTTTTTTTCTTGTTAACATTGCTTAAAAGTTGAAGGACATAATAAGGAACAAAATGAGTGGGGAGAAGTTAAGTCCCAAGGGGTGCAAGGGTACCAATATTAGCTCCCGGAATACTAGTAGTACATGACGTCGCCGGAAAATTCTTCTATTTTCGGTCATCGGGTAGGTCAATCAAAACATGTTTTTCGCCAATTAAGCTACAAATTCACCACTGCTATCATGGATTTTCGTAATCTACATATATTTTACTACAAAATTAGACTGGATAGCACTTGTCCGTCAAAATGAGCAACATTTGTTATTTCTTGGGGTCGATCTCCTGGACTAACATTAGATATACTTGAATTTATATATCTTTATGTAATATATAAAGTGCATATAATAGTATTGAGTTTATGCATCGACCAAGCTATACACCCACTGCCCTTTTTCGAACGCCGGCTTTCTGTCGTGTTGTGGCGCATTCCAGGTGCAGGACACCCGTACACCGTCAAGATAATATTCCGGATGCCGGTAGCTGGGTCTTTTTATATACAGAAATTTAATTAGGACTCAACCTCACCAAATGTTAAGAAGATCCTATATAGACTCTATATAGGTGTTTTTGATTATCAAAGTCTGGCCAAACATGTCATATTAAATTTGTGATTTGTGTTCATATTTTGCACTATATATAACACAACTATTTACTGGTCAATATATGTCTAGTTCCAATTAATAACGTCTTCTTTGGCTGAATCCTCTTAGCTAACACTATTCTGCATGCGGTCCCTCGGTTATGAGTATTCCAGGTGCTAATGAATAATATTATTTGATTGACTTAATAAATAACATCTAATAAAAAGTCCTTCTGGCATACGAGGACATATAGATCTATATAGTGAATAATTATCGTCGTTTGATTTGCACCAAGTGAACTTGGTGCATATAAATGATAGAACAAACCACTATTCTGATGATCGTGTCACTATTTGTTTAAAATACGTATCATTTGACATATACGCACCCGTTCCCTCATTAAAATCAACATATTTCGCCCATGTTAGGGGACCTCCGCGAATTCGAGGTCTTTCGCAAAGGGACCTACTGCAAATCGTCACACCGACATGACATTGGGAATTCCCATGTTTATTTATATATTTCTGACGTCACACGAACAAAGTTTCTTCACCAGAGAGCTCTAGCGTTAATTCGGGTTTTAGTTATTAGTTTTACAATAAGTTATTAGTTTTACAATAATGTCTATTAGTTTGATAACGATAATCATTGATCGTGGGAAATCGTCTATTGGTTTGAAATATGTCTATTGATTAAAAAAATATGGCTATTGAAACGGAATGTACGTTTATTGAATATGCGATAGCTGTACTAATTGTCTGTTATAAGATATTAGTTGAACAATGAATACTATTAAATTAAAATAGAACATTAATTCTGCATCGGTCAACATTGATTATGAATCTATATCTATTAAAACGGAATTGTCTCTTATTGAATCCAAGAACGACTATTGGTTTGAAAATGGAGACTATTGGTTTTCACAAACCACCATTAACTTATATTTCATGTAATTTACGACCGAATGGCCGCCCATAATTGGGTCACAAGTTTTTTCAACTTATGAGGCCTCTCTCCCAATACAGTCGATTTAAATGCAAAATGTTTACAAGATGACAGCTGAACATATTTACATGCATGATTGAGTTATTGTATGGTGATTGATGTAGTGCCTTCCAGAGCTATATGGGTTATGGCTGGTTTGGTAGCTATAACATTTGGCGGGGTTTGTGTGATTTTTGTTCGTTTTAACTAATGTTGGAGCAGGGTTTTGTGCAAAGGGGTATTTTATTCATATATATATGTTAGTCGAGTGTTAGTCAGCTACTCTGGAAGACAGTACTTACGATAGATCAAGGTAATAGAGAACAGGTGATTAGGTGGGGGAGTAGGTCCATAAGTGGGTAGCCAGTAGATTACTAAACTGCGTAGTTCCTATATTTACAGGTGTACTTAGACAATTTGTAGTCCTTCCTTGTGAATGTATTTTGTTTTTAAATTCTGTTATCGAAACGCTTTGTTGCTACGATATATTGCTGAATTATATCGAACAGTTTCTTATTACTTTGGGACGAGATATATGGTATTCCGAAAAGAATTTCATTAAAGGTACTCAATCCGATTCGACGGTCCCCATATCATCAGATTCCAACAACAACATTTTTTGAAATGCCGCTTCAGTTATCAGAATCGATTAATTGCCCAAAAATAATGCTAACACAGTCAACAATAGTATAAAATTGCCCAAAACCTGTTATTTATCAACGTTTTGTTCAACGAAATTTTGCCAGTTGTCAAATATCTGACACAAAAAAGCCACCGGATTTTAGAGTTATCGATCTTCATCCGCTATCTGGTCAGATAAGTTCTTCTCGTCGACAGTTTCCTGGGCCACTTGAAATTAAAATAATAGATTTCAAACATCGATATCTGATCACTCCTAGCTTTGATGTGTGGGTTCCTCGACTCGCATCAAATATTTTTTACCCCCGAAGCCAAGGAAATAGTAATTTGCGAGCGTTAATTCTGATTGAGTACCTTTAATATTGAGAATTTGAAGGCTTTCGCGAGTCAATACCCATCCTCATGGTCAATACCCATCCTCATGGTCACCGCTGCATGTTGCGCTCTAAATTGGAGAACATCTGTCGGATGTGAACCATCGGGGTCGCATCTCAGGTTCACTAAATCTGAGGAAAAGACACTCGAACAGATTACTTCCACGAATGACCAAGTGGTTCTTATTCTACTTAACCATCTGCTATCCCATTGGTCGCTTTATATATACACAATACTTCATGGCTGAATATATTTCGTCCATTCTAACAAGACAACAGTAATTTAACCGCATTTTATAGAAGCTACAGTTCGCGTGAACACAAGAAATTTCAGGTAAGTTGAAGATTTCTCATATACACCTATTATACTCTTATTATACACATCAGGGTATTTATCTTCTCTTCTTTCAATATAATAATGTCTAGAGAGTGCGGCGGTGCAGTGTTTCAACATATCTTCTTGCCAATAGGTTCATATAGGACCAAAATATTCACACAGGTTCATATTGGACTTATTTGATTCTGAAATAAGCTAATATAGAACTTATACCCGTTATCACGTTGAATGGCGCGGGCCGCAGTGAACACACCTTATAAAGAGCGTTCATCTCACCAGTAAGTCGCGTCGATGAACAAAGTAGATTAAATAGTGCCGACATGAGCTTATTTCGTATTGAAATAAGCTCTATATATATGGGCTTAATTTGAACGAAAAAAATTACGCCCATACGTCCTCAAATAAGCTCTATATGGGCATATAAAACGCGACATTC
Source organism: Siphonodentalium dalli (assembly GCA_032622095.1). Classification (NCBI taxonomy): domain Eukaryota; kingdom Metazoa; phylum Mollusca; class Scaphopoda; order Gadilida; family Siphonodentaliidae; genus Siphonodentalium; species Siphonodentalium dalli. The sequence goes on from CP136063.1 coordinate 300,992,571, forward strand.
TAAACAAGCCCGTATTGTGCTTATTTTCACGAGAACATGCAAAGTGGTTAGCCTGGCCCGGGCCTTTTGCTTCGCATATGGCACATCACAACATCGAAATACCGGGATAATCACATTTGTCCCAGGAAACAGTCTCTGGTTTGTGAATTCAGAATTCACATTAACATTTCTATATGTGAAATAAATCTCATATCTCACCCGCGATTTAAATGCACCCATGATAGTGGTACTGCAGGTTAATTGATAACACCCTGTTAGTGAACAGTACATTTTAATCTGTTATAAATAAGCAATTCGCCTATATATTCGTATATGTATTTATGGCGATATAAATATTTTAATTTTCCAGTTTTCTGATTCATTTTCTCTGTATACTAAGTGAATACACAGACATCCATTCTGTCCATGCACATTGACTTAGTCTAATTTGTTTTTCCTTTATTTTAATATCTAATTATTTGAAGATGAAACCACGAAAAAGTATATATAGAATTCGCCACGGAGCTAAAACAAACTTGGTTAAATTGAATATCCATGCTATTATGTCTACGTTATATGGCAGTATATGTCAGCTGGAGTTGTTAGATCATATGTAGATAAATACACGAACTTGTAATACTGATTTTATATGCTCTGAACAAACTTGCCAAAGTTCACCTGTTTAGACACCCCCGGATACAGTACTGGGATAAACGCTCTTTATTTTTACCATATATGGAATATAATGATAAATAATGCTCTTTATTTGGACCGGAGTTTTCTCAATTATGTGGTTTGAATAAACCTTTCTTTGTATTTATGTGTTTTGGGTACCCATCTTGACCTTTGCATTGTTTTGAGCTCATAAATGTTGAAGAAATATCGCATGCTATCAAATGGCGCATGGGTAATCATCTTTAAAATTGATATTTCTGACTAATAATTGCTTTTTCCCGGTGATATATCTTTATGATTTACGAAAACGTATGTAACCTTACATTGAAAGGTCAAATTGGGTGCACAAAACACCAACATGTGGCGACAATGACCCCTTCAACGACATTAAATAATGCCAATATGAGATTATAACGACATTAAATAATGCCAATATGAGACTATAACGACATTAAATAATGCCAATATGAGATTATAACGACATTAAATAATGCCAATATGAGATTATAACGACATTAAATAATGCCAATATGAGACTATAACGACATTCAATAATGCCAATATGAGATTATAACGACATTAAATAATGCCAATATGAGATTATAACGACATTAAATAATGCCAATATGAGATTATAACGACATTAAATAATGCCAATATGAGATTATAACGACATTAACTAATGCCAATATGAGATTAAATAATGCCAATATGAGATTAAATAATGCCAATATGAGATTATAACGACATTAAATAATGCCAATATGAGATTAAATAATGCCAATATGAGATTATAACGACATTAAATAATGCCAATATGAGATTAAATAATGCCAATATGAGATTAAATAATGCCAATATGAGATTATAACGACATTAAATAATGCCAGTATGAGATTATAACGACATTAAATAATGCCAATATGAGATTATAACGACATTACATAATGCCAATATGAGATTATTTCGTTGTTTTAATTTTATATGATTTTTTTTAATTGAGCTTAGAATTTTCAAGGTCAAGAAAATTCTAAACGATTTTCAAAAATTTCATATGAGAGAAACACGAATTTCAAAATATATTCTATTTATCATGTGACTCGATTTTAGTTGATTTTTGTACGAATTACTACGTTTATATATGGCAGAAATTGGTTAAACTTAAAAAACGAAGGTTCAACAGGTTCAACGAAGCACGTGCATGAGACGCTTAGCGACGCTATACGAAGCGAATGCATGCATCCATACATACGTTGTGACATAACACAGAGTTAAAAAGCGATTTCGTCTATGTTAAGGAAAATTTGACAATATAATCTTGCTTTCGATTGCCAGATGGACCTTATTAATAAAATGGTCCTCCCAGTAATGCTATGTGAGTGTGGTGTGTTTGGGTTTGAGAAAACTGATTGCTTTGAACGGGTGCAACTAAACTTGTTCACGTTGCCAATTTTGCGGTGAGGATACACCGGGTAACGAATACCATTATCTATTCATATGCAACGAACTTTCGTCCTTCCGAAGAACCTATCTGAAAACATACTTTCAAAGTAATACGACTTATGAAAAACTAAAAATTCTTTTTAATGACGGAAATAAAACAAACATGTTGAAATTAGCCAGATTTGCATCGGAAATAGTTACCAAAGCAGCCATTTAAACTGGTTTAAATCGAATCTACATACATGCCCTCCTGTACGTATATAAACATGGTGCCAGTGCAGCTTTCCGAGCTAAGTGTGTATTTAAAGTTACTCAACCCGTAAAGAGGGTCCCCATCTCAACAGATTCCAACAACCACAATCCGATCAGAGGGTCCTATATTACTATTGCTTTGGCTTTGGGGGTAAAAAATATTTGATTCGAGTCGAGGAACCCATCAAACAAAGCTCAGAGTTATTAGATATTGATTTTTGAAATTTGTTATTATTCTCGAGATAAGTACTAATAACTGCCGTAATCTGCTCTGGATGTGTACTCAAAATCTATTCAAACAGACAAGGATGGATAACTCTAAAATCAAGTGGTAATTTTAACGCAATGTTGACTGAGTTCTGGGCCAGATAGTATTCCCGATAATGAAAAATAATAGATTTCTAAAATCGATATCTAACAAATCTGAGCTTTGATGGGTGACTTCCTCGACTCGAATCAAATATTTTTGACCCCCGAAGCCATTGAAATAGTAATTGAGAGGAGTTTTATCGGGTTGAGTACCTTTAATTATATTTCTCTATGTTATTATCTCGAATTTGTTATCTTTTTTGTGTGAGTTTTCGTACTTTATTTATCTCTATTATTTTTAAACTTTTGTTGACATTATGTATGATAATATATAAATGTCTACCTCCAGTTCCACAAATTAGTGGACGGAGATAATAAAGAATTGAATTGAATTGAATTGGGATTCGAACCTTGCTACTATTCCCCAAAACATGTTACTGGAATGTCATATACCACATAATAGGTTAGCTATTCTTTAGTGAAGGATACTATTTTCTTCGGGAAGATTTAAAAGTATATGACCCAACTATAAATATCCAATCGTCATGGCAACTGTCACTAAATTATCCCAACCTACAAGTTCGTTGACTTCCAAGTACAATCCCCGATTTTTTCAATGTTCCAGAAATGTTACCAGGATGAATGTTGAAACCAAAACAAAGATGTTTTAATTTTAAACTACATGTAAAACAATATGGATCTATATATCACTCGGAATCAGATTGTGAATTTATTATTCGGCGTTTTTTTACCCTGTGCCAATGCATTCTCTTATATATGCGAGTCGACCATAGGTCGCCTCGCATATATAAGAGAATGCATTGGCCTAACAATTTTTTACAATTTTAATAATTTTTTCTTGTATTCTTTAACAATTTTATAATTAGCCCCAGACAAACATGAGCAGACGACACTCTTCTATATGCTTCTATATATGTGTGGGGCTCCCTGCAGGGTAATGGATGTTTTTTATTTTATGTCCTAAAAATTGTAAGAAACATTTATTTAAAAAAAATGATAAAAAATTGTTAGGCCAATGCATTCTCTTATATATGCGAGGCGACCTATGGTCGAATCGCATATATAAGAGAATGCATTGGCACAGGGTAAAAAAAATCCCGACTTATGACTGGATTTGATATGGTGGGTCACAAATGAGTAAGTCAGTTACAGTGTATACATCGTGTGGATTTTAGGACTTTTACTGTCTGGTTTGCAAAAGTCCGCATTCATGTGAACATCGAATTTTCCACAGTATTCGAACTTTTTCATTGAGCAAAATACAAATTTATTGAAAATTTAGGTCAGCGATTAATGTATAGTCTTATCGTTTCTGATATATTGTTAATGTTATTGTTAATATAAATGTTGCGAACAGCGTAGACTTGGTTAGACGAGAGAATTTTTCATGGTCGCTTCTGTGCAAGCGTATATGAAATAGTTAATTACACATTTAAGCTTGAATGTTATCTAGACCTTTTAGGTAATCGCAACGACGCTAGGAAAAATTGACAATCAAATAAACTAATTGAAGCCCAATAAAAGGTGCAAGTCATATGATAAAACATAATAAAAGGTGCAAATCATATGATAAAACATAATAAAAGGTGCAAATCATATGATAAAACATAATAAAAGGTGCAAATCATATGATAAAATGTTAATAAAAGGTGCAAGTCATATGATAAAATGTTAATAAAAGGTGCAAGTCATATGATAAAATGTTAATAAAAGGTGCAAATCATATGATAAAATGTTAATAAAAGGTGCAAATCATATGATAAAATGTTAATAAAAGGTGCAAATCATATGATAAAATGTTAATAAAAGGTGCAAATCATATGATAAAATGCTAATAAAAGGTGCAAATCATATGATAAAATGTTAATAAAAGGTGCAAGTCATATGATAAAATGTTAATAAAAGGTGCAAGTCATATGATAAAACGTTAATAAAAGGTGCAAGTCATATGATAAAATGTTAATAAAAGGTGCAAGTCATATGATAAAACGTTAATAAAAGGTGCAAGTCATATGATAAAATGTTAATAAAAGGTGCAAATCATATGATAAAATGTTAATAAAAGGTGCAAATCATATGATAAAATGTTAATAAAAGGTGCAAATCATATGATAAAATGTTAATAAAAGGTGCAAATCATATGATAAAATGTTAATAAAAGGTGCAAGTCATATGATAAAATGTTAATAAAAAGTGCAAGTCATATGATAAAACGTTAATAAAGGGTGCAAGTCATATGATAAAATGTTAATAAAAGGTGCAAGTCATATGATAAAACGTTAATAAAAGGTGCAAGTCATATGATAAAATGTTAATAAAAGGCGCAAGTCGTATGATAAAATGTTAATAAAAGGTGCCAGTCATATGATAAAACGTTAATAAAAGGTGCAAGTCATATGATAAAATGTTAATAAAAGGTGCAAGTCGTATGATAAAATGTTAATAAAAGGCGCAAGTCGTATGATAAAACGTTAATAAAAGGCGCAAGTCGTATGTTAAAATGTTAATAAAAGGCGCAAATCATATGATAAAACGTTAATAAAAGGCGCAAGTCATATGATAAAATGTTAATAAAAGGTGCAAATCATATGATAAAACATAATAAAAGGTGCAAATCATATGATAAAACATAATAAAAGGTGCAAATCATATGATAAAATGTTAATAAAAGGTGCAAGTCATATGATACAATGTTAATAAAAGGTGCAAATCATATGATAAAATGTTAATAAAAGGTGCAAGTCATATGATAAAACGTTAATAAAAGGTGCAAGTCGTATGATAAAATGTTAATAAAAGGTGCAAGTCATATGATAAAATGTTAATAAAAGGCGCAAGTCATATGATAAAATGTTAATAAAAGGTCAAGTCATATGATAAAATGTTAATAAAAGGTGCAAGTCATACGATAAAACGTTAATAAAAGGTCAAGTCATATGATAAAATGTTAATAAAAGGTCAAGTCATATGATAAAATGTTAATAAAAGGTCAAGTCATATGATAAAATGTTAATAAAAGGTGCAAATCATACGATAAAACGTTAATAAAAGGTCAAGTCATATGATAAAATGTTAATAAAAGGTCAAGTCATATGATAAAATGTTAATAAAAGGTCAAGTCATATGATAAAATGTTAATAAAAGGTGCAAGTCATATGATAAAACGTTAATAAAAGGTGCAAGTCATATGATAAAACGTTAATAAAAGGTGCAAATCATATGATAAAACATAATAAAAGGTGCAAATCATATGATAAAACGTTAATAAAAGGTGCAAGTCATATGATAAAACATAATAAAAGGTGCAAATCATATGATAAAACATAATAAAAGGTGCAAATCATATGATAAAACGTTAATAAAAGGTGTAAGTCATATGATAAAACGTTAATAAAAGGTGCAAGTCATATGATAAAACATAATAAAAGGTGCAAATCATATGATAAAACATAATAAAAGGTGCAAATCATATGATAAAATGTTAATAAAAGGTGCAAGTCATATGATAAAACATAATAAAAGGTGCAAGTCATATGATAAAACATAATAAAAGGTGCAAGTCATATGATAAAACATAATAAAAGGTGCAAATCATATGATAAAACATAATAAAAGGTGCAAATCATATGATAAAATGTTAATAAAAGGTGCAAGTCATATGATACAATGTTAATAAAAGGTGCACATCATATGATAAAATGTTAATAAAAGGTGCAAGTCATATGATAAAACGTTAATAAAAGGTGCAAGTCGTATGATAAAATGTTAATAAAAGGTGCAAGTCGTATGATAAAATGTTAATAAAAGGCGCAAGTCGTATGATAAAATGTTAATAAAAGGCGCAAGTCGTATGATAAAACGTTAATAAAAGGTGCAAGTCATATGATAAAATGTTAATAAAAGGTGCAAGTCATATGATAAAACGTTAATAAAAGGTGCAAATCATATGATAAAACATAATAAAAGGTGCAAATCATATGATAAAATGTTAATAAAAGGTGCAAGTCATATGATACAATGTTAATAAAAGGTGCAAATCATATGATAAAACATAATAAAAGGTGCAAATCATATGATAAAATGTTAATAAAAGGTGCAAGTCATATGATACAATGTTAATAAAAGGTGCACATCATATGATAAAATGTTAATAAAAGGTGCAAGTCATATGATAAAACGTTAATAAAAGGTGCAAGTCTTATGATAAAATGTTAATAAAAGGTGCAAGTCGTATGATAAAATGTTAATAAAAGGTGCAAGTCGTATGATAAAACGTTAATAAAAGGTGCAAGTCATATGATAAAACGTTAATAAAAGGTGCAAATCATATGATGAAACGTTAATAAAAGGTGAAAGTCATATGATAAAATGTTAATAAAAGGTGCAAGTCATATGATAAAATGTTAATAAAAGGTGAAAGTCATATAATAAAATGTTAATAAAAGGTGAAAGTCATATGATAAAATGTTAATAAAAGGTGAAAGTCATATGATAAAATGTTAATAAAAGGTGAAAGTCATATGATACAATGTTAATAAAAGGTGAAAGTCATATGATAAAATGTTAATAAAAGGTGCAAGTCATATGATACAATGTTAATAAAAGGTGCAAATCATATGATAAAACATAATAAAATGTGCAAATCATATGATAAAATGTTAATAAAAGGTGCAAGTCATATGATACAATGTTAATAAAAGGTGCACATCATATGATAAAATGTTAATAAAAGGTGCAAGTCATATGATAAAACGTTAATAAAAGGTGCAAGTCTTATGATAAAATGTTAATAAAAGGTGCAAGTCGTATGATAAAATGTTAATAAAAGGTGCAAGTCGTATGATAAAATGTTAATAAAAGGTGCAAGTCATATGATAAAATGTTAATAAAAGGTGCAAGTCATATGATGAAACGTTAATAAAAGGTGCAAGTCGTATGATAAAATGTTAATAAAAGGTGAAAGTCATATGATAAAACGTTAATAAAAGGTGAAAGTCATATGATAAAACGTTAATACAAGGTGCAAGTCATATGATAAAACGTTAATAAAAGGTGCAAGTCATATGATAAAACGTTAATAAAAGGTGCAAGTCGTATGATAAAACGTTAATAAAAGGTGAAAGTCATATGATAAAACGTTAATAAAAGGTGCAAGTCGTATGATAAAACGTTAATAAAAGGTGCAAGTCATATGATAAAACGTTAATAAAAGGTGCAAGTCGTATGCTAAAACGTTAATAAAAGGTGAAAGTCATATGATAAAACGTTAATACAAGGTGCAAGTCATATGATAAAACGTTAATAAAAGGTGCAAGTCATATGATGAAACGTTAATAAAAGGTGAAAGTCATATGATAAAATGTTAATAAAAGGTGCAAGTCATATGATAAAACGTTAATAAAAGGTGCAAATCATATGATAAAACATAATAAAAGGTGCAAATCATATGATAAAATGTTAATAAAAGGTGCAAGTCATATGATACAATGTTAATAAAAGGTGCAAATCATATGATAAAACATAATAAAAGGTGCAAATCATATGATAAAATGTTAATAAAAGGTGCAAGTCATATGATACAATGTTAATAAAAGGTGCACATCATATGATAAAATGTTAATAAAAGGTGCAAGTCATATGATAAAACGTTAATAAAAGGTGCAAGTCTTATGATAAAATGTTAATAAAAGGTGCAAGTCGTATGATAAAATGTTAATAAAAGGTGCAAGTCGTAGGATAAAATGTTAATAAAAGGTGCAAGTCATATGATAAAACGTTAATAAAAGGTGCAAGTCATATGATGAAACGTTAATAAAAGGTGAAAGTCATATGATAAAACGTTAATACAAGGTGCAAGTCATATGATAAAACGTTAATAAAAGGTTTTATTTATCATTCAGAAAGATGAAGATCGCCGTGGTAATATCTTGCCTCGTCCTCCTCCTGGCGGTGATGCTGCCGGAAGACGTAGACGCCTGGCGGAGGATTAGAATACGCCTGCGCAGACTGAGACTGAGACGAATTCTTAAACCTCTATGTCCATTCGCATGCCCGAGAACTTGTGGTAGATTTGGTCCAGCGGGTAACTTCGCATGCAGATACGCTTGCTCCAGAATATGTAGGAAGAAGAGAGATGTGAATGAGGTAAGTCAGCTCATTGGAATCACATTGTATCACAGGTCCTTGATAAAAATAGCAATAATACTGAAACTGGAGCTTCCTGATTTTTTGCGAAAACCATGTGCCAATGCATTCTCTTATATATGCGAGTCTCCCACACCTCGCATACATATAAGAGAATACATTGGTCTAACAATATTTACCTTGTAAGCCAGGGCATTCTCTTATATATGCGAGGCTCCATGTGGGAGACTAGCATATATAAGAGAATGGACTAGCACATGATCTTTAATGCTGCACCAGCGCAGCTCCCGTCATGAAAGGGTTAAAAGCAAACTTCTTATCTTCCAGAATGAAGACTATCAACATGTCACAAACACACATAAATTCAATCGTTTACTCAAAATAAATGATATTATAAAGTTATTATACCATGTTGTGTACAATATGTGTTTTTCTTGTACGAGTCCAGGTTGTGGAGATAAGTCATATTGGACGAAACAACATTGTATAATGACATTTTTATTGTCCATCTGTATGTTTATCCAAATTTTGTGGTTATTTTTGGCATTTGTCGGCACATAATTCTCTATAAAAGCCTGTATTTGATCGTCAGAAAGCATGATTTGGAACAGTAAACACGGAAGTGAAAACAAAACTCAACGAGGTAGTGAAACGTCTGCTTTATCTACCACAGTATTGCGCGCATCACAATTTTACCGATTAATTTCTCAATAGAGTTAATTCGTGACGTCACGGAGTCCCGATAAAAAAAGTTATATTGAACACTCGTCCAGGTTGTGGTGAAAAGTCATATTGGACTCGACACGCAAATATGACTATTCAAAACAACCTGGACTCGTACAAGAAAAACACACACTGTACACAACATTGTGTAATAACTTTATATTATAGCACATTTATATTCCTGGATTAATTCCCTTCGTTTCGATATATGGACCATATATGTGACCCGCCATATCAAATCCAGTCGTAAGTCGGGATTTTTTTTACCATAGGTCGCCTCGCATATATAAGAGAATGCATTGGCCTAACAATTTTTTACAATTTTAATAATTTTTTCTTGTATTCTTTAACAATTTTATAATTTCACCCATACAGAGCCCCAGACAAACCTGAGCGGACGACACTCTTCTATATGCTTCTGTATATGTGTAGGGCTCCATGCAGGGTAATGGATGTTTTTTATTTTATGTCCTAAAAATTGTAAGAAACATTTATTTAAAAAAAATTATAAAAAATTGTTAGGCCAATGCATTCTCTTATATATTCGAGGCGACCTATGGTTGACTCGCATATATAAGAGAATGCATTGGCACAGGTTAAAAAAATCCCGACTTACGACTGGATTTGATATGGCGGGTCACATCTTATAAAGTTATTATACAATGTTGTGAACAGTATGTGTTTTTCTTGTACGAGTCCAGGTTGTGGTGAAAAGTCATATTGGACTCGACACTGGCGTGTCTCGTCCAATATGACTTTTCACCACAACCTGGACGAATACAAGAAAAACTCACACTGTACACAACATTGTATAATGACATTTTTATTATCCATCTGTATGTTTATCCAAATTTTGGGAATAAAACTTTTGTGGTTATTTTTGGTATTTGTCGGCACTTAATTCTCTATGTTGATCATCAGAAAGCATGATTTGGAAAAGTAAACACGGAAGTGAGAAAAAAAAACTCAATGCGGAAGTGAACGTCTGCTAAAATCCATCAGTGTTGCGCGCGCAAAAATGTCGACGCTTCGGAAAAAGATGCATGTTGGTGTAAACTCTTTAAGAACAGCGCCGGTGTGCATGAGACCTGGGCGCGCAGACCATTTTTCCTAACCAACCTGAATATTTCCCCATGCACATGTTGTGTTGTATTGCGAATACTGTACAATCACTGACACGACAATGCGCCTGGTCGTGATCATTCTATTACATGGTAATTGGCGCATATCTTCATGTCACTTTTGGCCTAACAATATTTACCTTGAACTTGCAAGTCATGCAGTCTCTCATATATGCCATGCTCCCTATATATGGGAGACTCACGTATATAAGAGAATGCACTGCCACATTATCTTCAATACTGCTCCAGTCATGAAAGGGTTAATTAACAAGAAATAGAATAGAATAGAATAACTTTATTTGCCAATCATATATGCGCCTTCACAGGCAGTGGATTAGGGTGATATACACAGATAAGATAAGATAAGTTTAATAGGCAAAACATCCTTATAAGGACAGTATGCAAACATAGTAATATATAGTTGTACATTAAACAATACAATAAATGATATAATAATAGATGGTAATATATAACCATTTAAGTAAAGCTGAATGTGCATAGGGTCGTCTCGTCTTCATTTATTCATTGCTTATGAGGCGATGCTCATCGCGTGCGGAAAATAATTTTCGGATTATATGACATATTGAAGTGCATGAATTTGAAATATCGTTGGATAGGATTTTGACAAGCTGTTCAGTTTGTGTCATGTTTTCAAAGTCTGGGAACTGTGTCTTCATAAGAGTTATTAGTTCGAGCCGCGGTGTGCGGTAAGCACTACATTCCAAAAGAAAGTGTTTTTCATCTTCAATAGCATCATCGGAACAAAATATACATAGTCTTTGTTCCAATGCCGTCGGTGGTTGGATGTGGCGTCCCTTTTCAATAGCCAGTTTATGATTACTTATACGCAGTCTAGTAAAAACGATTCTATTTTCTATTGATGGTGTGTGAAGAAGATAAGGTTCTATTTCGTACTTAAGTTTGAAAAGGCGGTATGTTCGTAATTTATTACTTCCCGTTTTTGAGCATTCATCAGTGAGACTCTGTCTGAAATATATATAATAATCTTCAATAAGATTTCTTTTGAATTGACTCAGAACTGGAACCGGATTGTTTAGGTCTGCAATATTCCACCCCAGTGATTCTGCCGTTTTGAAGATTGATTTCTTAACCGATGCCACTTGTTGTTCCAATGCAGCATTACGGAGCAGATTACAGTGCACCAAATAAAAACAGTTATGATTTCGATGATTGAGAGTTAATTACTACTTGTGAAATTGGAAACAATAATAAAATGCATGATAGAATGGGACAATTTCAATTCTTTAATCTCAATAAATCAATAATCATGATATATGAGATATACAAGATTCAAATACAAATATATGACAAAAGCACATTTAACAGGTACATAAATATATTTTATAGTATATGTAATATTAATGTTAATGCATACATTGAAGGCACATCCACCCAAAAACAGGGTGGATGTGCCCGATACTATATATAAGACTATCTATTTATTTGATACTTTGATACTCGCGTCATTTACACAGGAATACTGTCATAGCGACATGCATATACATAAATGTTGACTTGAGACGATGGGGCACATGAGCCACAGATATAACTTTGAATTAGGAAAAAAAAGAGAAAAAAAAACGTATGGACAAAATCTGCATTGTATGTTTTAATCAGCATATAACTTGAGGTCGAAGTTGTGGATGTATTCGAATAATAATGTTTAGAATAAAGCCGGGCTTCAAATAAACAGACAGAGACACCATTGCTAATAGACCCCATCGCATCAAGTGCATGTCCACATCAAGTAAATCCTGCGTGCTCAGTGAGGATCAAGCGAATCCTGTCAAAATCGTGCTCAGGTCAACTGAGTGGCACGCGTCAGGTACTATTTCACGCATTCGATGATCCCACAATAAAATATCAATGTCACGTGATTGCATTCGAGTTGTTCGGGGAAATCACCGTCTGAAATATGGGTCAGTGGTATGTTGTGGCTGTGTTCACGAAAGTCGGGAGGTTAGGGTGAAAACGCTGGAATGCATCAAGTTGCACCACCGTGAGTATAGTGTTCATTATAATAAATCAACGGTACATTTTACAGTAACTATTATATACACCAGGCTTTAATCCTTCAAAATATTCGTGATAAATATAGTAAGCGTGATGGACGTCACAATTCCAGTGCAATACGGAACAATGCACGGTATAATAACACATATATTAAGGAAACAATGCACGGTATAATAACACATATATTAAGGAAACAATGCACGGTATAATAACACATATATTAAGGAAATTTATAAAGATTTGCAACGTGTGTATGCAAAGGTTCTGGTTTTTACTCAAACTTTTTCTTGCTGGAGTGTCAGTCAGAATTAGGGACCTAGCAGAAAAATAGCGATATGAGTAGATGGACTGGCCATTTAATATAATATGAAGATCAAGACGATTGTAGGAATGATGTGATAAAGAGAATATATAACATCTTACCCACATATGTAAAGATGATTGTAGGAATGATGTGATAAAGAGAATATATAACATCTTACCCACATATGTAAAGATGATTGTAGGAATGATGTGATAAAGAGAATATATAACATCTTACCCACATATGTAAAGATGTATTCATCGTTCCAGAGTTTTACGAAGTTTTTTTTTTCTTCATTCAGATACCAATGAGTAATGTATATATGCAATATTACATTTGGGACCAAATGATCGCTAAGGCGTTGCAAAATACGCAAAATTCAAACTTGACCTGTAGTTTGGGCTATAGTAAACTCACATACCAAATTTCACTCCATCAGTTCAGACTTACTATTTTTTAGTCTAAATCGCATGCCGGGTTTTATTTTCTTTTGATTTTTTAAGTCTTAATCGCATGCCGGGTTTATTTTCTTTTGATTTTTTAAGTTTAAATCGCATGCCGGGTTTTATTACTAATATTTTCTCAGTGGAACAAAGCAAAATATGATTCTAAATTATATTTTGTGTATGTTTTGTTGTCACTGGAGTTCTGGAACACTGAATACATATTTGAATGATCTCCTTAAAGATTGTTACCTTCAAAGTGGCGAATATCCTTTTTCATAATTACAGGATGAAACATTTGTTGAAATTCCCTCCGACTTCGGCTCCTATGACACAAATAGCGACCGTTTGATCTCACGAGAGGAATTCTCTGTTCGAGTCGGCGATTCACTCGACACAATTGAGGACGTATTTAATCTTGCCGACATTGACGGTGAGTATTTATGTTCGAGTCGGCGATTCACTCGAGATAATTGAGGACGCCTTTAATCTTGCAGACACTGACGGTGAGTATTTTTGTTTTCGTTATAGAAACAAAAAGAGCGATCAAACACAAGATTATTTGGGCAAATTGGACAATTTAATTATATAAAATTGGTATATTAAAAGAAAGTACTAACACATTTTCAGAATAATATTCCTTTAATAATATAGTCATATAGTGCATTTGCTGTTCATTTTGAAAAGTTGTATTTCTCTGTTCCAATCAAAGAAATCAAACATCATCCATCTCCGATCAGCTTCAGTTTTGTTTGATTTTCAATCAATACGGTTATACTTTCAGTTTGAATTCGTTATCGGTGCATTGAATTCTGCTTCCTTAACCCTTTACCCAACAGAACGGCCCTGTGCCAATGCATTCTCTTATATATGCGAGTCGACCATAGGTCGCCTCGCATATATAAGAGAATGCATTGGTTTAACACATTAAAAATTATAAAATTGTTAAAGAATGTAAGAAAAAATGGTAAAAAGTGTTAAAAAAAGATTTTGTTAAGGCCAATGCATTCTCTTATATATGCGAGGCGACCTATGGTCGACTCGCATATATAAGAGAATGCATTGGCAAAGGGAATAACTGTAACTATCACAATGTGGTCAAGGAGCCGGTTCCAATGATATCCATATTTGTATGGTTCTATTGAGACAGACCAAAGATATTTTAGGCTGTTGAAGCTTTATTTGGCCGGTTTTGGCCGGTTTGTTTTGTAAAGGGTTAATTTCAACAATGAAAGCTATAGTGCCCAGGAAAAACTAAGGAATGCCCATATAATTTAGAAAATCTGGCTCACCCACTGAGGACGGCATGTCACGAATCGGTAGGGCAGTCGTGTTGGAGGTGGTAACTATAGAACATGCAACATTGCTTGTTGTCGAATAGCTCCTTGGTGCACCCACAAGTGTTGTAATAAAGTTGGGAATGATAGATTTTTGCCTTCCTGCATGTAGTAATAAAGAGAGTTTGTTGTTATATGTAACATATGATAAAGAGCGTTTGTTTATATAGCTGAAAACGATTACAATTGTCTTCGCTGCACACAATTAAATTTGTTAAATGTGGCATGCTTCAGTTGACTATATGGTACCAAAGATTTCGAAAACGTTGATTTTTGGGTACCAGGATCTTCAAACTAATGAAATGGCTTTTTCTGAAGATATAAAATAGACACAACAGCCAATCAGATTCACTCTTAGAGCGGGCTGTCGTTCAATTGGCAATTGGGAACTACTTGAGTTGGAATTTAGTAGTCTGGAATCTGGAATAAGTCATCGCTTGCGCCTCTTCGAGTTCTCCCATACTTCTAACGATGAAAACTCTTGTTTGAGAGTTATCATTATCATAAATATTGAATTTCATTTGTCATAAAAAACCGCAATTCTCTGTTCAAGTGAGGGAAACGATTTTACGTGACCGCAAGAAAATGTTGCGTAAATGAGTTTGTATTTAGTATATAAATGGTTGAATCAGTGAAAACATGCAAACTTGGCCGTCGCGGTGTCTTCAATTGTGCATGCATATAAAGTGAGTGTATATTCTTATTTATTAATTACATATGACATTTTCCCCCAGAACTGCATGTAATCGAACTAGGTGAATATCGCTTCAATTTGCCCTTAAATGTAGTAATATCATTTTACGACATCGCCAATCAGAGCAATATAATTTTACGACATCACAAATCTGAGTAATATTGTTTTATGATCTCATGGCGATCTAATTAATAAATAGGGTAATAGTTGATTGGTTTGATATTTTTGACCTGATATCAGCCCTCGGTAACTTCATATGCTTGCTTGAGGTTTCCTGAGGCTGATATAGGGCCTAAATTAGTATTAAACAGACCAAGTAATATCCTCTATATATAAGTACACCATATACACTTTTCAATATATGTTTACAATCAGAAGGTTACTTCCGATATCAAAATCCATGCAGGGTTTATCTCCCTTGATGACTCGATAAGACAAGAAGTATATATGACTGGTACGCTCTGGTTAGAGTTATGACTGGTACCCTCTGGTTAGAAGTATGACTGGTGCACTCTGGTAAGAAGTATGACTGGTACGCTCTGGTAAGAAGTATGACTGGTGCCCTCTGGTAAGAAGTTACTACTGGTACGCTCGGGTAAGAAGTATGACTGGTACGCTCTGGTAAGAAGTATGACTGGTGCCCTCTGGTAAGAAGTATGACTGGTGCGCTCGGGTAAGAAGTATGACTGGTGCCCTCTGGTTAGAAATATGACTGGTGCGCTCTGGTAAGAAGTATGGCTGGTGCGCTCTGGTAAGAAGTATGACTGGTACGCTCTGATAAGAAGCATGACTGGTGCGCTCTGGTAAGAAATTTGACTGGTACGCTCTGGTAGAGATTAATCCGATATCTGGATGTATTTGTGCGGTAAAAGTTTGATTTATGACCTCAAACGCATACGACGTCACGTGCTATCAACTGCAATAGATAGAATGCTTACATCGTCTTTCAGATGACAATTTCTTGAGTGCCGATGAGTTTACTGAAGGGCCGTTCGATTTTGGATCTGGGTCTAACTCAAGCTCAGATGAAGATAAGAGTAGCAGCAAACAAGACAGCAGCATAAGCAATGAGGATGACGTCAGCGAGTCAGATGGGGTTGAAAGTGTCAGCGAGTCAGATGGGGTTGAAAGTGTCAGCGACGAAGATGGGGTTGAAAGTGTCATCGACGAAGTCTGAAGATGAAACGGTAAGATGTCTCTGGTAGTTATACTCACCCGATACGGATCAACATATGAGTCTCTTGCAGAAACAATTGTTAACAAATATTAGCCAATCAGTCGCTGTGGCATGCCAAAATTGCTTCCTAATAATTGACGTAATAACGGAGATAATTGAAATTAGCAATATTCACTATCCCGGCTTTGGTATCTATTTGGGCAATATCGCCCTTCTCCGGGCAGTATTTAAAGAACGTTTTTAACCCTTTACCCAACAAACCGGCCAAAACCGGCCAAATAAAGCTTCAACAGCCTAAAATATCTTCGGTCTGTCTCAATAGAACCATACAAATATGGATATCATTGGAACCGGCTCCTTGACCACATTGTGATAGTTACAGTTATGCCCTGTGCCAATGCATTCTCTTATATATGCGAGTCGACCATAGGTCGCCTCGCATATATAAGAGAATGCATTGGCCTAAAAAAAATCTTTTTTTAACACTTTTTACCATTTTTTTCTTACATTCTTTAACAATTTTATAATTTTTAATGTGTTAAGTCAATGCATTCTCTTATATATGCGAGGCGACCTATGGTCGACTCGCATATATAAGAGAATGCATTGGCACAGGGCCGTTCTGTTGGGTAAAGGGTTAAAGAGACGTATTTCGTAAAAGTACGTTGCAACTTACGGCAAGTAGAGTTATCACCCTTCCGATACTGTTACTAAGTAGAGTTATCACCCTTCCGATACTGTTACTAAGTAGAGTTATCACCCTTCCGATACTGTTACTAAGTAGAGTTATCACCCTTCCGATACTGTTACTGTCTTCAGAAGTTTAGAGCGTCATATTGGCATGCAATATTAGCCTGTAATGAAGGATAATATTTCTTAACAATTTCCCTTTACAACAGTATACAATGTAGGTCCACATCGGGTGGTTATATTGTAGGATGCATGCTTTCACATATATAATGCCAAATGTGCCTGGTGAACACCTTCTCTATACTAAATACTAATTTCCCATACTTAATATTATCTAAACATTTCCCACCGATGGATATGAATCATTCTGCCTTGTGTTATATTTTCGTCATACTGTCGTCTGCTAGTTTATCGTTAAAACCCCTCCAAATGAATAATAGATCGTTCCGGTGTACACTTTTATAACCAATGATATATGGGAGAATCCATTCAGTGTCGACATGGTAATTTTTTTTCCGGACTATTCATCTCAACGGGAATGGAGGATATGCTATAAGATCGAATCCTATGAGTAATTTCATAACTGATACCCCCCCCCCCAAAATAAACCTTCACACATCTGGCCAGTGGTTAAAATAAATGATGCACTCGAGCAGAGATAGATTAGATATCATCGACATGACAATCGCAGACACATTCTCAGTAATTCCGAAGTGTAGCAGACACATTCTCAGTAATTCCGAAGTGTAGCAGACACATTCTCAGTAATTCAGAAATGTAGCAGACACATTCTCAGTAATTCCGAAGTGTAGCAGACACATTCTCAGTAATTCCGAAATGTAGCAGACACATTCTCAGTAATCCGAAATGTAGCAGACACATTCTCAGTAATTCCGAAGTGTAGCAGACACATTCTCAGTAATTCCAAAGTGTAGCAGACACATTCTCAGTAATTCCGAAGTGTAGCAGACACATTCTCAGTAATTCCGAAGTGTAGCACAGCACTAAAAAATGTGCACTACATCAACATTATCAGCCTAACCTCAAAGTTACCAGGCGAGTTGACAGCATCGATATATGTAATATAGTCTCTCCCTGATATGGTAAAAATGAAGTGCATTTGTTTCCATTGTGTGCGAATAACTGAAAATTGTCATGGTTTTTTTTCAAGAGTGAGTTTTCCCTCCGCCCAAGCTACGTTGATAAAATCTACGAAAGATACAAGTCCGTTTATAATTTTCCGGATACAGATTTTGAGAATCGCGGCAAAATTTCAATATGCCCTATTACTAACCCGCGGCCATTTTGGATCCACCAGGTCCGGTTCCGTGGTTTCATAGATTCATCCAGCCCCGGTTCCGTGGTTTCGGAGCTACAGGTAAAAGTTTTGGAGTAGCATTTCCATTGGAGCTTTTGAATTATTCATGACTTCCATATATGGAAAGTTAAGTAAAACAACGGAACCGGACCTGGTTGAACCAAAATGGCCGCGAGTTAGTGATAGGGCATATTGACCGCTCGAAAATGCCGAATAGATTAACTATACTTTCATCTCGTATATATATTAACTCAGCTTTGAAGTATACATGCATCAAAATATGGTGCTGGACATTTGCAGAATGAGGTCCCCTGAGGGTGAATTTAGTGACATATAGCGGCCGGGTTAGCACCACTAAATTATATGACATCATGGGCTTAGGCCCCATCTTCTCTGGAAAGTATCTACTATTGTTTTATCAAATTGACAAGTGTTTTAGTTTCTTTAGAACTTGGCAGACGACACAAAATCACACAATGCATAATCGAGGTTCCCAAATGGGTGCATATCAACATCTTCACTATCTGGGAACTTAAATCTGTGTCTAGGTCTCCCATGGCAGATGAGGCCATGTAGAATGAGGTCCCCGGAGGGTGAATGTGTTGACGCTAGCCCGCTGTGTGGAGTGTCGTCACTAAATCCACCCCATGCGGACCTCATTCTGCAAATTTACAGCACCATATTTAGAGGCATGGACGTATATAATATTCTTCTTATATTTCAGATGAGACAGAAACCTTGAAGTCCAACTCAAAAGAACACGATACACACAAGAAAAACTCACCATACAAGCACTGCAAAGAAAACACATCATACACCATCTACAGAGAAAACACACCTTACACGCACTGCAAAGGAAAACACATCATACACCATCTACAGAGAAAACACACCTTATTTACGCACATCAAACATTTGCCGGAACATGACACGTGCCCTGGAGGATAAATAGTTACCAGGATATTCATACATCTTAGTTTATTAAAGCCAAAGAATCTAATGTTGCACCCGTTTCTATTATTATTTCTAATTTTGCACCCGTTTCTATTATTATTTCCAATTTTGCATAATAGAAAAGTGTCATTTCCAAATGAGACACTCATACCCAAAATGTGCATGTCTATTTACGATAATAGTATAGCCCTTTGAGTGCCAGGGGCCGATCTCATCGGCCCTAAACCTACAAAATAAGTCTGTTAAAGAATAAATTATTAAAATTGTAAAAAATTGTTTTAAAAAAAAAAAAAAAAAAATTGTTAGGCCAATGCATTCTCTTATATATGCGAGGCGACCTATGGTCGACTCGCATATATAAGAGAATGCATTGGCACAGGGTATATGGGTTAAAACAAAAATCGACCTGGCACTCAAAGGGATAGTCTATTTGGAGATGGACGATATCTCAAGGAGTTGAATGTTTTGCCGAGTGAAATATTCCACTTTCAACAAGTTGAGATATCGTCCATCTCAAAACACAATATGCTATTGTTGTATTTATCCTGTACAGACCATATTTATTTATTCCTGGATTTTTTGGGGATCTTTTTGATGTATTTTTTCTGAGTGAAACTCTACGTTTCGCATTTTGTTTACAAAAATTGTCGTTGCGCATAAATACATCTGATGCGCATGGAATAGCAGTTAATGCGTAATACGGTTTTAAGTTAGAGTCGAAGAAAGAATATAGTTCGCGTCTCAAATTCTATCGAACAGTTTTTTGTGTCATATATTATATCAACATTTAATCTCAGGAATGTATTATATTGTAAATATACAACCGATTGAACAATTAATGATGTGTCAACGTTGCTACGAGCCCGTGTCGTTTCAGACTCGGCTTTAATACAATGCCATGTATGATTGGTTAGAACTATTTTTAGCTGGGTCTTTTGAATTTAATTGTATTTCGTCGATTCGTAGGTACGAAAACATTTACATTTAACGTCGAATTAAGCATTATGTAAGTTTTGTTTTAGAACATTGATATATAATAGTCTATGAAATATCTATAAGAAATTATCGCATGGTCTAAATTGACTTTTATAGACACGACAAATAACACAATTGTTGGGAGGTGACAACAATGGTTCGTCCATATGCCGTTGTCGAGTCAGACCATAATAACATACACCGTGAATCAGTGCTACCAATGGCATTCAAATCGGATGGTTGATCCATGTTTCCGGATATTTGGTGATCATCATTCGATCTATTAATTACGTATGGTTCGTGTTCTTTACATGAACGTCGGCTATAGAGTGACACATTTCTTCCAGATCTGGATATAATCATCTGCGAAATGAGTTCTAATTATACCAGAGAACTGAACTAGGCCTAGTAAGAGGTCATAGGTCGAGGAGTCCAGAATGGACGACCTGGTTAACCCTTTACCCAACAGAACGGCCCTGTGCCAATGCATTCTCTTCTATATGCGAGTCGACCATAGGTCGCCTCGCATATATAAGAGAATGCATTGGCTTAACATTTTAAAAATGATAAAATTGTCAAAGAATGTAGAAATAAATATTATAAAAATTGTTTAAAAATGTAAGAAAAAATTATAAAATATTTAAAGAATGTAAGAAAAAATGGGGAAAAGTGTTAGGCCAATGCATTCTATTATATATGCGAGGCGACCTATGGTCGACTCGCATATATAAGAGAATGCATTGGCACAGGGCATAACTGTAACCATCACAATGTGGTCAATGAACCGGTTCCAATGATATCCATATTTGTATGGTGTTATTGAGACAGACCGAAGATATTTTAGGCTGTTGAAGCTTTATTTGGCCGTTTTTGGCCGTTTTGTTGGGTAAAGGGTTAAAGAAATAAATATCACAGAATGATTCAGTCAAGTCACAGAGAAGGAATACATTGAAAAGTAATGTGCTGAGTAACATTGTTCTGCAGCTGAAGATATAGCATTGAAAATGTCCACCCTTTAATAAGTTGTAATGCTAATTTGTTATGATGATGGTGGGTCCTACTGAACTGCTATGTTGCTGGTGGGTCCTACTGAATTGTTATGATAATGGTGGGTACTACTGAATTGTTACGATGATGGTAGGCAAAGCGATGCTGTTAACCCTTTACCCAACAAACCGGCTAAAAACGGCCAAATAAAGCCGCAACAGCCTAAATTATCTTGGGTCTGTCTCAATAAAACCATACAAATATGGATATCATTGGAACCGGCTCATTGACCACATTGTGATGGTTACAGTTATGCCATGTGCCAATGCATTCTCTTATATATGCGAGTCGACCATAGGTCGCCTCGCATATATAAGAGAATGCATTGGCCTAAAAAACACGAATTCTTTAACAATTTTATAATTTTTAATGTGTTAAGCCAATGCATTATCTTATATATGCGAGGCGACCTATGGTCGACTCGCATATATAAGAGAATGCATTGGCACAGGGCCGTTCTGTTGGGTAAAGGGTTAAGATAAAGTACGACCACTACTTTATGTAAAGTATTTTATTTTCGCGGTGTTTGGCTGATCTGAACAAATCGAAGACAAGCTACTGATATGTATAAAGCATTTAAAACATGCATAATGTAAACTATTTTAATAATGGCTGTATTGGTTGTCTGCAAAACGGTTATAATTGAGATGGATAGTCCTGTCGTTTTCTAACACTATAGCGCCAGCATTATTAAAATATTAGAACATATATATGTCCTTGAATGTTTCACACAAGCATTGGCTTTTGCTAAAATCGTCCAGACTAGCCAACACACCGCAAAAATTACAACCTTTCAAATAATAACTATACTATTTTTATTATAACAATTATTATATTGCTTTTTCCTACCAGCAGCATAGCAAATTAATAGGACCAGTTAACCAGGGGTGATTAATAGGACCAGTTAACCAGGGGTGATTTCGGTGGGGGTCGACCAGTTAACCAGGGGTGATTTCGGTGGGGGTCGACAGCATTTTTCGTCTGTAGTGCGGTTGAACTAGATCTACATTGACTCGAGTGGTATCAAAGATTGTGGATTAACTGGTTCAAACAAATTTAGTGCGTTGATGGTGAAGAGAGCGGTGGTGCTTGATAATCGTCTCTGTCACTTGACATGTTCATATCGAATTTGGATTGTTCATCGAGAGGTTTAATTGGCCTCATTGAGACACGTGCCCGTATGTGGCACAGGCGTGATCTATGTTGATAAATACCAAGTGTTTCCGCCATCTCATCTCAATGTACAAGTGTCTTGTAAACAGGTTATATATTTTTATTGGCGATTCTGTTTGCATCATATATATGGTCACATAGACATATAAAAAATTTATAAAGAAATATCTCTTGATTCGAGTTAGTTTATGCAGTTATAACGAAAAAGTTTAAAACCAATTATACAACGCGGGCGTAGCGCATTATAGTAAACTTCTCTTCCAACTTTTCGGTTATAACTTATAACCTTAATCGAAACAAGCGCCATTTATTATAATTTAATCCGTCATTTCGCAGGAAAACCACCATAAGTAGAAAATATATATTAATAAAACGAGAGAGATTATTTCCGAAGAAAAAGACACATAAAGTTGAAACAGACATGTGGGCTGTCACTCAGACCTCCAATTGATCAAGTGACATCAATTCATCGCTTTTGATTGGCTAGTGACAATTTGTCACCCAATATAACGATGTGCGCACGCCTAATATATTTATATAATACTGAGTTGTTAGTTCAATTTCATGGGGGTGGGGTCGCGATATTAGTTAGACATCATATCAAATACACCGTTACAAACACTTCCAAACTTTCAGATGAAATCATGGCAATAGAAATAACTATAAACAATAGGAAAACAGCAATCATCTCCCTATATGTTCCGCCTTGCAAAAACCCCTCCCCAACTAGATAGTTTCAAACACTTCACAGATACATACAATAATTGTATCTTTCTAGGAGACCTTAATGCTAAACACATAGTGTACAAATGCAGCAAAACTAATTCATACGGAGACGCACTATTCAACAACGTTGAACACCAAGATATAGTCCTATTAAATAACAAAGGTATCGCCACCCACCACGACATCAAATCAAAAACATGGGACATGCTTGACTCCGCACGAGCCACACCATCAATAGCAACAACAATAAACAAATGCAAAATCGGCTTCGATGTAGGAAGCGATCACCACCCGGCTGAACTATATATAATAAACGCAAAACCGCAACGCAACAAGGCCATAACCAGGAGAAACCTTAAAAACGCAGACTGGGATAAATTTAGAGAACTTGTTAACTCCAACATAGACAACTTTGAAATCAAAAATCCTAAAAACATTGAAACCGCAGCAAAATCGATTTCAGAAACACTTAAGGACGCTATCAACATAGCATGCCCCAAAAAGGAAATAAAGCAAAACACCTGGAGGGTCTCAAAGGAAACACTCGAAACGATACGACTCAAGCGCAAAATATGCAGACTAATGCAAAAAAATCCAAACGACACCGAGTATAGAACCATGTATAACAACCTAACGCGTCAAGTTAAAAAAGCAGTTAAACTCGAAAAACGAGAATCCTGGGAACGAGTAACCACTGAATGAAATAAAAATGATAACCACTTAACGACGAAAATGGCGAAACATTCACAAACGAGTCAGACAAAGCTTCAACATTCGCCAAATCCCTACAAAATATTCATAAAACCCACACTGGAAATCAATTTTGCGAAAAATTCAGAACCGAGGTAATTAACTACATTAAACAAAACAAACACATATTTATACAACGCGACGAACCTATTCAAGAATCGGACGACGACCACACACTCGCTAAGAAAATAACAATTCAAGAAATTAAGGACTGCCTTAAACGTGCCAAGCCAAATGGTTACGTAGCGTTTTTCCGAAGACCCATAACTCCGAAGGTCCGATTCTCCGAAGGTCAGATTCTCCGACGCCCCGATTCTCCGAAAGCCCATAACTCCGAAGTCCCGATTCTCCGAAATCCCATAACTCCGAAGACCCATAACTCCGAAAGCCCATAACTCCGAAGGCCTATAACTCCGAACGTCCATAACTCCGAAGGTCTATAACTCCGAAGGGCCGATTCTCCGAAGGTCCGATTCTCCGAAGATCATGTTTTATCGCTTATTAAATAGTGTACAGTCCAGTGGCGGGGTCAATGGGGCCCTAGGGAAGACCGCCCCCCAAAAAACATGTCAAATGTCATGTAAACGTCAGGAAATCCCTCCTAGGCATTCAAATATTCACAGTGTTCCTGCCCAGGGGAGCCCCCGGACCAACGATTGGGGGCGACCCCTCCCATGTATGCGCTCCCCAAATCAGGTCTTCGTGATATGCTTTCGGCATATCATATGCATGATATATCCCCCACATATGCTAATTAATGTGCACCCCTAAATGGGAACCCTGGCTCCGCCACTGGTGTGCACCGGGTATATTATAACGAAACGCTGCAAGAATGTCAGAGTAGCCTAACATGCACAGGGGCGACAAGTTCTTCCCCGTTCACCCCTGTACATTTTACTCTGGCATCTCATGGGCCAACGTAACGTTATATTATCTGGTGTATAGTCAGTGGCGGGCCAGGATTCCCATTTAGGTGGGGGGCAGTAGGAAAAGTTTGAATATTTTGATGCCCCATGAACGATTTCCGGGCGTTTACATGACATTGGACATGTTTTGGTAGGGGCCCATATTGTCTGAAATAGCAAGTAGAGGTTTAATTGGGGCAGTGGGAATTTTGGGACCCCTTGGCTTCGCCACTGGACTGTACACTATTTAGTAAACGATAATACCCCGATAAAACAAAATCTTCGGAGAATCGGACCTTCGGAGTTATGGGCCGTCGGAGAATCGGCCGTTCGGAGTTATGGGCTTTCGGAGAATCGGATCTTCGGAGTTATGGGCCGTCGGAAAACCGGTCTGACACCAACCAAATAAAGCCCCAGGCGACGATGAAATAACCTTTGGCATAATTAAACAAGGACCAGAAGCTCTATTCAATAGATTAGAAACAATCTATAATAAATGTTTACAACATGGATATTTCCCTAAGATATGGAAATGCCCACTTGGAGTTATGATACCTAAACCGAATAAAGATCACACAATTGCGACAAATTTTAGACCAATCAGTCTACTTCAATCTTTGGGCAAACTTTTTGAAAGAATCATCAGCACTAGATTATCCGACCACTTAGAAAATCAAAATTTCTTTAACAAATTCCAACGCGCGTACAGACGGGGCCGCGAAGGAACTGAACATATCTACAGAATAGTAGAAGACATGCGCACTGCGCTAAACAGGGGGTGGGTTGGAGCTGCAACTTTCTTAGACGTAGAAATGTCATTTGATTCAGTCTGGCACCACGGACTCCGATATAAATTAAAAACAACTACCGACATCCCGACCAAAATGCTAAGACTTATATCTTCATTTCTGATGCAAAGATCAATAAAAGTCAGAGTAGGCGAGGTAATATCAGACAGAGTAGAACTCAAGGCGGGAACGCCCCAGGGGTCAGTATTAAGCCCGTTACTATTTTTAATCTACGTAAACGACATACCCAATAACCCAACATACAATGTTCAAATTTCGCAATTCGCCGATGACCTGGGCCTCTGGACCACGGGGGGTAACCCCAAACAACTGGAAATCAGAATCCAAAAGCAACTCAACGATCTAGAAGGATGGTGCTCAAAATGGCGAATTAAACTTAATGCTAAAACAACTCAACTGATAGTATTCAGTAAATGGAAAAAAATCGAACTCAACCTTTCCATATTTGGCGAAAATTTCCAACAAACCGAAGAGGCAACACTCTTAGGCGTAAATCTTGACTACAAACTCAATTTTAAGAAACACGTAACTAATATCGCAACCAGAGCAAAACAGAGAATTGGACTTTTAAGAATGCTCAGGGGCACATCTTGGGGACTTCATTCCGCAACCCTAATTAAACTTTATAAACAATACATCAGACCAATTATGGAATATGGGGCAATCGTTACTGCAGAACTACCCAAGGCAACTACAAATAAACTACAAGTAATTCAAAACTTTGCCTTGAGAATGGCACTTCAAGAAAATAGTCGCACACCAATCACTGCCCTACATTCAGCAGCTGACATATACCCACTGCAGGATAGGTTAACCCTTTACCCAACAAACCGGCCAAAACCGGCCAAATAAAGCTTCAACAGCCTAAAATATCTTCGGTCTGTCTCAATAGAACCATACAAATATGGGTATCATTAGAACCGGCTCCTTGACATTGTGATAGATACAGTTATGCCCTGTGCCAATGCATTCTCTTATATATGCGAGTCGACCATAGGTCGCCTCGCATATATAAGAGAATGCATTGGCCTAAACAAAATCTTTTTTTTAACATTTTTTACCATTTTTTCTTACATTCTTTAACAATTTTATAATTTGTAATGTGTTAAGCCAATGCATTCTCTTATATATGCGAGGCGACCTATGGTCGACTCGCATATATAAGAGAATGCATTGGCACAGGGCCATTCTGTTGGGTAAAGGGTTAAACACTCTACCGGCTCAAACTTTACAAAGACTCCAAGGTAGCTCACTAACTCCGAAAATTTCTACTAACTAAACAAAAACAATCCTAACACACGCTAAACCCACAATGCCACCAATCATTCGACCGCCAAAAACAAGGACGCCGCCACCAAATTCGCCAAGTGTCATATGCTCTAGTACTAGGGGTAGGCACTTGTTGTGGTATTAGGAAGGCAAACCATGAAATTCGCCGAAAGTCATATGCTCTAGTACTAGAGGTAGTGTTTCGCTGTGGTTTTAATTAGAAAGGCATAACAAAGAATTCGCCGTGAGTCCTATGCTCTACTTCTAGAGGTAGGCTCTCGTTGAGGTGCCAAGTAAGATAAAACATAAACAAGCTGGCCGGCGAGTCGAAGTCGGTTTGCTTGTTGTGTAGGATGGTCGGAACGCATTGTGCAGTTCCCTTCACCCTTTCGAAGTCGGTTCTGGTTCATCCGGAATAGACCCCTCAATGGTCATGCCATCAATTCCCCAATACAATAAACACTTTCCAATCAACGACACAAATAGACTTATCTCACAGAACTCATAACAAAACGCGAGGTCGATCAAGTTACTAACATAGTCAAGTCACACGGATAGTAAGTATACTAATCAACTCTCTTCTAGCTACACACGGAACAACACACAGGAAATTATATCAGTCATCCACACCTGGAAGACAGGTAATTATGAATTATATTTCAAAGGGCTCTTTGAGACGTACTGCTCATCGACAGGATATCACTGTGAATTGGCCACGCCCTCCTGTAGTAATGCAAGTCCTCAATAAATTCCAATGTTAGAACTCAGTATAAACAACTCATTGTGTATGTACTAACCCATCCATGCAAAATCCGCAATATCGACCGTCTAACAAGACTAACAATAATATTAAAACGTAGGGTAGCGAGCTCAGGTCCTAGATGGCCCCTTGGGCGCTGATGAATGTCCTCGGGCGGCATAGATACGCCTGTCGTGGCCGTAGTATAAGCCATTGAGTAATTATCTCGTTCAAACAATCAACGACTAACCTGCTAACGTTATATATAAAATAAACTGATAAAATTATCCCACACACCAAATACAATTTGTACGGGTGACCGCAAGTATTAACGGAGCTTGCCTTTACACGTTGTTTGTTGTTTGCCTGTGTGGCCGTAATATAAGCTAACAATAATGATCTTCTTCAAACTGACTAACAATCACATACACATTTTAAATACATGCTTTCACCCACACCCGTGCGTACAGGAAGACATAATTATCAGCAACAACACTCGGTACTCAAACCTTCAGAGACATACCACCAACACAGTCCGGCCTCAGCTGCTTCCTCATCTGCGCATCTCAACACAATCAGTTCAACGGGTTCTGAGACCTACACAGGAGTGTAAGGCGGGCATTGCACCACCGAGAGTTGGGGAGCCCCGACCGACATTAAGTCAACCGGCCGGCATTGCACACCCTTCTTAGAGTTGAGCCCGTAGTATAAGCCCTGAATACAACAGACTAAGGCAACGGAGTTCATGCATGCACTAACTAGGACACTAGTTAACAACAAACCACTAAATAAAAGATATCAACTAAGTTATAAACACACAACTCGTATTATAAACAAGGTAAGTCTTCTCGCTGGTCCGCCTTTGAAATCGGGGGGGGGGCTTTGCTTCCTGCTAGGGTAGCATGTAACCCATACTCTACAGGCAAACATCAAATGACTATTATACACTCACAACCAAACTCAACAAACGCTCTTCATCGGCACTATGGCATTCAAAGCCCTTTCCCGGTGGGATCATTCCAAACCCAAACTCCAAACCTAGTTCAATTTAATTTCTTTGGAAATATTAACACGAATATTGTTGATTTCCCTATATGTACCTTTGGAGTGAAGGTTAGCAGTACGGTTATTAGTATAGGGCAGTCCAACTTTAATGATTTATGACGCAACATCGACACCCCCGTGTACGTGGTATCGCCAAACCCGAGGGTATCACCAAACCCGAGAATTGCGGATTTGATAAATGAACATATCTTCCCTAAGATGAAGCTATATATCTCCCAGCTAAATGGTGATATCCACTACTCAAAACATAGTTTCGCTGAGCGAAATGTTCCCTCAATGGGATAGCGACCATAGCTTGCTCTCACCCCTATAAATTTAATAGAAATTCCGACTTATTTCCGATGTTATCATAAAAAGTAGACACTTTTTTACGTTAGCTAGTTCGTTTGAAACATAATTATCAGCCTTAGATGTCGGATAATGCGTGTGTCAATAGAAAAATATATGTTTAATTAGCCATAAAATTGTCTAGCCTGCAGAGCGGTTCGAAAAAATACTATTTGCGTCCAAGTGTGGGTACCCACCATAATTTCGGGTATCAACGCCGCAGATCGAGATGTCGCCAAACACAGATCTGGGATGTCAATGATGCGAATGATATACTTCACATTTTGACCGTTTCTGCTTGAAAATATCCCAATTATCATTCGGACAGGTATATGTTTCTCAAGCCAAAGGTTGAACAAGTTCCTATATATAACCAATATATTTTATATTATAATTTATATTTATAGGCTATAATATGATCTTGGTGGCGTTACCATTTCTGACTATGGTTCTCTTGTTCCTTATGGTGGGCACTATATAAAGAGAGTAAAGACATTTTCAACTCAGCAGGATGTTCCTATTCATAAATCTGAAGCCATTAACTCGTTCCCAACGCACACGAATCAAAAGAGCTCTAATATATCAGCACATACACAATTGGCATTCGGAATATACAAACTAATATAGAGGAGAATTCTATATCAAAATTAAAATAATATATCATTGAAAATAATTTAACCAAAATTCCATTCAGTTGGTCGTACGAGTTTTTAAGGCTTTGGCCTATAGCAACCACCATCGGTCTGTCGTGAAAGACAGATGGGAGCGCGTAGAACTTAGTAGTCTATAGCAACCACCATCGGTCTGTCGAGAAAGTCAGATGGGAGCGCGTAGAACTTAGTAGTCTATAGCAACCACCATCGGTCTGTCGAGAAAGAGAGATGGGAGCGCGTAGAACTTAGTAGTCGATGTCACAATATAATTAATGTAATAGTGCAGTCAGGAGTGAATTCCACTTTGTTAACCCTTTCTATATTAAATGGATTATTCCACTCAGTTATAAAAAGTATATATTGGAACAGTCCATTATTCATCTCGAGAGGTATTCTGGAAAAACAAGAAGACAACAGAAAATAAAAGGTACCGCTATTACATTTCACTTTGACCTTCAACTACAATGCTATTTACCATGTTGTGGGTCTCGTGCATCTACAATGGTATTTACATGCTTCGATTAATTTATTATTTACAATATATACAATGGTATATGGTGAGTCATTAATTGTTTATAACATGCTGCCATATTGTACCAATATACGTAGCTTGTCACAGTATACATGTAGCAGGTTTACATACTACATCACATTATTATTCTACTGCATTGTCAATAGTTGTATATGCAATGCTGTATCCCATAATATAAGAATGTTTAGATCGAGGTGAAGATATTATTAATTATTATAAATGATATCTCAGTTATAACTTTTAACGAACAAACGTATATAATGTAATAATTAATAGGAATATGTTTTAGTATGGAATAAATATATAAACTGAATGGAGTTGTTTGGAAGACTTTGTTTACCTTTAATACATATTTTATAATGTTATAATTTAGTACTGTTTGCTTCCAACACAACAGGCAATATTTATCAATATGTACAATTTGCATCTCACAATTACGTATTTTAGATATTTCCACAATTATGACTCTTTTCGGGGAAAAACAGCTCTGGTTTGAAAATCTAAGATATACGGTACACAAATACGTTATTCATTTCCCGGAAGGTTTACATGGGCTCGCATTGTCCTCCTGGAGTCCATATCTGGTCTGGTGCTTCGTGGAATACCTGTTTCAATAGTGATGATATAATATGCTCACTTTTTGTAAAATTCAACTTCGGTCGATCAAACTGGCCGAAATAGGGGTTAAATGTCGCTTTCAGAAACTAAGGCCATATCATGACATTGTCAGTTTTAGTGGTGGAGGAAATCCGCACATTTAAGGCTAATCTAACAGTGAGTTCAATTGATGATAAACTTGTCGACCATGTGCGGCAAACCACCGGCGAGTAACTGATATCTCCACCAGATAACGATTTCGAGTTACAAAGTCCACGATGGAAACATGTGAATTTGAACCCTCATCGCCAGCGCTGGAGGGCGAGACTGCTTGAAGTTGTACCCCTAACCGACTGAGCCACCAAGCCCCTCGTCCTTTTTTAATAGCCGCGACCGGACCGGGGTGTACCAGGCTTCAACCTACAATGTAGATTTCAATTAAAGGTACTCAATCCGATCTGACGCTCCTAAATTGCTATTTCTTTGGCTTCGGGGGTAAAAAATATTTGATTCGAGTCGAGGAACCTACCCATCAACGCTCCGAGTGATCAGATATCGATTTTTGAAGTTTATTATTTCTAGTGTTTGTGGCCCAATAACACGGCGTCAAAAGGGTGGTCTCTGTCAAATTGCGGATGAAGATGGATAACTCTAATTATTACCACTTGATTTAGAGTTATCCATCTTCATCCGCAATTTGTCCGTTTTTCCTCGTGTTCTGTGCCAATTATTAGTACACATCTCGAGAAATAACAAACTTCAAAAATCAATATCTGATCACTCTTGAGCTTTGATGGGTGGGTTCCTCGACTCGAATCAAATATTTTTTACCCCCAAAGAAATGATAATTTAGGAACGTCTGATCGGATTGAGTACCTTTAACGAATCTACGTGATCCACTCTGGCGTCAGCTTTCAGGTTACACTGGTGTAAATAGGGTTCGGAGTGACATTAAGGGTAGTAGATGGGCGCGAAGCGCCCGAGATGTTCGAAAAGATCGAGTGATCTTCTCCTTCATCCCACGGTTTGTTGTTTTGAAGGTATTGTACATAGAAAAAAACGTCATGTCTGGACACGGCAAAAGTTGAATTTAATTGAATTAAATGTTATATCTTGAATTGAATTGATTTGAATTGAGTGTTGTTAGGGGAAGAGCCCACGAGCTTTAATACGGGGTATGGGGGAGTCCCGATGAGTCCCTTTGTGATGTTTTCGTTGTTGCTGAGCGAGTCGTGTGGTGCGCTGAAAAGAGGAACATATATGGCACGAAACGTGAGCATCGAAAACTATATATCAATTTGCCGTACCTTGGCTTATCAAAGCCGCTAAACAACTGCAAGGCAAAGCGTGTGATTCAATGCGTCAACATACAGAGAGTCCAACACAGACCAATCGCACTGAGAGAGTTTGTCTTAGCTATGTCAGGTTGTTGCATTTTTCTGGCCCGCCCTACCTCCCCATGGCACGGGCGTAGATAAAAACATATATTGACAATTTTATATACAGTGTTATTTGGGCTTTAATAGATGAAGTAAATCTGAATGATAATGTACAAGATAGTCTTTAATGGTTGACGATATATGTGAATGGTTTAGACAGAGATGTATACATATGATTTACATTCAATAGATTTTTTGTTTGTTTGTTTGTTGGTAATTTCTTTATTTTATGAAAATGGTATATACATTTAGTACATGCCAGTATGTTCTTGAGCCGTCCCGACTCCCGAAGAAAGGCCAGAGCGGCAAGCGGGCCGAGCATATGTTGGTATATGCCCTTCCCAACTCGATGAGAGCTATGACCACTTGTGGGTCTGACGTTCCTGCACCCCACCCAAGCTAGTGCTGGGTCGGTTTTTATGCCGGGTCCCGCTTGGTTGATGTTATCGGGTGAGTGGAATGTGTTAGACAAGAGCGCAATTTCTGTAAAGGAAGTATTATCAGTTAAACAGTTGTTAGTTGATTTTGGAGGAGATAATTATTCGACGGCTTATACTACGGCACGACAAGCGTATATACGCCGCCCGAGGACATTCATCAGCGCCCAAGGAGCCATCTAGGGCGTGAGCCCGCTAGTCTGAGTTTTTGTTTTGGTGTTAGTCAATGTAATGGTACACATGATATCAATGTTTGGCGAAGTGTGCCGGGTATACATTTGAGTGTTAGTTAGTTTTAGAGGAGATAATTTACGCCACCGGTGTAAGATGTTTGGACATTTGATTTACGCGTGGACCAATGGGCGAATGCATTATGGGTGATTAGGTATTCTCGTACTTGAGTAAACCGTATACCGATAGAGTCACAATAGTCCGACACAGATTAGCACATGTGTTTACGCCACCGGTGTAATTGGGGGGGGGGGGGGGGGGCATGTCTCTATTCCGAAGGTTCGCTATCCCGAATGTCCACTATTCCGAAGGTTCTCTATTCTGAATGTTCGCTATTCCGAAGGATCACTATTCCGAAGGTTCTCTATTCCGAAGGTTTTTGTTATTTTAAGGTTAATTCTATATTCTAAAGTATTGAGAGGGTTTATTATCACGAAGATTCTTTTTATGAAGGAAATAAATTAAAACATTAAATGTGATTTTGTTTTGTTTTCGCGGGTTTTCTTGAGATTTAATGTCATTACGTGGGCCCATACCTTTGAATTCTTGGCATATAATATGAATGTTGCGGTATATATATGGACCCTCCTGAATTGGGACATGACACAGGTACAGTTGACTTGAGTTTTGTTCTGCGCGGGCTCCAATTTGGGGTTCAATATTTTAAGGGCCAATTTTAGAAATTTATGGGCCCATACCTTTGAACTCTGGGCATATAATATGCATATTGGGGGGCATGTCTCTATTCCGAGGGTTCGCTATCCCGAAGGTCCACTATTCCGAAGGTTCTCTATTCTGAATGTTCGCTATTCCGAAGGTTCACTATTCCGGAGGTTCGATATTCCGAAGGTTCGATATTCCGAAGGTTTTTGTTATTTTAAGGTTAATTCTATATTCTAAAGTATTGAGAAAGTTCATTATCACGAAGATTCTTTTTATGAAGGAAATAACTTAAAACATTAAATGTGATTTTGTTTTGTTTTCGCGGGTTTTATTGAGATTTAATGTCATTACGTATGACCTTATTTCTCAATACATATTCACGCCACGCAGCCCACAAAATGGCTATGTTTCCATGCGATTTAATGTCATTACGTGTGACTTAATATCTCAATAATATCAGAGGCAAGAATACGCCAACTAAAGGCGGATTATAACAGTGGGGCTATAACGCTTAATGCATACTGGAGGCTATAACAAACTGCGTAGCAGAATATCGCTGAATAGACGAGTATGAGATGAACCTAACTGTAACTGTGACTTTGTATTGACTTTAAAGGTCCATCTAATTTTCGAGTCATCGATTTTTTTATAGTATATACGGTTTTAATAACAATTTATGCCATAAAATTTGAATAAAATATTATAATTCAGCACCATTTGAAACGCAGAATAATTCTATCTCCTAGTTTGAAACACCCTGAAACACCTTGAAAAAACCGCGTCAAGTCGTGCGTCGTATAATTAGCAACTAGCAATTAGCAACTAGCATGTCCCCTTCGGCTTTCCATAGATTTCGACGAAATTTGATACTTAGGGTTACTTGTGTCCGGGAAGTGTTTTGGGCGTATCAAATCGTGCCCCGACCTGACATTCACATTCAAAATGGTCAATTCAAGGTCAAATCGGGTAAAACGGACGGATTTCGACGAAATTTGATACTTAGGGATACCTTTGTCCGGGGAGTGTTTTGACGAGTCAAATCGTTACCCCGACCTGACCGTGACCTTTAAAAAAGTCAATTCA
Organism: Siphonodentalium dalli; assembly: GCA_032622095.1. Classification (NCBI taxonomy): domain Eukaryota; kingdom Metazoa; phylum Mollusca; class Scaphopoda; order Gadilida; family Siphonodentaliidae; genus Siphonodentalium; species Siphonodentalium dalli. The sequence goes on from CP136063.1 coordinate 301,027,609, forward strand.
AGGTCAATTTGGGTAGAACTGACGGATTTCGACGAAATTTGATACCTAGGGATACTTTTGTCCGGGGAGTGTTTTGAACTGGTCAAATTGTGACCCCGGCGTGACCTTGACCTTCAATATGGTCAATCAAAGGTCAAATCGGGTAAAACGGATGGATTTCGACTAAATTTTATACCTATGGGCACTTTTGTCGGGGGAATGTTTTGGACGGGTCAAATCATGACCCCGACCTGACCTTGACTTTCAAAATAGTCAATTCAAGGTCAAATCGCGCCTTCGCCGGAAATCAGATGGGAAACAGCCCGGACGAAGTCGGGCCCATCAGCTAGTGTAATAAAGAAGACAGTTTGAAGAATGTAATGTATAACACGAGAAACGGGAAAACTTGATATATGGAAATATGCAAATTTCCCACATGGATTTGAAAGCTAGTTTATATTATAATTATATTATAATTTATATTTATGGCTACTAATATGATCTTGGTGGCGTTACCATTTCTGACTATGTTTTTCTTGTTATTCAATGGCTTATACTACGGTCACGACATGCGTATCTACACCGCCCGAGGACATTCATCAGCGCCCAAGGAGCCATCTAGGGCGTGCGCCCGCTAACCTATGTTTTGATTTTGGTGCAAATAATCAATAAACACATTTTCAATAACGATAGGTGGTTAGTCCTTGTTGAGGAGTAGCTTCTCAGGTTTAGTTCGGTTATGAGACTGGAGTTACTGATACGGGTCAAAGTCAGGTCAGCGAGTTCTTGTAGCCTTTGTTTTATATATGGGATGTCTGCAGTTGAATGGAGGGCCCGGATGGGGCTTGGGCCTATTTCGAAAAGGGCTTTCCTAAGTGCTGCATTTTGTGCCACTTGCATTCTGAGTAGGTTGGTTTCATTGCATATTGAAGTGATTATTGCCCCATATTCCATGACTGGGCGAATGTATTGTTTGTATAATTTGATTAGGGTGGTTGTGTTGATCCCACACCCTCTGCCCCGAAGTCTCGTTCGGAGTGCGGTTCTTTGTAAAGCTTCAGTTGAAATGTTCTTTATATGCTTGTTTAGTGTGAATCTTCGTCTAATGTGAATCCTAATTGAGTTGCTTCTTTGTTTTGTTTTATTGGTTCGTTAAATAGTGTAAGTTTTGGTTTTGAGCTGTAAGTTAGGTTCCCAAATACTACCAGTTGTGTTTTATTTGTATTTAATTTAATTCTCTATTTGGAACACATTTTTTCTAGTTCTGCGAGTTGTTTTTGTAGTCTAATTTCGATCAGTTTATTTCCTTTTGCTAGTGTCCATATGCCAATGTCGTCTGCAAATTGTGATGCTTGTACACTGTGTGTAGGATCTATTGGTATATCGTTGACGTAGATTAAAAAAAGGAGAGAACTTAAGACTGACCCCTTGGGGATACCAGCTTTAAGATTGACTTTTTCAGAGATTTCGTCATTTATCTTTACATTTATCGGAGTGACATCTAGCGGAGATATAAAATATATAGGAGAGAATAAAATAGACACTGGGCCCTGATTGGTCAATAGCCTTGTGTTCGTTTTGCATAAAAAAAATCATCACACCTCTTCCCTATGATTTCACATAGGTAAAATAGCCATTGGCATAGGAATTAACCCTTTGTAGTGAAGTTTGAATTTTTTTGGTGTGGTCTAAAATATGACAGTATTTTTTATGCGGTTCTGACACTAGTTACGAAAACACCAGATATAAAGGCGAATTCCCTGCTAGACGGACATGATTATTTTACGTCAAAAGTTTCCCCAAATGTAAATTTTTCAGATTTAAAGGAAAATTTTGACCCAAAATTTATATTGCCAACAGTATACGCTAAAACATTAGCACTGAGGCCTATGGAAAACATTTACACCAGTGTAACCTTCAACATCACTAAACGTATTATCAGGCAGAAACGATAGTGCTTCTTTAACTGGATGTATACTGAGACTCAATAGTTTTCAAGAACCCTCAATTACTTCACTTCATTCTGGCAAAAAATGCAACTTCTGACATTTTCATTTCAGGGTGCCATAATGGAAGCACTTTGTACGCGTGCAGGGAGAATCAGCGGTACCATCAGATTTACTAGTGGATAACACCTTTCATTATTTAGAGAACAAAAACTCTTGGAATATTTGGATCGAACGCAAATCCTGCGACCGCTGTTAATGAATGAGGCATATTTTATTTGTAGAGACAGGATCGATAGATTAGTTGGTTAAGGTACTTAGGCGCACAGTGTCTCATTGTTATCGTCTGTGTGCCAGCGCGCCTAAAGTGTCAACCAATATAAGAACGACTGATGTGAGGGATGAAATAACCATCTATGCCATTTTAAAGGATTCCTACTTTCTAATTTATACATTCCCGAGAATTTTGTGAGGGCATCGGTATTTCATTTCAGCTAATTTGGAAGTTTCGTCTTGGATATTTTACATCTGTAGGTTCATATACGACTTGTCTACGAACTATAGGCGTCAATTTCGAAGTTCAAATTTCGACATTCACGAGAATTTTGTGAGGACATCGGTGAATTTTGCAATTACTAGTTCAGTTAATTTGGAAGTTTCGCCTGTGGATACTATACACGTCATCTATATGGCATATCTACGAATTCGATGCGTATACATTTCGAAGTGTGACGACAGTCAGATGGGTTAAATGGTGGCAGTCGTCATCCTATGAAGATACCGGCGACAACTCTGGCCAAGTCCGGCCAGATGGACAACCACCGAAGGCAACCACTCAAGGCGAGTATATATTCCGTCTCTCATTGCTCATTGTATATGTTATATATGTCTCTCATTGTATGTTATACCTGTTTTTTGGTTTCATCCAGTCTATCGAAGAAGATCGTCGACAAATGCAGCTTTATGTCTTTAATTTGCTACGCATATAATTAATTAGTGAGTGTTTCGATGGCCGTTTCAACCTGGCTTATATAGGTACATATATAGGAAGTAATAAAAGGTGTGCACTTGGCAATTTAAAGCCTAATATTGCAACCTCAAAAATTCCTCGCATTTGTTATATCACGATCCATTTCTGGGGATCACAATGGGGTCAATAAATACCAGATATAACTATTTTATATGACATACATGTATATAGTTTATATACACAACGAGTCAATCAAGTCAGAGTGTCGAGAGAAATATTACCCCTTTTTATCCGCCGCCCTTTCAAAAACAATGTCGTATTCTGTAGTCAATCTGTCTTGTTCATCGTCCGTTGTTCCGCATGTCCGTCCGTCCATTAAACTGTTTTTTTTGCCAGTAACTCTAGTTTGGATAATTTTATCTGAACCAAAGTTGGTATATGTGTATTTCCCAGCCAAATGTAAATACAGGTCAAGTTCGGATATGGGTTCAATCCAGGGAACAGCCTATATATAGAATAGAGGTTTCAAATTGGGAGAAGTGAATTCTTCATGTGTGGTTAGTATATTGAGAAGTGCACTGTTATCAGGGAGAAGTAACACTGACTGAAGTATAAATTAACACCCAATGCCACCCTTCTATGATCCAATAAGTATAAATTAACACCCCAATGCCACCCTTCTATGATCCAATAAGTATAAATTAACACCCCAATGCCACCCTTCTATGATCCAATAAGTATAAATTAACACCCCAATGCCACCCTTCTATGATCCAATAAGTATAAATTAACATCCCAATGCCACCCTTCTATGATCCAATAAGTATAAATTAACATCCCAATGCCACCCTTCTATGATCCAATAAGTATAAATTAACACCCCAATGCCACCCTTATATGGTCCAATAAGTATAAATTAACACCCCAATGCCACCCGTCTATGATCCAATAAGTATAAATTAACACCCCAATGCCACCCTTCTATGATCCAATAAGTATAAATTAACACCCCAATATCACCCTTATATGATCCAATAAGTATAAATTAACACCCCAATGCCACCCTTCTATGATCCAATAAGTATAAATTAACACCCCAATGCCACCCTTCTATGATCCAATAAGTATAAATTAACATCCCAATGCCACCCTTCTATGATCCAATAAGTATAAATTAACACCCCAATGCCACCCTTATATGGTCCAATAAGTATAAATTAACACCCCAATACCACCCTTCTATGATCCAATAAGTATAAATTAACACCCCAATGCCACCCTTCTATGATCCAATAAGTATAAATTAACACCCCAATGTCACCCTTATATGATCCAATAAGTATAAATTAACACCCCAATGCCACCCTTCTATGATCCAATAAGTATAAATTAACACCCCAATGCCACCCTTCTATGATCCAATAAGTATAAATTAACACCCCAATACCACCCTTCTATGATCCAATAAGTATAAATTAACACCCCAATGCCACCCTTCTATGATCCAATAAGTATAAATTAACACCCCAATGCCACCCTGCTATGATCCAATAAGTATAAATTAACACCCCAATACCACCCTTCTATGATCCAATAAGTATAAATTAACACCCCAATGCCACCCTTCTATGATCCAATAAGTATAAATTAACACCCCAATGCCACCCTTCTATGATCCAATAAGTATAAATTAACACCCCAATACCACCCTTCTATGATCCAATAAGTATAAATTAACACCCCAATGCCACCCTTCTATGATCCAATAAGTATAAATTAACACCCCAATGCCACCCTTCTATGATCCAATAAGTATAAATTAACACCCCAATACCACCCTTCTATGATCCAATAAGTATAAATTAACACCCCAATGCCACCCTTCTATGATCCAATAAGTATAAATTAACACCCCAATGCCACCCGTCTATGATCCAATAAGTATAAATTAACACCCCCCCGCTGCCCGGGAACATGACAGAAAATTCCTTCTCGACGTCGAAAGAGCAGCAAACACTGACTCCACGACATTCTGGCGTATGACTAGGTCTAGGTCGTGTTCACGAACTATATCCCCAGGTATAGACTTCGGTGACGGAATGTGTACTGACGCGAAATCGCAATCACTAGGATGGAGCACGTATTTTCAATCACTGTATTCCGCCAGTGCACACAAAGAACCTGACGTAGAACAGTGTGTGCTGGATAAACTATATAGATAAACTTTTGTCAGGAACATACGGTGGTTACAATTCCGATCGTCTGTGCAACGCGATCACTGTGTATGAAGTTGTCGCACACGTACGGCTTCTGAAACGAAACAAGGCTGGTGGTGTAGATAGCATCGTCAACGAACATCTCAAGTTTGCACCCGAATCTTTGTTGTGTGCGCTTTGTTCACTATATAATGGCATACTCTCATCTGAATGGATACCAGCTGATATGAAAGCTGGTATAGTTATTCCCCTCTATAAGGGCGAACCGAAGCAGAAACAATGCCCTGATAGTTACCGTGCCATAACGCTACTCTCTCCTGTATATAAACTATTTGAGGCTATTCTCCTAACAAGATTCACGGACTTCGTACCCAACAATACATTTCCACACGATCTTCAGTTTGATTTCCAGAAGAAAATAGGATGTAACGTGACCTCGTTTGTAGTCCAAGAAGCTATTAAGTATGCTCAGGACCAGGATTCCAAGGCATACATATGTTTCCTGGACTCTCAAAAGGCGTTCGACAGAGTTTGGCACGAAGGTCTTTTGGTCAAACTAAGCCACATGGGATTTGAAGGCAAAATTCTGCGCGTCATTAAAAACATGCTTCATTGCTTCAGTCAAGTTTTGTTTAACGGAATGCTGTCGGAATCTTTCCAAATATGCCATGGAAATCGACAAGGAGCCATAACATCTCCGGTTTTCTACCTGGTGTTTATAAACGATTTGCTTAATGAACTGGAATCTTCTAGTTATGGTATGCGCATTGGCAACGTGAACTGCACATCCCCAACAACGGCTGATGACATTTGTGTTTAAAAGATAGGATCAGTTTTACAAAACACCGTGTTAGTGATCACAAACTCGCTATTGAAAAAGGTAGACATCATCAGCCTATAATTAGGGGAAGAGACTGTGCCTTAAATGCAGGACAGGTTTGGATATAGAAAATGAGTATCATTTCATTATGGAATGTCCACACTATTGCGATCTCAGACATGAACTTTTCCAAATTGTTGGTAGATATCACAGCTATTTTACAAGTATGTCAAACGATCAGAAATTTAATCTTGTAATGAAAAATGATAACCCTGAAATAAGCAGCAAAATCAGCAACGTGGTCCGGCGCTTCTTTGATAAGCGCTCTGAATGAATATTATGCTTGCCATCACACAATAAAATACATATAGCTAGACATGCCATGTTCACATGTAATTGTTTATTAATTGTTTATTGTTTTATTACTATTTGTATCGTTAGCATACTGCCTTTATTGGTGTTTATGCAAATAAATCGTATCGTATCGTATCGTATCCATGCACAAGCTAGGTCTTGATAAACTACTAGAAGCATGTTATAACTACAGTGTTAGATGGAGATTCTGCTTTTCAATATCCAAAAGCTCTGTTATGGTTTTCAACGAGACAAAACGCCGTCACGATCGTGTTAACCGCACATGGTACCTAGGTAATCAGGTGCTGTCAGAATCAACAGAATGTCGTCATCTGGGTATTACTCAACATAAATTCAATCACTCGTCCAATCGCGCCAATGAGATATCCAATTCTATGAGGAAAACCTACTTCTCAACAGCATGAACGAAATATCTTCAAATGTGTACCCCGCTAACAATGTCAAAACTCCTATATAGTATAGTCCTTCCTAGAGCTTTATATGGTTCAGAATTTCTCTACTCGCCGAACAGGGAGGCAGAGTATACAATTGAAAAATCATTTCGGACATGTGTCAAACACATACAGTCTCTCCCCAGCAGAGCTAGCACAAATATGTCACTCAGTCTTCTGGGTCACCTACCTATCCAGAGACAGATACACATACGCAAACTTGCATTCCTAGGAGACCTTGTGAATTTACCTGCTGCGCACCAGCTCCATTGCAAATATTCCTGTACACGTTATACCAACACCAACTGTTCAGCACCCGAATAACAGGATTTGTAAAGGATGTGACGGACATACTCGAACTGTATCAGCTAATCTCTCTGATTTTCTCAAGCATGGAACATTCCCATCAAAAACTTCATGGAAGCGTGTAATCACTTCTGCGGTTAAGTCTTGTTACGCTGATCTTTGGAACACTTCTGTTAATAATGAAAACCATACTAGAAAGTTGCGTACCGTTCATAGCGACCCACTCGCCACTTGGAGTATCTGGAAGTTGTTGTCCACTCGACCTGACAAATCAAAAGAACTGAAACACTTAGCACTGCTGTTGAACAGAACACTGTTCAAAAACAATTCCAGTTGCAGCTTATGTGGACTTTCATTCGACAATGAGATGGAACACATAACTAATTCATGCAACGCTTACCCATTGCATCTTCTTCGTACCAATTTTGGACAATTCTCTTGGATCGTTTTGGTTTTGTGTTCTTGGACTCTATGCAATACGATTGTCTCCAAGAATTCCTGCTAGGTAGAATTAATTTCGACCCACCTGGACCTGTCGCGGATAACTGGCCCGACATTATAATATTTGCAGCCATATTCCTGTATAAAGGAAATCTTCTAGTTAGGCCCAACAACCATTCATAACGTCGTCTGACTGACTCGCCCACACGCACGAGACAATACTCATAGTTACACCATAGCCACGACCAGGTGACCATATGCGTGTGACATATGGTAATCCAAACAAATAGTGTTGACTTGAAAATATTCTCACAGTTGACAGAAACTCTTTGTGTTATGCCTAACAACACATTCATACATTTAGTGTCTGCCTCTCACATTCTCTATTTCTCTTTCTGTTCTCTTTGACTCTATTTCTGCATCTCCAATGCACAGTAACATGTGTGTAATATCTTTTGTATATATATATATTTGTCTAGTTTGTGTGTGCAGGCGACACAGTGCCTGTACCACAATAATTATAAGTTGTGTATGCTCTTCATTACTGGAGGTTAATAAACAAATAATAAAACAAATAACAATAACACCCCAATGCCACCCTTCTATGATCCAATAAGTATTCAACACACGTTCCCATTTATAAACCACTAACAGATTAGCCCGCCACTGGCGGGATTGATCCCATGGCTTTGGTCGATCCATTAATTTTTGTTTTTCAAGGTAACCCCGTACGTCGCTGCCACAGCTGATGCCCGCAATATCGCCCAAGGTCATTTGCGGGTACCCGTGTCAAAGTCATGTTGGGTGGACAAAATAACCGGACAAAAATATTTCCCGTCCCGAGTTGACCATACATAACAAATTTCACATCGATGTCACCGCTGACGACCGAGATATCGTCCATGGTCATTTGTGGGTACCCGTTTCAAGGTCAAGGTCACATCGGGCGGACAAACTGACCCGAAGTACGAAATGTCGTCTCGATATCCCCAGTTTCCGAGATGTACTCTAATATACCGTTAAGGGACATATGCATACTGATACGAGACAGAAGTTTATTGTTTTATTTGGGACAAAAATAGAGAGCAGTGACACATTTATGGAGCAGATGTCTCCCCAAGTCGCCCTCAATGCTCCTAACTTTAAGTTAATTTTACATGAGTTGCCATCCTTTTCAACTTAGAATCCACACGATTTCATAACATTTTGGTTTCCGATCGATAAATCTAATTTGGATCATTTTATCAGAACACAAGTTTGTACGTGTGTTTCTTAGCCAATTATGTTCAGACGAGTTACGTCTCTTTTCAACTTAGAATTAATCTAATCTTATAAAATAAAACATGTATTTAGCCATGCCCAGCGACGCTCTCGTTTACTCCACAGCTTGATACATTGAAGAGCGCCCAGTGTTAGTCTCTTCCTGATATGGTATGAATAAAGAGCGTTTATTTCACTCCTGAGTGAAAGATTGAAAACAGATGAACAATGTCTATGACATTGGTGTGTGTTTTCAGAGTATATCGATATCTTGCAAATTTGTCTACCTATATTGCAACTGCTACTAATTACGTATACATGTGTGTATATAAACACAACTGTTTAGGTTCAAATGAGCCATGGCATGTATGTTGGGATGGGTAATGCAAACTATTCAACGAGCGAGTATAATGCGCCGGGAAATGTCTGGTGAAGCGATTGCGTGAAAATTTAACACAAGCAAATCGATGAATCGATGAGTGGTGTCTGCCAATTCTAGATTTATTATGCCATGATAATCCGCCGTTTCCGTTATATATTATCAATGTGTGTTTGTTGAATTTGGACGACGTCCTGTTAGGGGAGGGTATAGTTCAGATGGGAAGGGTTGGAAATAATGGTTTCCGGAGAATTGGAGATATATAGCATAATTTGAGTTATATGGCATGGGATAAAAAGAAAAGGACGTAGATAGTGTTTTGGGAGAGTAGGGGGCAGAGAAAGTAGAGAGAAAGAGCAGAGAGAGGGAGAGAGAGAGAGAGAGAGAGAGAGAGAGAGAGAGAGAGAGAGAGAGAGAGAGAGAGAGAGAGAGAGAGAGAGAGAGAGAGCGAGAGAGAGAGAGAGAGAGAGAGAGAGAGAGAGAGAGAGAGAGAGAGGGGTGAGGAGAACTATAAGACAAGAGGGGGCAGATGAAGTCGTGAGATGATGACAGTGCATGATGGGCGTTTTCAATAAGAGATTGGGAAAAATTTGTGTTGTATATGCTCGTATAGTAATCGTCATGCATCAGGCGCCATGGGAGTGGGTCAATCTTAATTGCTGTAATCCGGTTTCCTCCCTCAAGAAGTAAGTATACAAACACATAGCTGCCAGTCTGCATAATCGAAATAGGTCGCGTGAACTACAATACCTCCATGAGAACAAGAACATATTCAACAACAATAACCAGAGAGTCAATTAAATAGATAGGATTAAAACTTCTAAATTCGCCCGCCATGCATAGATTCTGTTCTGCCCTGTGTCAGAAAAGTACATCCCAGTAGACATGCAGCCAGCTATGCTCTATTTCCAAACGATATTTGTGCAACATAAACAGCTATTTATTTGTCAGTAAGATACAAAACGTGTCGTACTAAAGCGATAATTACATAAGGGCATTATAATCGTGAATAACACTCGCATTCGATATTTTAGAGTTTATCATCAGACTAGACGTGTTCTACGGTTGGTCACAATCTCCCACCACAACGTGACGAATAGTAACGTCTGTTATTTCTTGACGGGAGAAGAGACGTTTTCAATCAGGTACTTCCATACGCTGGCAAGTTTGCACGGTATGTTTTGCATGCAGGCATTTCGTCATAGAAAACCACATGGTGCCACAATATGAACCGAAACGTGCATATAACATGCATCTTTATACCAAAGCGAACGACAAGAGAAGTAAAATGTCCGTAGTTCCACTTGTAACGGGCACTATACGGGCACTATATACTGGTAGTTCCACTTGTAACGGGCACTATACGGGCACTATATACTGGTAGTTCCACTTGTAACGGGCACTATACGGGCACTATATACTGGTAGTTCCACTTGTAACGGGCACTATACGGGCACTATATACTGGTAGTTCCACTTGTAACGGGCACTATATATACTGGCATTTTCCTTCAATACTTGCATGATTAATTCTTGTGAGATAATTGCATGCTGTGTACAAGTAAATTCCGGTAGCATCGCTACAGGTGGAACTACAGAGATTTTAGTTCACACGAATTCTGGCGCCATATCGTTTTTTTTTACGACGAAATTCCTGAAAACCACAACGTGCAAACTTGCCAGTGTATGAACGTACCCTAAACATCACTAGCGTGTTATGGTAGTGATGCCAACACCCTACGAAGACATATTGACGTATTAACCCATGGCAGATACTCGTGAATTTATTTCTTGGCGAAGACGTATATGGATTTTCTGGTGGTAATTAGCACATTTATAATTGGCCACTCTTCTTTCATTTTCCTTTGTGGATGTTCTGTCCGGTGAGGAAGCACCTTTTGGGTTTCAACCTAGAAGCCACTTATCTGTAGGAACTTAATCGGGAAATGATATTAATGATGTTTTGTGTACATGAATCAAGTCCTAGCAACTCGCTTCACTATTTGTGTAGATGTCGGCGCACCACAGCGTCCCTTCCCGGACTGGGCCAGGGACCTGTGGACTGGACCAGGGACATGTGGACTGGACCAGTGCGTTTATAACCAGAATTGGTTCCTGCACTGAAATATCTATATATACAGATACATATACAGATACTCTAATTATAAAGGGCCACTTAATTTTCGAGTCTCCGATTATTTTTTTATAGTGACTTGATATACGGTTTTAATAACAATCTATGCCATAAAATATGATTAAAATACTATAATTCATCACTATTTGAAACATCTGTGTCTCAGAAGATGCCCACAGAGAAATAGAAAACTGCTGAAGACTTGCCCCCTCTGGCATCCAGAATGCAACAGAATTCAAAAAATGTCAACGAAAGGGGAAGAACTCTATCTTAAATATATAGAGTTATTCCACCTGCATTGAAAATAATACTGATTTGTTTACTTCAATCTTGATGACAAGACGCATTGGCAACTCAACATTAACAACATGTCCACAGTTTAACACCGGATAAGTTGATAATACAATGTTTTTGGAGCTTCCTCTTTCAAATGGTATATAATATGGCATATATTTTATATAATGTAATCTGGGGGTTTAAGTGAAGTTACAAAACAATATTTCTGAAGCTATTTTGTCTGAAGCCAAGCTATTTTACCAATATTTAGTGTCAATGGAATATAAAAATCGAATGGCAGAAGAATATTAACATATTTTCAGCCTGATATTGTCAACTGGTGCTTTGTGAGTCTAAAATTTTATCGGAAGTTGGAATGATATTCAACTAGTGGACCAAAACAAATATATATACACTTAAAGATGGTCTATCTATCTATTTCTAACAAGTATTACATCGATTCCGGATATAAAATAATTAACACTGTCTGGAAGCGATTCGATCAATTAATATTGATTTTATTTCCAATTTGTTCTGGCATAGTACTTAAAACCTCTGGGGACAGTTGTATGGGCTATTTTTAGAACATAATTTCAGGTGCATTCGGAGCGTAGCAGGAGGGATAACTCTATATTGGTAGCACTCTCCATCAAGGCATTATGCCATTTCGTTTCAGACATTTTTCACGAATAATAATGATAAATAATAATAATAATAATAATAATGACCAGTTTTATATAGCGATTAACCAATTATTTGCTCTAACACGCTGGGTACAATATTACCCCAGTCATTTGTACAAGCCAACCAATGAATCGGCTGCAGCCATTGCAGGCGCTGTTCTAGTTTGATCAGAACATGCTCTGATACTCATCAGTATGACAAGCTGACTGGTACTCTTTTAACGCATGAGTGATGCGAAGCCGACACAGTACGAGCGACCTTGCTCGAGGATCACAACTTGGCGCGGGTTTTGAAACAGCGAGCAATCCGACAATCGATCAAAGCGACAAAGCCACTGCTATGTGGAGACTCAAAGACCGGCGACGCGCCGCGAACGCATATCGATGTGTTTACAGCGAATACAAGTCCGACACGCTAACCACTGGACCACGGAGCTTGATTTTATAGTTATCCAATAAGCACTTTATTATGCCTTTATAGACAAATAATATACTCAAGCTTCAGTTTTGTCTGTGTTTTATTGGCAGCAAAAGGTATTTGTAGTCTTTCAAAAAATCATAGTTTTCCGCAAGCTGAAATCAAGTGATTATTATTGTTAATAGTAACCACTTGATTTTAGAGTTATCCATCTTACAACCACAATTTGTCCGTTTGAGCACGTGGTTCTGGACAAGTTCTGGTCCACAAACAATAGAAACAGCACACTTCAAACAACGATATCTAATCACTCTGAGCTTTGATGGGTGGGTTCCTCGACTCGAATCAAATATTTTTACCCCCGAAGCCAAAGAAATAGTAATTTAGGAGCGTCTGATAGGATTGAGTACCTTTAAGCTAGTCAATATACAAACTGGAACCTAAAAAATATTTCCTGCCATTCCCTAGGCTGGCATATCAGACTACATGTATTTAATTCTATCAACTTGATTGATGTTCTACCGCATCTTTATTTATTATGTCTCTCACCATGCACAGAAAGAGGCCGCACATATGTACTCAAATACATATCAAATGTTGTTTCCATGTGTTCATGTATCTGAACAAGAACATAGCAAAATCCTACCATCTAGACTAGCATCAAGCCTTCCTAGAGTTGGAAATTTCAAACCTGATATCCCCACTTAGGTTGGAAAATTTCCAACTGATGACAATTCCAATGACAATGCTGACCAAATGTATGACAATATTGTTTTTTTTAAATTAACTAGCAGTTTTTGACTGGTCACGGGGGAGGGACCAGGACACAAGCTTTCCAAGTGTTGGACATTTCCAACCTGTCACACCCCCTAAGGTTGGAAAATTTCCAACTGATGACAATTTCATTCCAAAATTTTGATAAAAAATAGGAAAATATGCAAATATTGGTCCAAAAACAATTAATTCCCCCAATAAATTGTTTGAAAATCAAACTACAAGAACATTTTCAATATATTGTTGGTGTGAAATTTCCAACTAATGTTTTGGCAGGTATGAAATTTCCAACTGTCGAAGATTTTGACCAAAGTTGGGGGGGGGGGGGGTGAGACACTCCCCACCCCCCCCCCCCTGTCGCCACGTCTCTGAGTACAATACAAAAGCGAATAATATTATGTGTATTTTGGAGCGCAATCGCCATGTGGTTTTAAGTCATTATGTCACAATGGTTCGAATAAGGGGGTGGGTCCCTGCAAAATGACCGCGGGAAATAGGGGGTGTACGTGGGTGCCAAGATAGGTGAAAATAAAAAAGCGCCCGCGTGTTTAGACCTTTTTTTCGACCACCACTGGCTACATTGTCATTTTATAAAAGAATTATATGCAGTCAATCTCGTTGTCGCGTGTTATCGGTAATTAATTCGTCCCGAATAAATGACTAAAACTTTACATTTGTAGTTCAGAAGTTAATTGTATTCTCATAAATGATATTAGCATTGCGGTTGGAGTTTTCTGCAATCTTAGTTGACTTGTACATTCTTCCAGTGAAGATGGGGCCTGATTACTAACTTGAATTCACAGAATTTGTATTATATACCCTCAAACCAAATATATATATATATCAGCACTAGAACCCATCGTCACGACCCAGGATATTTGAACGTGCCCGCAACAACCTGTTCCTCCCATCGTCACGACCCAGGATATTTGAACGTGCCCGCAACAACCTGTTCCTCCCATCGGATACAACTCGTGATATAGCCCAACCTCGATCCCTTATAAGATATACTTGGTTAATTATGACAGTTGCAGTGCATATAAATTGATTTTATCTCGTTGGATCTTCGTCTAAAACAGAAATGTGTTCACAATAATCGCACAACCACGTTTTTCATCTGACAAGACAAATTATGGCGGAGAGATTTGGTTATGTCATAGGGCTGCAATTGATATTGGAACTTTTTTCGTCTCATTGAACCATTCATAAACTCATTGCAGCTCTTTATGCTCATTCAAAAATGTTCAAGTGCACATTAAACCAATAAATGGCCCCGAACATACAATATAAAAGGCAAATTTACCCTCAATGTTTACAAACAATCACCATTTTGATCCATGTTTTGTTGTCTTGTTGGCAGATTTATTGACACTTAACTATGTGTGACGGCCTGTTATAATATACCATAAAGCTATACTATCTCCGACCTTTCCCGTGTGTCAACTCTCAACAGACAAACCACCCACTGAATACACAACCAGACTTGTAAATTTATCATTCTCGGAGATCATTTTTATTAAGTGCACCGGTATACGGTATCTTCCTGTGGACAGTTTAACGATTTAATTTCCACGGAGTTATCTGAATTCGAAATAAATTATTCTCAACAGTAAATGCTATGGAGATTTTATTCGTGTGTGCAAGAAGTAAGTATGCATATGATTAAATCCATCGGTTGGCGAGATTTGAGCTTTTGGAAAGGGTTCACTGCCCATTATAATGATCTATATGTTCAGCCCTCTAAAATACAGTATCCTTTATTACTGAGAATTTGATAGGTTGCATAACTGCATCATATGAGAATTCCGGTGCCATGTCGATATATGATGCAGTTATAAACGCACGTCCGTACATGATTAAACTAAAGAGATCTGAATAAAATAAGTTATACTACGAGAAGCTGCCATGGATACATGCAGGACCACTATATATATACCACGACTATAGCATATATCAATTGATCAACGTTGGTCTGAAAAACTTTTTTATTTGAAAAAGTTAATGAGGTTATCAATTTGAACATATATACCCGACTATGTACTGAGTAAAACAAGTGAGTTGATGCAAACAGAGGATATATCAAATTTCAAGAGGGACATTTGCGACGACGACGAAAAGTCAGTCATGAACTAATTATTAGTTAATGACTGACTTTTCGTCGTCGTCGCAAATTATATATACACAAGAAACAAATCGTGTGAATTTAAAGAATTTTGAAAGTAGGATAGCGTTTAGTAGACTCAGAGTGAGTAATCACTGTCTTGAAGTTGAAAATGGAAGACATTGACAACCCAAACTAGCACACGAGAAAGGCCTATGTAATAGATATTGTGATAATAATCAAATTGAGATGGAAAAACATATTGCTATGATATTATCAGAATAATCCATAGTCCAAAGAAGGGACAGCAATATTAACAACCGAATCATTTGTAATGCTCTATTTTTATCAAGCTTTCGGCCCTATCTGGACCTTCCTCAGGACAATATCAAATGTTAAAACACAATCACATGTTGTACGTTTGGCATACTTTCACAAAATGAGTCAGTGGATCAACCAACTTCCGTTAAACCGCACCGTGACGTTGTGGGTCCATGGTAACGTTGTGATCATATTGCTATGCAATGGGTGAAAAATAGTGGATCATATTGCTATGCAATGGGTGAAAAATAGTGGAACGCGCGAAATATTTGACATCGGCATATTAGCCCAAATACCCGAATTTAAATATACGAATGAGAACGATAAATTCATATTTCTTATGAAAAACGAAAACAAAGATGTCTGCACTACAACATATCTGTAACATGTCTAGAAATTCAACGAAGAGATAGAATAAAGAAATTACTTGCATGTATTACTCATTATATGTCTACATATTTGATAAGCATTGCTGTTAATTGCATATTAAATGTTATTACATGCATGGCATCTGCCCCAAGTGGGTGAAAATTGTCAATAAATTATGTATCGATCTACAACTACAAAGTGGTCTGGAAATCACCAATAACCACATGTGCAAATAGATAGCCGGGCGTGACTCGTTTGTATATCCAGAATTCCAGATCATGACAGCTAGATGGCCGGAAAGGGGATAAGTTAGATCGATTAATACAGACATACCTATCTATAGCAGCTTTATATGGTCTTTAAAACTTGCAAAATTTACAGCAATTTTTCCAGGGGCGGTGTATGGGGGGGGGGGGTGTGACGAAAATGTCCATATACAGGACTGGGGTGGGTAGGTGGTTCGGAGAGCCGAAACCCCAATTTCCCCCGGTGATGTTTCAATTATTTTTATAATAAAAACAATGAAACAAAAATTATATGGGTACCCGGTTGGGCGGAATTATATGGTTGGGCGGAATTATATGGGTACCCGGTTGGGCGGAATTATATGGGTACCCGGTTGGGCGGAATTATATGGGTACCCGGTTGGGCGGAATTTGTATTTTCAGCCCTGCATGTGATGTGTATGTAATATTTTGGCTGACCCCTCCCCCGCCCCCTTTCCCCATGCACCAGGAATTTTTCATTTTGTTCTCACTATTTTTGCACATTATATATTGAGAATAACGCCCTTTATGCTAACCATATCCAGAATAGACTCACACATGACGCTGTTCATTGTGAGTTTTGTGACATGATGATTTATTTGTTGTATTCTTATCCGTGTTCTTCTGGCTATTCGCGAACGTTACCGCAGACCATCAGGTCGTGAACCGGGTGTGGGCACTCGAAACCCGAGACAGACCAGGAACACACAAAGAACGTGTTCTCGTCTGTCCAAACCCGCGAACGGGTCTTGGTCTGTTCCAGAGTGTTCTTATTTCCAGCTGTTTTCAATTTTTTTCGCACAGAAGTTAAACAAATGCTCTTTATTTATATACCACAACACAGCTCTTTTCTGTTCAATTGCGCTTAAGCGTAATTGTGACTACTATCTAACCTACCCATAAACTATTAGCATGACCTGGTGTATCACCTAGCAACACAAGATGAGCATTGGGCTAATTTTGACCTGTACTCAACAGTCAAACTGTGAGTATGTGTTCAACAAGGAAAATCCCCTAATTACATATTATCAGCATCCCTCTATCCAAAGAATTGATGTCGCCTTCCCGGAACTCTAGTAATGTTTTGTATGATGTTTTTAATATATTTTTGCACAGATTTTAGCCTTTATGGATAACTTTTCAGGATTTAGTCGGAAATATGGCTTGTTGCCATTCATCGAAAAGCTCTCGAGAGCTTTCCGATGAATGGCAACAAGCCATATTTCCGACTAAATCCTGAAAAGTTATCCATAATTCTGCTGTGGTTAAGGAGTCGATTAATTAGAGCATTACTGTATGGTTTACTTATTGACTTAAATCAGGGGGGAAAACCCCTATTTTCATATTATCAGCATCCCTGTCCAAAAAATGGTGTGTAATTACTGGAGCTTTGGTGTCTCAGTCCTGAAGCTCTAGTTTTTCTTATTAAATCAGCAGCTCTTGCACAAATCTATAGTATTTCCATGATCATATAGTGTGAATGTGGTGTCACCGAGGGCTTGCTTCCCTCATATGGTGTGCCTGTTACCTGTATACTCGAAAATTGAAGAAAATCAATGTCGCCCCGACTAATACAGAAAGTAATGCTATTGCAAGTAGCCCCAACTAATATATACCAAAGATAATATAATGCTATCACGATTCGCTCCAATTAAAACAGAAGGTGATACTATTGCGAGTCAGCCATTTTGATAAAGAAGTTGGGCTAGCTCCCTACCCATCCAAACCAATGAAACCAAGAAGTGACATGTCAATAGGAGTTAATGCTAAGTTATGGAGAGACCTATTTATTCACCAGGGGTGTTTTGTTACATATAACCATGAATTGCGCTTAAGCACAATTAATTATTAAATGTGAATTTGGCCTCCCATATGTTTTGTTTAAACCTCCACGGGGTTGTAGTAATGTGTGCTTTGTTTGAGCAGACGACAAAGTTTTCCGAACAATGTAATTTTATGAGCTCACGGTGTAATATATGGTTTATTTATTTCAGGAGGATAACTCCATCATGCCCACGATAAGAATTCCAGTCGGAAATCTATATGGTGAGTAAATCTATATGGTGAGTAAATCTATATGGTGAGTAAATCTAGGTGAGTAAATCTATAGAGTAAATCTATATGGCGAGTAAATCTATATGGCGAGTAAAATCTATATGGCGAGTAAATCTATATGGCGAGTATATCTATATGGTGAGTACATCTATATGGTGAGTAAATCTATATGGTGAGTAAATCTATATGGTGAGTAAATCTATATGGTGAGTAAATCTATATGGTGAGTAAATCTATAGAGTAAATCTATATGGCGAGTAAAATCTATATGGTGAGTAAATCTATATGGTGAGTAAATCTATATGGTGAGTAAATCTATACGGTGAGTAAATATATATGGTGAGTAAATCTATATGGTGAGTAAATATATACGGTGAGTAAATCTATATGGTGAGTTGTTTTGGGTAACGGTAGATCATGCCATGAATCTCTACTCTGGCTATATATGAAAGCCCGTATAGAGCAGGGGATGACCCCCCCCCCCGTATAGAGATCATATTCCATCAGTTCAAATTGTGGTTCCAAAACTGTTTGATTTCTTTGACGAGGAACTCTTATGTCACTGGAAGAAAAAAAAACTCAGGTAATATATTTCTAAGTTAGTACATGTTCCCCAACAATGCATTTCAAAGTGTATATATATAGTGTGGGGGCAAATGTAGATCTTGTATACTTTTTTAGTAGAAGCAAGCCACTATGATTTTCATAACCTATTCAGTTTGGAGGGATTTTTAAGACTCTATTCCAATTTTGTATCGAGCCGGAAGTAGAACAAGATGAAAGGGTACCGATATGGTGAAAAACGGCTTGTAAATCACCCCTAGCCCTCAAATCGGAAATCGCTAAACAACCCATAATGTTTACTCTGACCTTCCTGAGCGCATCTGCTGTTTCGACTAAACCAGTAAACCATAAAGGCAAGTGGATCGGATGATTTGGGGACATATCGCGGCTATTTGTGGTAGATTTGCTCAAAAATATGGGCAAAAGTCCTCGAAAATATCCCGATTTTTGCTTGTGATGGCAGCCATCTTGGATTTGGAGGTCACGTGACATTAAAAAATTGGAATAGAGTCCAATTATTTAGCACAACCCATCCTGATGTTGAAAATATACATGCCATGCTTCTACTAAAAAAGTATACAAGGAACCAGTTTTTGAACACTTGCCCCCACACTATATATATATATATACATGTAGGTGAAAGTCCCAGCTCGAGATTGCATTATTTGATTGCCTATTTCCCTTGTGTGTCGCCAGCAAATCATAATATGTGACCCGCCATATCAAATCCAGTCGTAAGTCGGGATTTTTTTTACCTTGTGCCAATGCATTCTCTTATATATGCGAGTCGACCATAGGTCGCCTATAAGAGAATGCATTGGCCTAACAATTTTTTACAATTTTAATAATTTTTTCTTGTATTCTTTAACAATTTTATAATTTCACCCATACATATCCCCAGACAAACATGAGCAGACGACTCTCTTATATATGCTTCTATAATATGTGCGGGGCTCCCTGCAGGGTAATGGATGTTTTTTTATTTTATGTCCTAAACATTGTAAGAAACATTTATTTTAAAAAAATGATAAAAAATTGTTAGGCCAATGCATTCTCTTATATATGCGAGGCGACCTATGGTCGACTCGCATATATAAGAGAATGCATTGGCACAGGGTAAAACAAATCCCGACTTACGACTGGATTTGATATGGCGGGTCACATATTTCACCCGGCTAATCAATCCCATGTTTATCGTGAAATCACAAAAGTCACATAAATCATGTAATCTCGAGCTGGGACCGACACATTTTGTGAAATGCATTATTTAAGGAACATGCAGGTAATAAGAAACGTATTACTTGCGTTGTTTTTTCAAGGTTATGAAGTTCCCAGTCAGAACTTCAAAAAGTGTCCTTGTTTTGAACTGCTGGAACGCAATCTCTTACTATATACGGAGAAGAGATTCATGGCATGATGTAAAGTAATAGTAGCTTTGTTAAAGAGCCAAATAATATATTGGTGACAGAGGCGTCATTAACAACATTTGAAGCCCGGCTAGAGGATTATGATCTTAGCAAAGGGGGTTTTGACTTTGAATGGTTTCCATAATCTCCAAATTTCCAAATGTGCCTACCAACATTTCGTGTTTGTATGACAAATCACACCGCCCTACTTTAAATGTAAAAACTTGCAGAGAATGTTTTCCTCCCAAAAACTCATAATTAAACTACATATACTTAACTCCTGAGTAACAAGCCACCCCTCCCCTGTCGTGAGTGCTGACTACCCTGAAAACTCGCCCTTATCGGACCCTACGATTTAATATTTCGCATTATCATTGTTACTTAAAGGGGTACTGTACGCCATTTTCATTAAATTTCCGGTGACAACAACGATCTAATATCGATAATATATAGAAACATAAGTAATTTGAGTCGAAGATGTATTCGGTAAACGCTCAGGTTAATAGGCTATCTTAAAATTTAATAATTTAAAAGTTAATAATTTGATATAAATTGAATTTATGACTGGAGCCATAAAATGGCGTCAATTAAATTACGAATTACCGTAATCAAAAATAGTAATTGAGGGATACTGGATTTTTAAACCGATCGCACACACGATTGCTTAAAATATTATGATGATACGGGGATAACACTCAAGCCACTCACTGACTAGCGACGATACAATAACTTAAATGATTATATGGGACTAGTATGCATATAATATAACTTTTATGTGATTCATTTGGTTGAAAACTTTACAAAAATTACTCGACAACGACAATTTGTATTTTTGCATTCCTGTAAATTTGTCATCCGTAACATGACTTCGTACTCAACAGACTTTCAAATAATGGAAAAATTGTTACCTTATTCTCCGACTCGGAGACTATAGAAACCAACAACAACATTTGGCGTACAGTACCCCTTTAAGCAAGGTCCACCTTACTATTATATAGAAAGTGTTCTTTAATTGCCGTGCACACGCCTACATAACCATAACTATACAAATATATGTACATAATACAATATTTTGATATTATAAATTCCAGTATTTCGTTATTAGCACATCAACTTGAGGTTATGCCATTGATAAATTAGTTATTATATTGACAACGGGGGTGACAGGAAAGACAGCCAATCCTGGTTATGCCACTCCCTCACAATAATTACACTTGATTTTTGATATATTAATGTTGCTTTATTGTAACATAATTATTGTGTGAATAAAACATCTTAACAGTTTCCAACAAATCAATTTGTAAAGCATCCTTCCTTAATAAAAACATTCTGACATTTGGTCTCAAATGCTCGAAATTCGGACAAAACTAAACTATTTTTATCTTCATTAATTTCTGATTTCTGATTTCTTCGCAAAATCCTAAAAAACATTAATTACTCCAATCAATCTGAAGGATTTTTTGCTTGAAATTGTTAAAAAAAAGAAAAAAGTCCGTTATAATCTGAGAAAAAATGCAACATAAAAGTGGACAATTTGGATATTGTTCGGTTCGGTTCGGTTCTGTGTTTTTAATTTTTAATTTTTTTTTTGTTGTAATTCAGAGGCTCATGAGTTTCATGACCTTCCAATAGAGGGTTTATTGAAAATGAGAAATATGTCACGTGGCGTAAATGCATATGTGACATTAGAACGTGTTGCAATTCATGAATTTTTTTTCGTATCAATCTGTGCCAGTGTGTCCCATTTCCAATAATATATTACTCCGATCACGGAGAGTGTGAAGCGAGTGTCGAGCCTAATTATAATGAGTCAGTAACCGGTCGATAAGATTCCTGGATAAATTATCGATCTGCGAGGGAAAAGCCACAAAATAGCGTCCCGGAAAACGCTCAGCACACAAAAATGGTTTGAAATTTCTCTCGGCACGAATAATGCGGACAAACAGCTGATGAAAGGTAAGATATACGAGTTGTAATTAACCACGTACCGGTAATTATGTTTTACAGACGCAGAGAGCGAGATTACATATATTCTAAGAGAGGAGGGTGATTCGGAGGAGGATAACCGCTCCCAGTCAGTCAGTTCTTCCCGGCGGCGGTGTTGGTCCGCGCGGCCAGCTTCGGCCAGATCGCCAGGTACTCCCAGGACTATTATACCACTACCGGTCGTTTCTTTGAAATCTTCGCTGGATGTTCCTACACCAAGGAATTCTAGTCCGCCTGTTATCGTCAATGATGCAATCACCGAAGTGACAAAAGCCAACAAGCCAGTCATTCTCGACAAAAGGTAAGGGTTGTGCTGGCCATCTTAATGAAAACAGATAGCAAATAGAGCGCGCTGATGGGTCTACGTACCCATGCACACATTACTTGTACACATCATACGCCACTTCAATACTTTACCCTGAACCATGCAACTGTGTAGACTTAAAAATATACTTACATACAAAATCGCTATTGAATAATCCGCTTTAAATTTAAGTTTTTGCCTTTATTCCATTGGATATATGAGCATTTGCTATAATTTGAACTACTTGTACTCCGACCCAATTTGTACACATATGCACTTTGTTTTTATTTGTTTACAATTGTGCTATATATATATTATATGTACATGTATATATCATTATATGGGATGTTCAATACAAATTTGGAAAACGAAAAACTCGTCATTTATTCTAATTATTCGCGTCTAAATCGATTTAAATTGTCGGAGTTCGTGTACGTCACCGCGTTAAGCGACCAATGGAAAGGTCAACGTAATTGTGAAGTACTTTCCATTCTACATGTATGTCCAAAAGCCTGCAAATAGTATGTCTGCAATTTGCAGAATGAGGTTCACAGAGGGTTATTTTAGTGATGATAACCCGCACAGTGGGCTATCATCACCAATTTCACACCCTGTGGACCTCATTCTGCTTTGGTACCATCTTCTGGGAAGATAAATAAACATTGTTTTAGTTACTTTTTCACTTCTGGGAAGTTTCTATATCCCCTAATTTGCAAAAGATAAATTGCATTTTAGAGATGACTGGGTTAACATAATGGGTTAACATCACCAACTTCAACTGAGGAACTGATCCTAGGACTCCCATAGCAGTTGAAGCCTAATCAAAATGAAGTCCCCAGAGGGTGAATTTAGTGATGCTAGCCCGCCGTGTGTGATAGCATCACTGAACTCACATTCTGGGGACCTCATTCTGCAAATGACAGACACGCTATTTGCAGGCTGGTATGACCTCCAATCTGGCTGTCATGTTATAGAGCTAATTGTAGTGTGAATCGCTATGCAGACTACACTTCGTTCGTATGTACCACCAAGTGAACACGGTGGAGATTATATGTGACCCGCCATATCAAATCCAGTCGTAAGTCGGGATTTTTTTTAACCTGTGCCAATGCATTCTCTTATATATGCGAGTCGACCATAGGTCGCCTCTCATATATAAGAGAATGCATTGGCCTAACAATTTTTTACAATTTTAATAATTTTTTCTTGTATTCTTTAACAATTTTATAATTTCACCCATACAGAGCCCCAGACAAACATGAGCAGACGACACTCTTCTATATGCTTATATATATGTGGGGGGCTCCCTGCAGGGTAATGGAAATGGTAAAGAAACATTTATTTAAAAAAAATGATAAAAAATTGTTAGGCCAATGCATTCTCTTATATATGCGAGGCGACCTATGGTCGACTCGCATATATAAGAGAATGCATTGGCACAAGGTAAAAAAAATCCCGACTTACGACTCGATTTGATATGGCGGGTCACATATAGGAGCACTGAAAGGGCACGTTTGGTCTTGGTAAAGCATAAATGCAAAACAGACAAACCTATGCCATGCAAACCGCGCCTTGTGCACTTTTGTGGAACAAACTCGTTCTCAGATATCATAATGTTTATATACTTTTCTCTGAGAACAGTATACCAGTTTTGTTTTTGATGATTTATATGTATATTTCCTGTAATTGTATAGAACAAACAAAGACTGCTCTCTGCCCCATGTCATTTGTTCCTCAGCCAAGGCCATGACGACAGTGCCCCCCCCCCCCAACTTTGGTCAAAATGTACAACAGTTGCACATTTCATGCCTCGCACAACAATTGTTGGAACTTTTACACCACTTATGTATAGGTTGAAATTGTTATCTTTGTTTTTTAGACCAACAGAAGCATATTTCTCTTTATTTAGTAAACATTTTGCTCCGAACTTGCTATCAACTTAGATAGGAAATTTCCAACAGTTGGAAAATTCCAACCCAAGGGGTGTAAATGTATTAGAATTTAGACGGTTTCAATAGGGGGGGGGTGCAGTTGGACATTTCAAAGTGGTGCAAGTGGGTCAGGGTGTATAAACTGTGCGAAATGGCTGGTAAAAGGAAGGTTGCAATTGTTGGAATTTCGATGCCAGGACATACATGTAGTAGACCCGATGTCCCAAGCTAGGGCCGACTGAGGAAAGTCTGTTGTGTCCGAAAGACAATTTCAGTTTGTAACTTGGTCATGGTTCATCGGATGTGGTTGTTCTTTTGTGTATTGCTAGCCCAATTTAAGAGGGAAAGGATACCCACTTACTATGGGTTCGTCCGTTCATTGTTACAAGAGTTTTGACCCTTGTTGGAGATATAACATGGTAGTCTATTTTATGCACCAATTTATGTCTATAACTGTACATTGGCATACAGTGATGTAGCTATTTATCGGATGTTTCCCCAAGGCACATTGATGTTTGATCGGAAAATCGGTCATAGCATCGATCTATTCTTGCTATATGGGGAATATAGAATAATTAAATTTTCTCCATACGCCGCCCGCCTGATGTCAGTAACATCATTAAGTGGGATTGCTCCAAATCCATTTGCTACGATAAAACACCGTCCCGTTATCGTAATTCTTCATTATAAGTGAACATGACTTGCATACGAAGGAATGTTCAATTTTCCCGTGAGGTTGTCTGGATTGTCACTATTTATACTGCTGAATGCGCATGATATTCTGGAACGCTGTGATTTTCGATTTGCCATACAATTATTATTAACACGACATGTGGTATATATAGAATCCCATGACATTGTGGAATGTTGCAAGTTAATTTATTTTCATTTGGTCGAGTTGTACGTCGGGGATATCTGAGAAAATACACATAGTGTTGAACATTTCGTCGTTCTTGTCTTTTGTATCGTAACACAATTTCATGTATGGTAAATGCCCCACAAATACCCTGGCAAATTACAATCATGAAATAATATAATAGCTCAAATCACATACCGTGTATAGCATAATCGAAGGATCATACTCGATAAGAAGGAAAAAGCGAGATCACTGGGATCACAAAGTTCTGAACGTGCATTCCATATATGGAACTTTTGAATATTTATGAATTCCATATATATGGAATCATGAATATTCAAAGTTCCATATATGGAATGCACCTCCAGAAACGGCGGAACGGGTGCTGGATGAATCCAATATGGCCGTATCTTAGTGATCTCACGTATAGCGTCAGGTCAGAGTCTCGTTGGAACTAAACCAAGGTTTCATTACAATCAACATATCGTTAAAACTAAACCAAGGTTTCATTACAATCAACATCTCGTTAAAACTAAACCAAGGTTTCATTACAATCAACATCTCGTTAAAACTAAACCAAGGTTTCATTACAATCAACATCTCGTTAAAACTAAACCAAGGTTTCATTACAATCAACATCTCGTTAAACTAAACCAAGGTTTCATTACCCCTCCCCCCATCTCCCCCTCTCCCTCCCTCTCTCTCTCCCCCTCCCTCCCTCCCTCTCTCTCCCCTCTCTCTCTCCCCTCTCCCCCTCTCTCTCTACCCCTCTCTCTCCCTCTCTCTCCCTCTCTCCCTCTCTCCCTCTCTCCCTTTCATGTACTTTTAGGAGTGGGGTCATTTTGTTCTAGATAAATGTGGGATCTGCTGTCATGGTGTAGTTTTAAAGCTTATCACTCAATATGTGCTTACATATAGTAGCCTGAACATTAGCCAGGAAATTTACCAGTGTTTGAACTGTGAACGTAACCTATATGAACGTAACCTATATGAACGTAACCTATATGCACACTACTGACCCTGTCCTCTTGAGTGAAATCTTCGTGTGCGTTCCTTATAGTGTATTCATATCCGGCGGAGTGGAAACCTGTCGCTTCCCCACTGAGCACCGACTGAGTTGATTATATAACGGAAAGCTAATTGATAGATCTGCTGTATATTCTATTCACAAACAGACACGGTGTGAGACATGGGGTCAATGGACGAACGCTGAAGAAACTTGGCATGTATGCAATTGAAGTTTGATTATAATCACGTCCACAGCTTTACATGCAATGAATTTTAAATGTTAGTTGATCCTGGTTGATCTTTAATTGTTCTTTGATATATATATAGGCTATTTCCTTGGTTGAAAATTGATCCGATTAAAATAGACATCATGAGTGTCTGCTCCCTATATTTAGAATCACAGGCGCCTGGAAAAATTACTAAAATACCAATATAGACTATACCAGTAGTCTATATTGGTATTTTAGTAATTTTCACCAGGCGCCTGTGTATAGAATGGGGTTAATTGTCCATTTTACAGTATTCAAACGGAAATGTCGATAACTGGTTAAATGATATCATCTCACGAATCTCTACTCTGGATATTGCGTATTCTGGAACAAATGGGGTATTAACATATTCCGAATATTGTTGCTCATGCGATTGTGTCTCTTTTTTCAACGCCAAACAAGGGGGGGATTTTCCGGGCACGTATGCCGTGGTGGGTGTGTGGTCGATGGGACCAACAAATAATTTTTTCCGCAACTCAAACAAAATTATTTTGCAATGAGTTTGGCTTAAAATACCTTAGAATAACAGGGTTTTTTTTCCGGGCACGTATACCTTCGATGGGACCAACAAACAATTATTTCCGCAACTCACAGAGTGGTGTCCAAAAATGGTCGGAAAAAAAACTGCCGAAAACGGAAAAAAAATTTGGACGCGGGGGGTTGGTGGGTCCCAACAAGGGTCGAAAGGAAAAAATCAGCATACGTGCCTGAAAAATATTTCCGACCCCCCCCCCCCCTGCGCCAAAGTAGAGATTGATTCTTGGCATGATCAATAAATATCAATTCTAAGGCTATACGTTCACACACTGGCATACTTGTCTGACAATATATCGTCGCGCTTGGATATCGCTTGGATATCGCGTGGATATCGCGTGGATATCGCTTGGATATCGCGTGGATATCGCTTGGATATCGCTTGTACATTTTAAAGTAATATACACTTTGGAATTTCTAAGTATGTGGTTTCGATTATTCCATATATGATGGGATGTACGGTTTATTTTCTCATATTTAATGGCTAAAGTCTGGAAAATTACATGTTGAAGTACAGAGATCATACTGTCCGCATAGTAAACGGTGTTACAAATGAATGTTATGCATAGTTTGTCGTTCATATTGCACCTAAATCATAGACATCTGCATGATATGCGGCGAACGCATGCCTATAAAGTAGTGGACGTAGCATATATCATGATATGCGGCGAACGCATGCCTATAAAGTAGTGGACGTAGCATATATCATGATATGTGGTCACGTGTGTTTCCCTATCGATTGTCGTGGTAATCCATTTGTTACAATGCGAAAGCAAGAAAGGAACTTATTCGGAAAATCACACATTATGAACAAAGCCATAGAACGTATTATATCGATATATGACCACAAGCCTGAAATTACAGTGTCTGTCATTTGTAGAATGAGGTCCCCAGAGGGTGAATTTAGTGATGCTATACCGCACAGCGGGCTAGCCTCACCAAATTAACCCTCTGGAGACCTCATTCTGCTTAGGCCTCATCTTATGGGAAGTATCTATAGTATCAAATTAACATTGTTTTTAGTTACATTTCCCTTCTAGGAAGTTTCTATATCCCCTAATTTGCAGAAGATAAAATTCATAATTGAGGTGCCCAATGGGTCAACATCACCAACTTCAACTGGGGAACTTCAATCTGACCCTAGGTCTGCCATAGCAGTTGAGGGCCTTAGCAGAATGAGGTCCACAGAGGGTAAATTTAGTGATGCTAGCCCGCTATGCGGGATAGCGTCACTAAATTCACCCTCTGTGGACCTCATTCTACAAATGACAGACACGCTATTTGCAGGCTTGTATGAGCGAATTCAACGCTTCTTCGTTGTCTCTCTGTGTGTAAAGAGCTATCGTGAGAAATACCAGGTGCAGCAGCTGGCATTACATGAAATATGCGCCACTTCATTGGAAATTAATAACTGACACCAGGTGCACCTTATTCATATTGATTAACTATAATCGATATGTGATAATAGGTGTCTGGAAGCACATTGTAATCTATATATCAATTAACTCGGTCGATATCAGTCGGTGACATTCATCATAACATCCATATTTTATGTGCATGCATTCGCAAATTTTCACAGAACTTACAGCTTAAGGGTGGATACACACATGCATGTAATCTCTGTAAATGTCGTGTATTTGTCGTTTTACATGGATCATACAGACCATGTAATATGTGTCCACTGACAACCCAATCATTGCGGCTATGTTTGACCACAGTGAGCCAAACTCTGAAAGTGCAGAGA
Organism: Siphonodentalium dalli; assembly: GCA_032622095.1. Taxonomy (NCBI): domain Eukaryota; kingdom Metazoa; phylum Mollusca; class Scaphopoda; order Gadilida; family Siphonodentaliidae; genus Siphonodentalium; species Siphonodentalium dalli. The sequence continues at coordinate 301,056,730 of CP136063.1, forward strand.
GCCGTTGACTGAACGAAGTCGTCAGGCCGCTTAAAATAATTGTTCGCGCGATAACACAAAATGTTGGACTTTCTGTTTAAATCGTTGTCAGTCTTCTCTTGATTTTTATACCAATGATGGCCCCAGGATTTCCCCAACGCAGGGGGCATGATGTCCAACATGAGGGCTATATTATCCCGGAAGCTACTGCATGGACTGACCATGCATTGCATATTTCCTCGACTGGTTGGGTAGGGGTATGCAGCACCCTGAGTCCTGACCCCCCCCCCCACAATGAAGCCACGAAGCCACTCCTGATTTACAAATATTGTAGTTGATAGTCATTTCTGTCGTGTTTGTTTGCTACCCGTGATTTAATCTAATACTCAGCAATTTATGCTATTCATATAATTATGAAAATAGTATTACAGCTTTAAATTTGAGATTACAGAAGGTGGAGCTGCTGCGTGTCTTCATTCTGGGAAAAGGGTTGTCAAGCTCTACGAGTTCCAAAACTACGTTACCTTTCCTCTCTTGTGTTATATATGTATACGCAAAATTTACAACTATGGAATATTTAAGTTAAACATATTGTACATTCATGCCAAGATAATCCCGGCTGATACATTCAACTAAATCCCTTAGTTATTCGAAGCTTTCGAGAACCAGCCCCTCCCTCAATCATGGATTATGGTCCAAAATTTTATAATTCAAGCATGTACAAGCTAAATTGTGACAGTAAGGAACTTGTTCAACCTTTGGTTTGAGAAACATATACTGTTATGTTAATTCTGGGTGAAAATAGGGGGGGGGGGGGTGTCACTCTTTTTGCTTTCAATGCTGTGCCTGCATTAATTTTTTGGCACTGTAATGGATATTTGCATGGAAATCCCAATTGAATGTTATCGCATGAGCTCGCTCTGAAACTATCCGAGGAATCTCAACGAACCGGTATTATCTATCTTAATTTTCCAACGCCTGTTATTCAAGGCATGAGAGCACCATATCGGATTGTTAATGGGACATTAAACACTCGTGTATCACAATCGACCTAAAAGAGCTTCAAATTCTGCACATGTTATTTTTATTTTGGATGACGCTGAAACGACGAGGAACAAATCAAGTATAAAATCGACGGACTCAAATCAACTTTTCGAAATGAATTAAAACACGTGGAAAACAGCAACATATATCAGACAGGATTTATTCATTTCGGCAGCCATGAAAGAATTTATGACTGGCCTGAATTTTCTTGATATCAGTTAGTTTAATAATGGCTTATAACTGCTAACTTGTCTCGCCTGTTGAAATTGTCCGATCGCGCGAAAGCGACTAATGCTATCAATGATTGGTGTGACCATGTAAAATACATACAGAAATTACATGCATGTCTGTATCCACCCTAACTCATATCTAACTCGTTCGGAATACTTGTATTTAAGATAACATTTGAGATCTCTTGTTTGATAGCATTTGCTTGACTAGCAGACCCTTATACATGAACGAATTAAAAACATATCAAACAGTTGTGTTGCCCGCCTATAAATCGTTCTTCCATGCAAATTGCCATATCCAATATGAAATCTCCGAGTGGTATCACGAGGGGTGAGAATTAAAAGCTTGTGGGGGGGGGGGGGGGGGGGTGCGTACTGTTCATAGTTCAAATTAAAATAGTTTTCTTTACTTTTAATGCCATAATTTCGTTAACTGAGGCATCTGGCTGGCCAGACGGTTGCTGTTGCTGTTGCTGTTCTGTAAAATATATAAACGACCGGTATAATAACGTATATAAACGACCGGTATAATAACGTATATAAACGACCGGTATAATAACGTATATAAACGACCGGTATAATAACGTATATAAACGACCGGTATAATAACGTATATAAACGACCGGTATAATAACGTATATAAACGACCGGTATAATAACGTATATAAACGACCGGTATAATAACGTATATAAACGACCGGTATAATAACGTATATAAACGACCGGTATAATAACGTATATAAACGACCGGTATAATAACGTATATAAACGACCGGTATAATAACGTATATAAACGACCGGTATAATAACGTATATAAACGACCGGTATAATAACGTATATAAACGACCGGTATAATAACGTATATAAACGACCGGTATAATAACGTATATAAACGACCGGTATAATAACGTATATACACGACCGGTATAATAACGTATATAAACGACCGGTATAATAACGTATATAAACGACCGGTATAATAACGTATATAAACGACCGGTATAATAACGTACATAAACGACCGGTATAACGTATTGCATACTATTTTGAAGGCGGTTTGTTGTGCCTCGTCGAACATTACATGTAGTTTCGCGCTGTTTGGTAGCTTATCGCATTTGAAATACTCATTTATTTAAAAGAGGCACCCATATATAACACTAAGATTCAGTGTTCTCAACCTTGGTTCTGTTTTGTATCTATGATGGTTTGAGTCTACACAAGCTGCCTGTGGGCCATATATATCTCGTCAGAATTGAGCAAAAAAAGAAAGATGGTATGATATACGTCCTTGAAAAGACCATTCTATGTGGTCGCCGTAGGGGCAAGTCCTCGTGTCAATATACGGCTGCTGGTGTGACCAAAGGACAATTTTATTGGAACACATTTGTTGCAGAGAATAATGGATGCTAATCATTTTAACATCCATCCGGTTGTAGGACGCCCCGAGGATATGTAACTGTTCAAACGTTCGTTACAGTCTCTTTAGCAAACTGGCGATGTTCTCTGCAATTTATATATTAATAAATCGATTGCCTACCGACGAGATAAAGTATCGATCAATCTTCTTGACACGGAGATGTAGCACTGGGAAACAACGTTTTCATTATTATCTTTTTCACGAACCCGGACAGAAAATGTGACTATTTTTAGAACATTACACTATTATTTTTATCGAAAATATATTTCTTAAAACACTTTCAAGTGAAATATATGTTACACTAATAATGCATGTTAGTCTGTTACACCATACATTTTCATGTGTTTTCGGGGAACAACAATGCAAACTTCAAAAAGAGTTTCATACAAATTTGTGTTATTGTTGGAAATGTTGCCGGAAAGAGATCTTTAATTGCGATTATCTGCCCAGAATGTTTGATATTGAGTTAAAATGTATACGTCCTCGAAAAGATCATTCGGAATAGTCACCGAAAGGCGGTCGTGTGTCAATAGTATCAATAGTATTGATGCGATTGGTCGTGAAACAAAAGTATACAATTTTGTTCGAACACATTGAACATTTAATTCCGAGAATATAATTACTATTTATTATATTTTCATCAACTTTTTACGTCAAAATCTAAATCATATACCCAATTCCCAGAAGACCGAACGAATACAATCATATGTCTCAGCACTGAACGAATACAATCATATTGCGTCATGGCGGTAATAATACAATCATATGTCTCAGCACTGTGTCATGGCGGTAATAATACAATCATATGTCTCAGCACTGCGTCATGACGGTAAGACCGAACGAATACAATCATATGTCTCAGCACTGCGTCATGACGGTAATAATACAATCATATGTCTCAGCACTGCGTCATGACGGTAATAATACAATCATATGTCTTAGCACTGTGTCATGGCGGTAAGACCGAACGAATACAATCATATGTCTCAGCACTGTGTCATGGCGGTAATAATACAATCATATGTCTCAGCACTGCGTCATGACGGTAAGACCGAACGAATACAATCATATGTCTCAGCACTGCGTCATGACGGTAATAATACAATCATATGTCTTAGCACTGTGTCATGGCGGTAATAATACAATCATATGTCTTAGCACTGTGTCATGGCGGTAATAATACAATCATATGTCTTAGCACTGTGTCATGGCGGTAATAATACAATCATATGTCTCAGCACTGTGTCATGGCGGTAATAATACAATCATATGTCTCAGCACTGCGTCATGACGGTAAGACCGAACGAATACAATCATATGTCTCAGCACTGCGTCATGACGGTAATAATACAATCATATGTCTCAGCACTGCGTCATGACGGTAATAATACAATCATATGTCTTAGCACTGTGTCATGGCGGTAAGACCGAACGAATACAATCATATGTCTCAGCACTGTGTCATGGCGGTAATAATACAATCATATGTCTCAGCACTGCGTCATGACGGTAAGACCGAACGAATACAATCATATGTCTCAGCACTGCGTCATGACGGTAATAATACAATCATATGTCTTAGCACTGTGTCATGGCGGTAATAATACAATCATATGTCTCAGCACTGTGTCATGGCGGTAAGACCGAACGAATACAATCATATGTCTCAGCACTGTGTCATGGCGGTAATAATACAATCATATGTCTCAGCACTGTGTCATGGCGGTAATAATACAATCATATGTCTCAGCACTGCGTCATGACGGTAAGACCGAACGAATACAATCATATGTCTCAGCACTGCGTCGTGGCGGTAATAATACAATCATATGTCTCAGCACTGCGTCATGGCGGTAAGACCGAACGAATACAATCATATGTCTCAGCACTGCGTCATGGCGGTAATAATACAATCATATGTCTCAGCACTACGTCATGGCGGTAATAATACAATCACATGTCTCAGCACTGCGTCATGGCGGTAAGACCGAACGAATACAATCATATGTCTCAGCACTGCGTCATGGCGGTAATAATACAATCACATGTCTCAGCACTGCGTCATGGCGGTAAGACCGAACGAATACAATCATATGTCTCAGCACTGCGTCATGGCGGTAATAATACAATCACATGTCTCAGCACTGCGTCATGGCGGTAAGACCGAACGAATACAATCATATGTCTCAGCACTGCGTCATGGCGGTAATAATACAATCACATGTCTCAGCACTGCGTCATGGCGGTAAGACCGAACGAATACAATCATATGTCTCAGCACTGCGTCATGGCGGTAATAATACAATCACATGTCTCAGCACTGCGTCATGGCGGTGAGACCGAACGAATACAATCATATGTCTCAGCACTGCGTCATGGCGGTAATAATACAATCATATGTCTCAGCACTGTGTCATGGCGGTAATAATACAATCATGTCTCAGCACTGCGTCATGGCGGTAATAATACAATCATATGTCTCAGCACTACGTCATGACGGTAAGACCGAACGAATACAATCATATGTCTCAGCACTGCGTCATGGCGGTAATAATACAATCACATGTCTCAGCACTGCGTCATGGCGGTAAGACCGAACGAATACAAGCATATGTCTCAGCACTGCGTCATGGCGGTAATAATACAATCACATGTCTCAGCACTGTGTCATGGCGGTAAGACCGAACGAATACAATCATATGTCTCAGCACTGCGTCATGACGGTAATATTTGCGTCATTCGGTATCCTTGTGAGTTATTTTAACAGAAATGGCATGTGGTGTGGTAGCTTTAACCCTTTCAGTGCCAAGTCCGAAAGGGTTAAGAACGTACATTAAACGGTCTAACTGTGTGTTTCATTGTGGTCTGAGTCGTAACAAACTGGTATAGAAAATATAATAAACACAACAGTTAACTGTTCTGAGTAGCGTGCGGGTTTTCTCCTCTCGTGAGATGTGAGGATTATTTTCACTCGGCTAACGCTTCGTAAAAATTATCCTCCGGATCTCACTCGAGGAGAAAAACCATACGCTACTCAGAACAGTTATAAACCCGTACGCTACTCAGAACAGTTTACTGTTGTCTATTTATTTAAGGCCCGTTCCGATAGGGGACGACCCGCGATGGTGCCACTTGTTCAAACGATAGTTACAAACTCTTTTGCAAACTCGGGATGTTCTCTGCGAGTTCCATAAAATAAATCGATAGCCTGCTGGTGATATCAATCATAGATCAATCTTCAGACATACAAATCAGTCAATCGTTTGGAACTGGTCGGGAAAACTCATGTCGAGACATTGACTCCCAGATAATCAGTTATGGAAAATCCTACAATCGGATCACTGTATATACATTGCAATACACTAGCCACTGTTCAATTTCGGACGAACCCATGCATCACATCGCTACAAATATGGAAACTACAGTAACTACTCAGACGCACGTGTCTATCGTTCCGCGGAGAGTTTTCACAGTGTACATAATTCTCAGATAGCAATCAATAAGTCGACAGTTTGTGCAATCGGGATTGGATACATATACGACAATAGGCTTGTTTGAAAATCGATCAAATATGAATTGCTTAAATGAGAAACACGTTTTTGTTCCGTCCGATGTGAAGAAAGCGTATAAACATAACCCCGAGAGTCTGGTTCATAAGGTACAGCCGTGGAGACATGTGTAACTCAGTTAAGGGTATCGACCCAATATCTACTTATACTGATTTAAAGTGGCTCTAATCTTACACATTGTTTGGATGCATCATATCGTGCCATGAATCTCTACTCTGGCTAACGCCCGTATATAGAAATCATATTCCACAGTACAAAACCTGGGAACTTTTTGAAGTTCTGACCGGGAACTCTATATAACATTTAATTGTGAACATAACGTAGGTAATATATTTCTAATTTAGTACCTGTTTCTTAAAAGAGCGTATTTTGCAGTATATGTGACCCGCCATATCAAATCCAGTCGTAAGTCGGGATTTTGTTTACCCTGTGCCAATGCATTCTCTTATATATGCGAGTCGACCATAGGTTGCCTCGCATATATAAGAGAATGCATTGGTCTAACAATTTTTTACAATTTTAATAATTGTTTCTTGTATTCTTTAACAATTTTATAATTTCACCCATACAGAGCCCCAGACAAACATGAGCAGACGACACTCTTCCATATGCTTCTATATATGTGTGGGGCTCCCTGCAGGGTAATGGATGTTTTTTATTTTATGTCCTAAAAAATGATAAAAAATTGTTAGGCCAATGCATTCTCTTATATATGCGAGGCGACCTATGGTCGACTCGCATATATAAGAGAATGCATTGGCACAGGGTAAAAAAATCCCGACTTACGACTGGATTTGATATGGCGGGTCACTTATGTCAAGATCTCATCTCGAGATTACATGATACAGGCGACTTTTGTGAGCCGATTTCACAATATTCGCTTAAATCATGCATTCTCGAACCAACTTCTTCACCCACTGTGACATACATTATTTTATCACATAATTTGGCCATAAAAGCAGTTTCATAATTATCGGTAATAGACACGTTTAATATCAGCGCGTGCGATGACGTCACGGCGTTCTTCAGATAACTTGCAATCGCTGTAGTTTATGATTGTTGTTTTCGATGAATATTTCGCGTTGCGTCGGGTTTATTTGATCATGTGATAAAAGGTATCTCACACTCGTCCTATTTTATACGTAATTTATCAACCTCGTCCTCTAAATTCTATTTGAGCCTCGGTAAACCTCGGCTCAAATCGAATTTAGTGAACTCGGTTGATAAATTCCGTATAAAATAGAAACTCATGTGAGATCCTCTATGTATGAACTAAGAAATATATTACACTCGTTATTTTGTCAATGTTATAAAGTTCCCCGTCAGAACATCAAAGAATTCCCAAGTTTTGAACTGGTGGAATATGATCTGTATGTGCAACCCTGCAAATAGCGTGTCTGTCATTTGCAGAATGAGGTCCACAGAGGGTGAATTTAGTGACGCTATCCCGCAAAGCGGGATAGCATCACTAAATTCACCCTCTGGGGACCTCATTCTGCTTAGGCCATCAACTGCTATGGTAGACCTAGGATCAGAATGAAGTTCCCGGTTGAAGTTGGTGATGTTCACCCATTGGGCACCTCGATTATAAATTTTATCTTCTGCACATTAGGGGATATAGAAACTTCCCAGAAAGGAAAAAAGTAACTAAAACCAATGTTAATTTGATACAATGGATACTTCCCAGAAGATGAGGCCTAAGCAGAATGAGGTCTCCAGATGGTGAATTTAGTGATGCTAGCCCGCTGTGCGGGATAGCATCACTAAATTCACCCTCTGGGGACCTCATTCTGCAAATGGCAGACACGCTATTTGCAGGCTTGTGTATGTGCGTAGCCAGGGTAGAATTTCGTGGCACGATCCCACGCATGTGTCTATATAGTAGAGGCTCTTATGTCCATTTTGTGGCTCCCGTGTGCATTTTGTGAAGAAATATAGCCACTATGCTCATGATGTTGCTTGTTATCTGGGGCACCAGAAAACAAATGTTAGACACCTGGGGGTCGCGACTGGGTGGATTTATGACGTCATCAAGATGGCCGCCATCCAACATTTCAGAGTAGGCACTGAATCAGTTTGATTAATAGCTAGTAGTGAATTTATGGTAGGAAATATAATATTTCTCTACTATTGTGATACTATGATAAGAGGCTTCACTTTGACAGAAAAATTTACCACATTTATCCAAGATGGCCGCCAAAATGGCTACCGATGTTCAGAAAAATGATGAACTTTCACACATGTCTCTTAAAACATTCACGGTTGTTTGAAATCGGTGCCTAATATCAACTTAATTTTAAATACATTTGAATATCTAACCATTTGAACATGATAATATGTCATACTTTGGGTCTTATTCATACAAAATGTCGTCAAAATGTTAATTCATAAATATGCTATGCAATTTTACCAAATATCGATTTTGTAATTCAAGCCAAGTGTTAGCCAGAAAATAGCTGAATTTGATGACACACATTTGCAACAGGTTTAAACATATAGATTGCCGTATAATTACAACCAAAAAAGTGCATTTGTATTCAAGATGGCGACCAAAATGGTTGCCAAAATTGATAAATCAAAAAAATTGATATCACTCCTAATGTGAGATTTAGTTAATATAATTGCTCCGTGTTTGCGTAATAAGATGGAGACATGAAACAATATGAATAGTTTGTGAACAATGGCTGTTTATACTCAAGAATTCGAGAGAATGAAACTTCGAAAATGAGATGAAATCATCAAAATGGCAACCATGAACAATTTCAGAGTTGGCATCGAGTCTGGGAGGAAAATTTAGATAGTGAAGTGATTAGTGAAAATTTAGATAGTGAAGTGTTTCGCGACCAATAATACCATTGGATCACACTTCCTCTTGACTTTGCAATTTGGACCTCAAAATCCAAGATGGCTCCCAAAACGGCGACCGAAATTCTAATAATTGATGATTTTTCACACTCGCCTCTTAAATTATTCACAGCGGTTTGAAATCGGTGGCTACTAGCGAACTTATTTTGAATGAATTTTATACTATCTAATCATTCGACAACCATGATATGTTAGATTAACATTTTATTATCCATATGAATCTAAATTCAGGATGGTGACTCAGATGGTTACCAAAATGGAGAAATCATCCAAATTTGCTAGTTTTCATTGATAACGCTCCTAATGTGGGTTTCAGTGACTACTGGTAAACACATTTGTTCCCCCGTTGACAAAAGTGCCAGGAATGCTGATACAATCTGATACAATATGAATATTTGCGAAAAGTAGCTGCTTATATTCGAGATTTCATGAGAATGGAAACAGAAACCATGAAAAGTAGATAAATTCATCTGATGTTGACCTATTTGAAAATATCAAAATATGAATATATGCTGATTACATCCATCATTACATGTACATCGGAAATGTCCCGATTGGGTGACTCGACTGGAGAAAAATCCCTACCTCAACAATAAGGCTGTCGGTATTGAGCAATACTTTAATTACTTCCCCTTGATATCGCCCCCCTTATGGGGTTTGGCTAAGAATTGTTCACTTGACTCCTGTATTGCTCATGTAATGCCATCATACTAAGTCAATTCTACCGAAATTCAGCTGCTCACGGAAATTAATTGAATGAACATCACACAATGCAGTACCCAAAACAGTAGCGGCATATAATGCGTTGACATTACAGACATCTTCCATGTTAACAAGCTTAATAATTAGTGTATACTTAGTACAAATATAAGAATAGGAGCTAACATTTGTGTCATTCGTTCTTATTAATATACATGTACGAAAACACACGGTATATTTTTGTGAAAGTGAGAAAATTTACAATTGCCCGTCCTTGAATAACATCTAGTTCAAATTGTGTGTGCATCAGGGGATTATATGACAGTAATTGCTTTGTCGCAGACTACCAAACGAGAGCGTTCAGATATGAGCTATATGTGTCTTCTGCGAAGAAGAATCGCATTGGCGGATTTCTACCAGACCTCTGCTTATTACATGCGATATATAGCGACTAGATATAAATTATGTTCAGGTTTGTACCAAAACAGAAACTTCTGTGGAGCTCTGGTCAGCTCATATGTCAACTCACTGACTCCACACCCAAGATTTGCGAAAGCGTGGCTGATTTTGATCGAGCTAGGATAGGAAGATAGCCTCATATAATGAGTTCAATTGGTATACATGTGTATTTGAGTTCCACATAGACAGCTTTCTGGACATCGCATATAGTGCATGTTCGGTCCGTGTATGATCCACACCTTCCTGTGCTGAACTTATGCACTCATCAAGTTTACATTAGATACACCCATGTCATATTTGTCACATGTGTTATCGAAGTTCTTTCATGCTTGCGTTATGCGTTCTCGTCAAAATGTCATACAAGAAACATATTCACACCAACTTTTCTTTAAATGCCTGCATTTCTGTAATTTTATCGGCTATCAGCAATGTTCCAGATAAAATTTATAATAATTTGTCGCACCAATGCACAGTTCGACTTGGCTGTAGAGGCAATTCAACTCACCGACATGTTGAGGTACATGTATTATTATTGGGTGGAAAGTTTGTAGTATTCTTTCCAGATGTTTTATACAGGAACATTTGATATCCCACTACAATGAAAGCAGGTCTGCAGAAAACTCAGGTCGTTAAACGTTGTAATCGTATACCTTCCTGAGCAACAGTTGAAGTAATTTCAGTTATGGACTCTTCAAATAGCTTTTTATTGGCCTACTTGTGGATCCGACTATTATGGTTGTATGGTTTGCCAGCAAATTCTATAAAATACATTTGTTCGATGGACAATTAAAGGATTTCGTTCTGTGATTCGAAGATCTTTACTTTCTGTGAATTAACAGTTGATGTATAATGCTAATGAATTTCCCCATGTGGACGCTTTTCAAGAAATCTTAATAACGTTCCATTAAATGATCTTGATGACTCGTCACTGTATTCATTACTTCGATGCACCGCCATATGACAAGGACCAAAGACGAGCTTCTGGTGTTTCGATGAGGTATTTCATCACTAAATATCCAGTCACTAGGCATAGGCATTTTGATTTCACGATATATTTTCGTTGACAATCAGGAAGAAGGTGAGGAGCCGTTATTGTCACTTGCTGGACTCGACATGGAGAATGACAAACCTTAGGCTATTTTTGCCCGATACTGATGTTTTGACATATTCTAAAATAAACTGACAAGCATTAACTTGGTTATGTGCACAGCTCTGTTAGACTACATCAAAGTGAATTTGCAATGTATCTCTTATGAGGTCAGTGGCCGTTTTGAAATTTATTTATTAAATCTGTATCATGGACTCTCCATTCCACAACCGATGCAAACATTCTATATGGATTCTCTTATATGCAGTCGGAGAGTTTTGTGGTGAGCTCTGTTAGATGAGTTTGTAATTCAACTGTAGTTGCTGGGGTGAGTTGGTTGTAGATAGACTACCATCAATGTGACCATCTATTGGACGAAGTAACAAGAGAGGTACATGTGCTGACTCACGTCTTGAGAAGTGTGACAATGTCTCAACTATTCAAACGAATGTCGGGTGATGAAACACAGATATGCCAAAAACAAGAAACTGAACCATGCAATCTCCCCTAATGTATCTTATTAGGCACAACTGTTTCATAATTAGATACGAAATACTGTTTGCACTAACATGTAATGCCTGTGTATTTCTAAGTTGAGCACTTATATTTCCAGGTGGCAGTATGATAGCAATGCAACTTCGACTTCGATGAAGTCAAGGTGTGATATTTTCCCTGAATCTTCTAAATTTTTGTGGCCGGGCGAAATCAACGTGGTCAACAATTCATCAAGAATAGGCAACGAATAAAGCAGATCCGCCCCAAACGAAATAATATAGCCATAAAGTTGGATTTCTGTCTGTATTATGACTGCAGGGATTCTTTTGCGTTCGAGTACTCGTTATGCTCTTATAATGTTCAGTCAGCACATATCCGGTTTGACTTCCTTCCCAGGAAACGGGCAGGATCGTTTAAATTATATTGGGCAATTTCATGTTAGGTTTCTAAGAGTCCATTCTGATTTATTCTCGATTATAAACAAAACTATGTTTGGTCAAACATACATGTAGTCACAATATACCTTAACATGATAGTATCTAATTTAGATTGGGCGAATATATCCAACTCCTTTCCTAAATGCCGTTTGAGAATATAAACATTTGTCACATTTTATAACTGAGTTTTGGCGGCCATTCTGGCGACCATCTTGGGTCAAATAGATCAATGTCGAGTGTAATTGAATGACACTAACGATATTTAAAACTGTGTACACTTTTGTTTATTTTATGATGCATATTTCTGTCCAATGTTAATCTAGAACCTCGAGAAGCAAGTTTATTTGTGAAATTACATAGCGCATTATTTAATTTGCATTTTTCGGAGAATGGACAACAATTAGACACAAATTACAGCATAATATGTTTTCCAAAGTACTTGGTGTCATGACTGATAAAAACAAAGATAAGTCATACTCGCCACAGTTTACGAATAACCCGAAAATGCTGTAAGGGGCATGTGTAACAATTCAACACATTTCTATATTTCGGTCGCCATTTTGACAGCCATCTTGTTTTTTTATCAATCTTGTTCTTTCAAAAGGAAGCTTGGTGCAATTTTATCATTGCCGTAGAAATATTGTTTATTTTCTGTGTTAAATTTTCTTCCTCACTCAGTGTCCATTCTGCAATTTTGTGTGGCTGCCATGAAGATGATTTGACTTAATATTTTCGTGGTATAATTATGTTGAATTATTGGGTATAAGCAGCTATATGGTTCACCAAATTTACAAATTATTCCATAAGTCCATGGATTTACGCGAAAAAGTAGCACATATTCACATATATTTACTTTTCCCCAACACATGAGTGATATCAATAAAAATTGGACAGATTTTGGTGATTTCTCCATTTTGGCAGCCATCTTGGCCGCCACCTTAAACGAAAATGCACTATTTTCAGTGTAACTATATGGCAATTCACATAATTAAAAATATTTTTACATTATCTTCATCAAATTTAGTTATTTTCTGTTCAACTCTTGGCTAGAATCACTTAATTGAATTTTGGTTAACTTTCATAGCACATTTTTGAATTCACATTTTAAAGATTACTGGCAGTATGAGATCCGAAATATGACATATTATGTTGTAGAAATGATTGGATACTATAATTTATTCAAATTTAGGTCTTTATTCGTTACAAATTTCAAACATCGGTTAATGATTCAAGAGGAAAGTGTGAAAAATCATAAATTTTCCAAATTTCAGTCGCCATTTTGGCGGCCATCTTGGTTTATGGTGGCCACTTTTTCTGTCAAATGGAAGTATGGGGTATTAGTTTCACGTCAGTGGTGAGATAATCAAATTTCTATAATAAATTCACAAGTAGATATTGATCAAACTGACTCAGTGCATACTGTGAAATTGTGTATGGCGGCCATATTGATGACGTCATAAATCCACCCAGTCGCGACCCCAAGGTGTCTAACATTTGTTTTCTGGTGCCTGATATATCAAGCAACGTCATTGGCATAGTCGCTATATTTCTTCACAAAGTGCACACGGGAGTACATAAGAGCCTCTACTAATAACGTTCCACGGATATTTTTCGCAGTGTACATATATAATGGTCCTGGAGCAATAAATAAGTCGACAGTTTGAGCAGTCGGGATTTGGTACATATACAATAGGCTTGTTTGAAAATCGATAAAACATGAATTCATTGACTTGCTTAAATCATAAATACGTTTGTGCTTCGTGTCATGCATGTGATAGCATAGCTATAAATATATCCACTCGAGTCTGCATGGTTCATGATTAAATCAGCTAAAACTCCCCTTGTTAAATTGTCCCGCTAATTTGCTATGATGTTGGTCCTCCTAAGTTGCTCGTGTGTCCTGCTGAATTACCATGAAGCTGATGGGGGAAATAGTACAGTTCTGGGGTTTTTTTAATTGTCATTTTCGCGGTGTTTGGCTTGGACGAGCAATTTGTGAAGATACCAATGGCTGTATGAAACATACATGGGCATATCTATTTTTAATATTTTAATCATGGCTGTTCTGGTGTTCACAATCATGACAGGAATTGCCATCTGGGTATATAATAAGGTAGTGGTCGGTTTGTAACAACCAAACGTGCCATTATTGAAATATTTTACAAAATATTTGTTTTGAATGTACGTATTATACACATGCAACGAAAATAAAAACTTTAAATCAAATAACAAGATTATTTTCTCCATTTATATTTGATCACCCTACCAGAGTGTTTCGCATCACTTTAACAACATGGTCAGCATCATTTAGCCTATACCAGCATCCTCAAAATTCAGCAGGACCCTGGCAACATATTAGCCAATTAGCAAGACCACTTAACCAGGGGTGAATATGGAAACTATGCTCAGACGCACGCGTTTAACGTCCAATGGAATTTTTCGCAATGTATATAATTCTCAAAGAGCAATCAATTAGTCGACAGTTTTTTCTTGTTTAACAGTTTGTGCAATGAGGATTGGATACATACACGACAATCGGCTTGTTCGAAAATCGATCAAATATGAATTGCTTAAATGAGAAAGACGTCTGATGTGAAGAAAGCGTATAAACATCACATCAAGGGTCTGGATCATTGCGTACAAACGTGGAGACGTGTGTATAAATCAGATAAAAGTATCGACCCTATTTCTACTTATACTGATTATACTGATTATACTGAGTTAAAGTAGCACTAACACTATATATATGTAGGGGATCATTGTGAAATTTATTTCGCGCTCCGCGTGTATGTTTCGCTAATTATTGGTATACAGTGGACGCATGGGCGTTTTATTTATAGAAATGGGAATTTTTGGGGACGGATTAACAGTCGAACTGCGACCAGGCCGAGTCCGGTAAAAGGTGTAGTTGGGAATTCTGGTAAGATGCATGAGAAACCTTCAGTGATAAGCCGTATATATAGTTGTTGTAATAATTTGAAGGATTAGTTGTTTTAACGGAATTCTGAGTTGGTCATTCGTGAAACCAATATATCTTATATTCTATAATTACAATCATGGGTATATAATATATGATCTTGAGCGCGTTACCATTTCTGACATTGGTTTTCTTGTTTTGATCTATGATTGGATACAGGAATGCCGCTTTATATATGGCTGGTCAGCCTTAATTATATAGATATGGCTCGCGTGGGGGCTGTTTAATTATTAATCTCTTTTTATACTAAATACACATTGACGAGTAGTTATACCTCAGGAAATGTTCACATAATAAGTTCAACATAGATCGTTTGTCAACCCTTTACCCAACAGAACGCCCCTGTGCCAATGCATTATCTTATATAAGAGAATGCATTGGCTTAACACATTAAAAATTATAAAATTGTTAAAGAATGTAAGAAAAATGGTAAAAATGCATCGACTCGCATATATAAGAGAATGCATTGGCACAGGGCATAACTGTAACTATCACAATGTGGTCAAGGAGCCGGTTCCAATGATATCCATATGTGTATGGTTCTATTGAGACAATCCGAAGATATTTTAGGCTGTTGAAGCTTTATTTGGCCGGTTTTGTTGGGTAAAGGGTTAAACTTATTATCTGAACAGTTTCCTACAATAAATATGATTCTTTCTGCACGTGTTATCTGTCGTCTGTTTAATTTTCCTGAAACCCACCCAGATGAATAATAGATAATTCCAATGTATACTTTCATAATTTTTGAAATAAGAATCTATTTAGTATAGAAAGGGTTAAATACACAATGCTTAACTTTTATCACAATTCTTGTATACGCGCGCCGCGTGTATATATACTAATGTACAAATTCTTGTTTCGCCTGGGCGCTGCCATAGCGCATGGGGGTTCTATTTATAGAATGTTAATTATTGGGACACATTAAAAGTTGTAGTGCGACCCCGACCCAAGCTGTAGTGCGACCCCGAGGCCGAGCATTACCGATAAAAGGTGTAGTTGATAATTTCAATTTCGTTTATTTGCGTTTACATTATGTCAATAATGTTGATTTTTTGTTTGTGATGAGCTATGCCAATTACAAATAACATAAATGAAAAAGATTCTATAATTACAATCATGGGTATATACTATAAGATCTTGAGCGCGTTACCATTTCTGACTATGGTTTTCTTGTTTTAGATGTGTCTGAGTTTCTGGGACTGAAAACTAGATATTCACTCAATGCGCCATGCGCAATATTCACACAACGTTCCAACGTATATAATTGGATTTTATATGTGGGACGATACTATTAAATTAATCGGAGATAAATTGAAAGAAAATTATAGTATGTCTGGGTTAAATTGCTAAATTATAGATGGAAATTTGTAGTAGCATCCATTAAGCGCCGTGGTATGTGGATGGATGCATGTTTCAGATGAGAGCGTAGTATACTGCCTTTGTAATGATGAACTAATTATATACATTTTACTCAATACTTATAGCGCTCAGTGTTTAATATGTTAGTACACGGCCACCCTGGAAATTCCCCTGAACAACCCTAGACACCAAACAGATATACGTGTTTTGACCTATGAGAGTCGATGGTAATTTATCTCCGTTTGGAGTGCAAGCCTGCAAATAGCGTGTCTGTCATTTGCATAAATGAGGTCCCCAGAGGGTGAATTTAGTGACGCTATCCACAAAGCGGGCTAGCATCACTAAATTCACCCTATGTGGACCTCATTATGCTTAGACCATCAACTGCTATGGTAGACCTAGGATCAGAATGGAGTTCCCAGTTGAAGTGGATGATGTTCACCCATTGGGCACCTCGATTATGAAATTTATCTTCTGCAAATTAGGGGATATAGAAACTTCCAAGAAACTTTAGGGACAAAGTGACTAAAACAATGTTAATTTGATAGAATAGATACTTCCCAGAAGATGAGGCCTAAGCAGAATGAGGTCTCCAGAGGGTGAATTTGGTTATGCTAGCCCGCTGTGCGGGATAGCATCACTAAATTCACCCTCTGGGGACCTCATTCTGCAAATGACAGACAAACTATTTGCAGGCTTGTTGGGGTGCCACCTTGACATTTCCAACTGCACCACGCCCATCTTTAAACAAGAAATTCCATTTGCACCATCCCCTGTGTTGGAACCAAGCCTGAGTTTAGTGTGCCTGTCATTTGCAGAATGAGGTCCCCAGAGTGTGAATTTAGTGACGCTGTCCAGCATAGCGGGCTAGCATCACCAAATTCACCCTCTGGGGACCTCATTCTGCATGGTCTCATCTGCTATGGGAGACATCTGGACATAGACTCATACTGAAGTTCCCAAATGGTGAATAGTGTGATGTACACCCATTGGGAACCTCGATTATGCAATGTGTCGTCTGCCAATTTGGGGATATGGAGAAACTAAACTAAAAAAGAAATATAATCTATGTGAAGAATTTTACACTGATTATGTAGGATTTATGAGGCCCACACCCCCTTTTTTCGTACGCCGTATTCCATGCTCTGTTATGAGGTACGCCGTATTCCGGCCCCTCTGATAGGAGGTATTCGGTATTCCAAAAATACCGGTATTCGTACGCCGACCTTAAAAAAATGAAGTTTTCATATATGTTTATGTATTCCATATGGCTGTTAACTGGTATTCCGTATTCCACCCTCTGTGTTAAGTGGTATTCCGTATTCCGTGGGGGTAGGGGTGGGGGCCTCATTTATGTGTTGAATGTATGAGTGACTACTTTAGTCAAATTAGTGCCGTCAGCATGCAGTTGTGTAAATTTGTAAACTTCTAAATTTGGCAAATATAAATAAATATACACTCAATACATAAAACCTACATAATCAGTGTGTCGTACAAAGAATAATTATAACAAAGGTATACTATACCGGCAAAGCTATCCACGACGTGTTGTCCCATTTTCCAGTCGCTCAGGAGTTTTTTCACGCAGTCGTCCATCTTGTTTTAAAATATTTGGAGCCAAAAACTCGCATGCTCGCCCGCACCGGAAACGCGCTGCTATTGGATGACCCGGTCACGTGGCGGTTTTATCCAATGTGGTATGAAAGTAATACCACAGAAGACAGTTCACGCAATCAGTTGTGTACATCGTACTAAACTGTTGGATAATAAGTATACAACAAATTCGCACACAACGAGTTGCATACAACCACTGGGGGGAAACTGTTTCACAAGAATCGATTCTATCGCCTATCGGGTTCCGTCTCTATCGAATTAAGTCCCGTCTCTTTCGCGACTTGAAACAAATGTTTTCAAAGTTTTGACCTCCATTTATACACTAAATGTTAAAACAGAACGTATTTTACAAAAACTATCGCTTGATTGTGTCTTTGTGCGTAATTATTTGTGATAATAATGCGAAGTCGGCTATTTTTTGCACACTTAGAAGAGTAATGTGTTTGTGTGCATTTCCTTTGTAAATTAAGCAGCATTTTGATGCTCCTTTTATCGGCCTTTTTACCTTTTAATTAGACTGAAATATGTCTTCTTGTATGATCGAACACCAGGACACGATTACAGCACAGCTCTCGATGGCTCCTCACAGTAAAAGACCCTCAAATTAATCCACCAAAAGAAGCAACGCAATGTTCCGGTTCTAATGTGATTTTTATGTTCACGATCGGTTCTTTCGCCCCCCGTTTAATGCAATATTATATTCGACCAGAGAGTTCATTTGTGTTTCTAGTTGCCATATTACCATATATGGTTTAAACTATAGTCACAGCAACACCAATATGAGTTGTTCAGTAGTCCCAAAGCATCATAGGTTGGATATTAAAGATTATCGGACGATCATCTTTAATATCTGACCTATGATCGTTTGGGACCACTAAAACTCATCTATTGATTTACTATGGCTACAATTTTAAACCATATATGACCATGGATTGTCATTGGGCAACTATAGATGTACAATCAAATAATCTGATCGAATATGAATGTACTGTAAACAGGAACGAAAGAACCGATCGTGAACATAAACATCACAATAGAATCGGAACCTTTTGTTGCTTTTTGAGGCACTAATTTGAAGGAATTGTACGGCGAGGAACCGTCGGGAGGTATTGTATTATAATTATCTAATGTTCAACCATAAAACTTGACAAGTTTCAGTCCAATTTAAAGTAGACAAGGCCGATAATCTGAGCATCAAACTGCTGCTTAATTTTCATGGGAAATGCACCCAAACGCACTACGTCTGTAACTGTGCACAACATGCAGCCGATTTTGCTTTACTGTCATCAATAAACACGTATAAAGATATAATCTGTCGATTGTTATTGGAGAAAACATTATGTTTTGACATTCAGTCTATAAACAACGGTCAAAACTTTGAAAACATGTTTTAGAAATCGCGAAAGAGTCGGAACTTAATTCGATAGAGACGGAACCGGAAGGGCGATAGAATCGATTCTGGTGAAACAGTTTCCCCCCAGTGACAACGTTCATCCAACTAGATTTAGGGTGTGGCAAAAACTTAATACAAGCGCTGAAGAATTCATATTCTATTGTGGGAAATGTCCAGATAATAAGTTCAACAAACGACCTATATTGAACTTAATATCTGAACATTCCTAAATGAAATACTCATCGATGAGTATTTAGTATAGAAGGGATTAAACCACTGGTTCAAATGGAACGATTATATATAATTCTGCTAATTTCAGGCTTAAGAAGCAGGCTGTTGCTAGACGGTTTATCTCCCTTCATATGGACGGAGGTTTAACCAGAAGAATGAATTTCGACAAAAGGAATAAAACAACACACCAATGGAGCATGTCCGGACTAAGCAGGAGTTTTCCAAACTCACCAAACAAGGTAACAACGACCAAGTTCGAGATGAAGCCGGCCGGAGTAAAAACTCAAAAGGATGGTAAACCCAGATCAGCGTATTCATACGACGGAGGTATATTCCTAGCCTCACCCAGAAGGGACTATTTTGTTATTCACCCGGAATGGGTTTCCGAGGCCATGACAATTCAGAAGTTATCTTTGAAGGACCGTGACGTTCGGCCATCTCGACCTAGGGCCCCAACACCTCGTCTCGCAAGGCGCTGCCAGAGTGCTCCGCCCGCGAAAATTCGGAACCCTATAACATGGGAGTCGACGTGATGATGACGTAGCCTGCCTTTTATCGTCTGCTTAATCCGCGGTGTTCGGCATCGGTTTCTTGGATCAACGTTTCGGTGTGTTGTCTTATTTCTCGATGTGATTTCCAAAGGCGAATCGTGTAGAGACCAGTTCGTTATCATGTGACAGAACGATCACGTGACCTAGTCCGGCGGCTCGATCTTGCGTTCAGGGTCGAATGAAGGAATTGTATAGAATACGGAATATGAATCGAAATGGCATGCCATTTGGCCTTGTTGTCACAATGTCGTCTCTTATTCGAGACACGTGTATGACGAACAGGGGAGAATAATGCTTCAAGAATGAAGAAAGTGTGGCGAATACGATCCACAGTTCCGAAACAAAATGGCGCGATTTTACAACTGTTTCGAGATCTGTTGGATGAACAAAACTACACCTCATTTCTGAACGAGTTTCAACAGGGGCGGGAACCGACGTTATAATTTGCTGGAGAATGTTGGAAAGATGTTTCACATCAAAGTGAAATGCATGTTTTCTTCACTAGCCAATATAAATAGCTCCAAAAAAACCAAACAAACAAACAAAGATGGCGAATGAGCTATGTATATCAAATTATACTAGATAAATATGAATCCCGTCCTCATATAATATGACTGTTGAGAAGATATTAGTGTTCAAGTGACTTCGATCTCCATGTTTCGAGGTTATGACATTTGAATGCCAAAATTTCCTTAAAGCAAATATCTTCGATATTCGGTTATTGCAGTATCCTGTATGAGTTGTTGTGGTAGCTCATTAGTCTAATATAGTTTACATCAATATTTGGAAAAGATAGGAAATAGGACTGTTGAAATTTCCAGGTGTGACATCTTGCCGCCATTTTCGAGCAAATTATGACATAGGTTTCCCGGACCTGTTCAATTCAAATACGGAAAGTTCAGGAACCCATCATGGCTTTGCCATAATAAGCAGGAGAAAGTTACATATACGTGAAGTAAGTACACAATCTACAATTGACTGTGAAAATCTATAACTGGAGGCTGGCCAATTCCATGTCTGCTTTCGTTTTAACCCTTTACCCAACAGAAGGGCCCTGTGCCAATGCATTCTCTTATATATGCGAGTCGACCATAGGTCGCCTCGCATATATAAGAGAATGCATTGGCTTAACACATATTAAAGAAAAAATGGTAAAAAGTGTTAAAAAAAAGTTTTGTTTAGGCCAATGCATTCTCTTATATATGCGAGGCGACCTATGGTCGACTCGCATATATAAGAGAATGCATTGGCACAGGGCATAACTGTAACTATCACAATGTGCTCAATGAGCCGGTTCCAATGATACCCATATTTCCATGGTTTTATTGAGACAGACCGAAGATAATTTAGGCTGTTAGGGCGTTTCTGGGCGTTCTGTTGGGTAAAGGGTTAAGACTGCTTGGACTGCTTGGTTGTTTCTATATGAGCGAATCTTGCTCTGCAGTTTTTGATTATTTTCCATCTCGCTTATGTTAGAATTGTTCGCGTGAGATTCATCACTCAAATACATCGTACCAACATAAAAGACTATTACAAATGTAATAATTTGATGTACAAGCCTGCAAATAGCGTGTCTGTCATTTGCAGAATGACGTCCCCAGAGGGTGAATTTAGTGACGCTATCCCGCAAAGCGGGCTAGCATCACTAAATTCACCATCTGGGGACCTCATTCTGCTTAGGCCATCAACTGATATGGTAGACCTAGGATCAGAATGAAGTTCCCAGTTGAAGTTGGTGATGTTCACCCATTGGGCACATCGATTATGAATTTTATCTTCTACAAATTAGGGGATATAGAAACTTCCCAGAAGGGAAAAAGTAACTAAAACCAATGTTAATTTGATACAATAGATAGGCCTACTTCCCAAAAGATGAGGCCTAAGCAGAATGAGGTCTCCAGAGGGTGAATTTAGTGATGCTAGCCCGCTGTGCGGGATAGCATCACTAAATTCACCCTCTGAGAACCTCATTCTGCAAATGACAGACACGCTATTTGCAGGCTTGAATGTGTAAGGGGTTACCGCACATAGGTCATTCCGTGCATCATCAATATAACCACAGAAACATGAGCAATTACGCGGCCAATTTACACAAAATTGTTAGCGAAGTGATCCCTAAACGGTCCAAAGAAGTTTGTAAAGTGCACAGTTTCCACCATTGTAACTTGCAAGTATTTAGCTAGCGAAGCCATTCTTCAGTTCGCTGTAATGATTTATCACCAAAAAAAATACTCGTAGTAATTTTCTTTCTGCGGGCTTTTTCTTTGACAATTATAGCTACGAGCATTCTGGCCAATCGGCAAACCTCGGTGATTTCCGTACGCAAATAATACTATTTCTGCCAAGTAGGATAATCCGAGAAGTTGCGACTGACATTCTGGCCTGCTTATTAACCCGTTTATGTGTCCACATATGAGATACGGCTCTGTGTATATGCTGGTGCAGGAAAACTCACCTATTTGAAGACTAACAATGAACTTGAAGCTGTCTTGCCAGTTTGTAGATGTCGAGTCTTATTCTCGACTTACAAAAGATGAAGTTTGAAGAAGTTTTGAATTTTGTCAGACGAGAAAATTTCCGAAGATCGCCTCAGATAAACCATGCTTTTGTTTCACAAAAGTGGTAAATAATAAAGAGTTTCCTCAGTTATGGTCTGTTGTACTCTTATCAAATATATTACTGATAGATGGTGGGGCATCATTAAAGACATATTATGGACTTGTTCGGGTGTGACTTGTTCGGGTGTGTGAAACTTATAAATTAGTACGCAGGCGCTATGCCAACTGGGTAAATGTAGCATTCTACTAACATCGCCGAAAATTTCAAGCAAATCGACCTCAACACTCCATAGAAAACATCGTCTGAACTACGCGCGATTGTTAATATTTACCTTTCGATTCGGGACGCCATGCACTATCGGCGATAAACTAACGAAAGCGACTTCGCCACCCAGAGTCACTGCATTTAATTAATATATAAGAATGACGATGTGTGTTATCAATTTGGATATAATATTTGCAAAAAACAACTACTTTGAGCAAGATTATTATACATTCATATTTGATCACCCCCACCGGAGTGTTTCACATCACTTTAATTTGAAACGGTTTGGTGTCACACATTCAACTTAAAAATGATTGAAGATATTGAAAACCACACATGATCACTGCTGAACAGCGTAGTATAATATAAAATAGTAACATATGTTGCCCCAGTCTTAACTCAATTTCTGACTCTTTATTGTCGGTAATAATTATTATTTTATAAGCCGGAATCTCTATAATAAAATGCTGAACAGAGACCCAATCTGTATACGAGTCTGTGGTGCGACTTATAAACCATATCACAGAGTTCATGTATACTTGTGTTGTTGATCGACTTATAAACCAGATCACAGAGTTCATGTATACTTGTGTTGTTGATCGTGCAATTTTACCATGCTTCATGTGGGTAGCTGCTTAAACCAGAAACAACCTTAAATTTCTTTTATCATTGTGTACATGTTGATAACTCAGATATATGAATTTAAAGATATGAACACTTGCATTCTCGTTCACTGAATTCCACAAAGAAGATGAACTACTCATCAATAAACGCGGGGAATGTAATTTGAAGGGACCCATGCAATGTCTTTGAAGTGGGTTCATGCGGATTAAAGGTACTCAATCCGATCAGACGGTCCCCATACCATCAAGATACAACAACATGTCTTCAAAATGCGCTTTAGTTATCAGAATCGATTTATTGCAACAAAATAATGCTCACCACTGTCAACTGTGGTATCAAATTTCCCAAAACTTGTTATTTATCAACATTTTGTTCAACAAACTATGGCCGGGTATTATAACTAAAGTATCACAAAATTTGACCGTATTACCACTTGATTTTAGAGTTATCCATCTTAATCCGCAATTGTGTCCGAGACCCTCCATTTGATCACGTGTTTCTGGGCCACATATTATTACACATCTCGAGAAATAACAAACTTAAAAACATCGATATCTGATCACTCTGAGCTTTGATTGGTGGGTTCCTCGACTCGAATCAAATATTAATTACCCCGAAGCCAAAGAAATAGTAATTTAGGAGCGTCCTTCTGATCGGATTGAGTACTTTTAACTAACATACATTAATGAAAGTCTGTAAAACAGATACTAGTATCATCAACAAGTATACATATGTAATCAAGCCTGCAAATAGTGTGTCTGTCACCCTTTATAGAGCCCCACATAGACTGGAGCAGACGACACTCTTCAGTGCATGCTTCCATCTGTGTGAGGCTCCCTGTGGGATAAAACTTTAACATTGTTTTTTGAGGTGGATGTTTTACATTACTGATCAAGCCTGCAAATAGCGTGTCTGTCATTTGCAGAATGAGGCCCCTAGAGGGTGAATTTAGTGATGCTATCCCACACAGCGGGCTAGCATCACCAAATTCACCCTCTGGATACCTCATTCTGATTAGGCTTCATCATCTGGGAAGTATCTATAGTATCAAATTAAGATTGTTTTAGTTACATTTCCCTTCTAGGAAGTTTCTATATCCCCTAATTTGCAGAAGATAAAAATCATAATTGAGGTGCCCAATGGGTGAACATCACCAACTTCAACTATGGAACTTCAATCTGATTCTAGTCTAGTCTGTCATATCAGGTGATGCTAGGCCGCTATGCGGGATAGCGTCACTAAATTCACCCTCTGGGGACCTCATTCTGCAAATTACAGACACGCTAATTGTAGGATTATATGTAATGAAAGTGTCAATAACACTGTATTTCAACATGTGGAGCTTAATATGATGCTGAGCTAACAATAGAATGACGAAGAATAAAGAAACATAACTCAGTCAAACATCATTGAATCTGTTGAATATTGCTCAAGTTATCACACAGACAACCCGGATGGACGGACATGTTGATTATAATAGTCCTTCGAAAATTTTGGGGGACACTAAAGGTAATTATTGTATCAATGATAGTCAGTCAAGGGTGTGGAATAAATACAGAACACAACTTGCATCATAATCTGCTTTCTTTTATCGAACTTGTTGCGGACGGCGCAGTCACATTTCATTCAAGCACTGCTTTCGTGAAATATATCCTTGCGCCGTCCGCAACAAATTCGATAACAGATAGCAGATTAACCCGTTTTATACTAAAGCATCATTGGTGAGTAGTTATCACATAGGAAATGTTCAGATAATAAGTTCAACAAACGATCATAGGCCCACAGGGGCCTGTAACGCGCTCCGCTGTCCGCCCCCATTTTGCGCTGCCCATATACGCCGCTTCTATATACGCGCCTGCATGCTTCACGCTAATGGTAGTATAATAGACACACCATTAGTAGTGATGCGGACCGGACCGGACCACCTTGGGTGGTCCGGTCCACTGGGTCGTTATTTCGCTAAAATCCGGATTCAGAATCCGAAGCCGATTACGGGGGCGATTCTAGGTCAGATTTTGAAATCCATGTGGTCCCCGAAACTATGTTTAATGTTCTCCCAGCGTCAAACATTAGTCCGGGAGCTAATAGGGGTACCCTTGCACCCCCCCCCCTGGGACTTAACTTCACCCCACTCATTTTGTTCCTTATTATGTTCTTCAATTTTTAAGCAATGTTAACAAGAAAAAAAGTGGCCTTTTTGACTCCAGACAAGATGGCGTCCATCATGGCCGCCGTTTTTCAGACCAGACCCTAAGTCAGTTTTATGCAAATTATAGCGGGAAAATCTAGTAAAATGTATACAAATGTGTATGTTTTCGTGAAGCAAAGACATATTGGCACTTTTTTGGCCAAAATTGAAACTCACCATCCAAGATGGCCGCCAAAATGACCGCCGGAAGTTGAAAATATGACATTTTTTCACAAATATCTTCTAGATCAATTCATGCTGTTTGGAACTGGTTGAGTAATATGACTTTATTTTGTGTTTTTTACATTAACTGATCATTGGATCAATTAAATATGCAATTAATGGGGTCCTAGCCCCTTCCGATCCCTCAAAATTCGATTTTACAGAACACGGTACAAAATTTTACAAAAAATCACAATTGGGATTCTAGTCATATTTCAACAAGAAATGAAAAGAACATTGTAATGTAAGTGAGACATATCAATACCTATGAATATTCCAACTGTCTGGAACCAAAAATCTTACCTTGGCTCAAAATGGCTGCCAAAATGGCCGCCAAAACCTGGAAAATGGTAAATATTGCCCCAGGATGTCCTGCAATCGCTTACAAGTTGTGGTTGATGTATACAATTGGCTAATCTGTATTCTATACATTGCATTCTAACATGTCTGATGCACCATGGATTATTTTTACTATTGTCACCACTGACATCACCAGAAATATTGAATTTTTCTCTCACAACTTGATGTAAATATCGGCAAAAATTAACTTTTCAGGGTTCGACCATTTGTTCAAGTAAAATGCAACTATCTTTGTTATCAAAGGTGTTTATTGCTTTGGTCTATCTTAAATGTGTCACACTACGGTGTTTATAGACTAAATTGCTCAAGATGGCTTCCAAAATGGCAACCAAATTTGTAAAAAGTTAAAAGTTAACATATCCCGAACATTATTCTCTGCGTTATCCGAAAAAGGTAGCAAATTGTGACTCACTTGGTTATTTATGTGTTAGTTAATTAACTGACAACTACATTCTATTATGTTTGTCCCAGTTGCGTATGGGGCATGACAAATTCATTTTAAAGTTGCAGTATGGAATTTTGCGGAGAACCTCTTTTGTGATTCTGGCCATATTATTGAAAGGAAATGGGCAAAACTTTGAGACGGAGCTGAGATGAACCATGATATGTGGGTATTCTGGCCCATTATGATAAACATTTATCAACTGGATACAGGGTGGGAGCCAAGATGACAGCCAGGGAGTTACTCTATGGTCATAGATTAGGATAATAGGTATACAGGGAGTTATTGTATGGTCATGAATGATGTGTGGGTATATAAGGAGTGCCCTGTTGGTAACGGTCGGACGTATGTTTATATATGTTGTGGATGTGTTATCATTGGTGGTGTATGGGAACTTCGGGGAGTAGATGTATGATCATGGATGGCGTGTATGAGTATGGAACTTATGAGTGGTCGTATGTGCGGGTATTGGTATATCTGGAAGGGCTCACCATTGGTGATGTGCATATGTATACCTGGATGACTCTATGGTCATGGGTATGGCGAATAGGTGTAAATGTAGTGGCTGTATGGTCCATGGTGATGTGAATGTGTATACAATGAGTGACTGAATGATCGTGAATGTAGTGAATATGTATACATAGAGTGACCATATGGCCACGTGTCGGGTGTAGGTGTATACCTGGTGTTCATGCATGGTGACTCGTGGCTGTATCGTCATTTGTGGTATGTACGGGTATAACCAAGTATGACTGTATGATCAGGTGTACGTGTATAAAGTGGGTGACTATGTTGTCATGTGTGTGGTGTTTATGTACATATGGAGTGACTGGGGTAATGGATGGGTTGTACATGTGTACATTGGGTGGCTATCGCTTTCCACAATAACTCAATGATATGTTAATCAATAGATAGGTCATGTCAGAGAGTTCTCCATCTTGATGGTTTTTATGTACATGGGGGACGTTAAGCGTGGGAAGCGATAGCCACCCATTATCACAGTCATTACATATATACATAAACACCACAGACATAATAATATAGTGACCCACTCTATACACGTACACCTGACCCATGACCACGGATGACCATACAGCCACGCGTCACAATGCAAGCACACCGGGTATACTCCTAATCATGACCCATAACCATATAGTCACTCCGTGTATACCCATTTATCACATCATTGGCCATAAGGTCATCCCCTGTATACCTATTATCCAAACGCATGGTCAAATAGACAATCAATATATACATCAACACCACAACAATGACCATAAAGTCACTCCGGTATACATATGCACCTCACCAATTGCCATATAGCCACTCGCTTCATACACACACCCACATCCATGTCACCTGGTATACTACTTCACCTGACCTATGGCCATATAGTCACCCCGTGTGTACCTATTCAAAACATTCATACATGATCATGGCCAATACTTGTATACATATTCACCTCAACATTGGCCACTCCCTATATCCCTATTTGTCACACCATAGCCGAATAGCCACTCAAGATATACTAATACACGCCAGCCATGTCAGTATAGTCACTCCATGTATGCATATGCACCTCATCCATGGCCATATAGTCACTCGCTATATACACAAATCCCTCGCCCATGACAATAAAGCAACACGTGTGTATACTGGTATAACCTACACATGACCATATCGCCAGTCGGTCACCAAACAGGAACACCAGGTTACTCATACGCCTGACACATGACCATTTAGTCACCCCCTGTATAGATGTTCACTACTTGTATACCTACATGTACCCATCTCACCATTAACCATACAGTCACTACCTGTATAACTATTCGACACACGTAGTCATATAACCACTCGATATACATATGCAGCCCACCCTAGACCATAGATTCACTCCAGGTATACATGTAAACCTCACTAATGGCCAATCAGCCCTTCCAGATATACAAAAAAACCCGCACACACGACCACTGAAACAATCCATACTTGCATATACACCTTACACATGACAAGTCGGCAATTCACTGTATAATCATACACGCCATCCATGATAATACAGCTAAGCCATATACACCCACCAATGACAATACATCCACGAGATATATAAATATACATCCCATCCGTTATCACAAGGACACTCCCTATATACCCACACGCTCAATAGTGTCAACCCAGCTTTCTCCAGGTATTCATATTCAATCATGACCGTACAGTCATTCCATGTATACCTATACACATTACCCGTAACCATAAAATCACTCCCTATTTATCCACACACCCCATCCATGATCATACAGACAACACATGAACATCACACCCATGACATTAAAGTCACTCCATATATACATAATCAACACATATATGACCATGTATCTATATCCATACACCACACTATTGACCATAGAGGCACACCGGGTGCACACGTACTGGATATACACAATCATACACCATAAGTCACTCCATGGATACCGATTCACCTCACACCTGACCATGACCTCTCCCTGTATACCTAGATGCATCTTACCATGGACAACCCACTCATAACCATATAGTCACTCATTGTATACCTACTCACATCAGTCATGACATACAATAATTCACTGTATACCTATTCACCTCACATATGTCCATAGAGTAACTCTCTGGCTACGATCTTGGCATACACACTGTATCCTGTTGACATCATTTTTTTTATCACAATGGACCAGTATATCCAGAGATTATAGTTCATCTCAGATCTGTCTCAAAGTTCTGCCCATTTCCTTTCAATAAATATGGCCAAAATCAAAAAGAGGTTCTCGGCAAAATTACATACTTTAAAATGAATTTGTCATGCCTCATATGGAACTGGGACAACCAGAATAGAACATGTAGTTGTCAGTTAATTAACAAACACGTATAATAACCAAGTGAGTCACAATTTGCTACCTTTTCGGATAATGCTGAGAATGTTCGGGATGTATGTAAAAAATTAACATTTTACAAATTTGGTTGACATTTTGGAAGCCAGCTTGAGCAATTTGGTTTACAAACACCGTAGTGTGACACATTTAAGATAGACAAAAACAATAAATACCTTTCAATCCAAAGATAGTTATATTTTATCTGAAAAACCGGTCCAAACCTGAAAAGTTAATTTTTGCCAATATTTATGTCCCGTTTTTGAGAGAAAAGTCAAATATTTTTGACGATGTCAGTGGTGACAATAGTAACAATTAACCATGGTGCATCAGACATGTTATTATTCAATGTATAGAATGCAGAATAGCCAATTTTATACATCAACCACAACTTGTAAGCGACTGCAGGACACGCTGGTGTAATATTTACCATTTTCCAGATTTTGGCGGCCATATTGGCAGCCATTTTGAGCCAAAGTAAGAATTTTGGTTCCAGTGATTTGGAATATTCATAGGTAATGATATGCCTCACTTATATTACAAAGTTCTGTTCATTTCTTGTTGAAATATGACTAGAATCCCAATTGTGATTTTTTTTGGGTGAAATTTTATACCGCATTCTGTAAAATCGAATTTTTGAGGGATCGGAAGGGGTTAGAACCCCAATAATTGCATATTTAATTGCTCCAATGATCAGTTAATATACAAAACAAAAAATAAAGTTGCATTACTCAACCAGTTCCAAACAGCACGAATAGATCTAGAAGATATTTGCGAAAAAATGTCATATTTTCAACTTCCAGCGGCCATTTTGGCGGCCATCTTGGATGGTGAGTTTCAATTTTGGCCCAAAAAAGTGTCATTATGTCTCAGCTTCACGAAAATATATACATTTTTGTATACATTTTACTAGATTTTCCCGCTATAATTTGCATAAAACTGACTTAGGTCTGAAAAACGGCGGACATGATGGACGCCATCTTGTCTGGAGTCTAAAAGGCCACTTTTTTTTCTTGTTAAAATTGCTTAAAAGTTGAAGGACATAATAGGGAACAAAATGAGTGGGGTGAAGTTAAG
Organism: Siphonodentalium dalli; assembly: GCA_032622095.1. Classification (NCBI taxonomy): domain Eukaryota; kingdom Metazoa; phylum Mollusca; class Scaphopoda; order Gadilida; family Siphonodentaliidae; genus Siphonodentalium; species Siphonodentalium dalli. The sequence goes on from CP136063.1 coordinate 301,087,773, forward strand.
TCCCATGGGGGGGGGGGGGGTGTACCCCTATTAGCTCCCGGACTGGCTCATGTATTTGACACAAGTGTCAGTTGTATCTTATATTTATAAAGTTCATGTTTGTTGTGAAAGTCATGCTTTTCTTCCATGTGTATATACACGGCACATAATTTGCTGCCAATCCGACTTAATCGCATCTTTTTTTCCAAGTTAAAGTGTGTTTATTGATGAGGGCAAGCATATCTAAACGTGACAGCTCTAGGCCTCCTGAATCAAATTCCGAAGATGTTGTGAAAAACACACGAAACTTGTCAGTTGAACAGGGACGTGACGACAGGGTTTGGTTGGGTGTCTCGACCCCCACCCCGAACTTTGGTACAATTTGCTTAGCCGTGCAGTCAATACGTACAAGCCAGCAAACGCAACAAACAAACCCGATTTTAAATAAATACATATACAAACTTATGACTAACTCGGGAGTGATCTGTATATATGTTCAACTTGTTTTGGTAATCATGTTGCTTTGCCATTACTAATTATTTATTTTTTCAGTGTAATAACATATGGGAGAGGGGGTACCCTTAAGTGAGTCAGCACTTGTCCCCCAATTCCTTTGTATGTATAAACAAATGTATGTGTTATATATCATGTGTTATCTAAATTTGACATATATTTGAAATAAATATATCTAAACTAAACTTTGGTACATTCCAGCAGTCGGAAATTTCATGCATGACACAACATTAGTTGGACATTAATTTGACACCATATATAGGTTGGCATTGTTCTCATTGATGTTTGGTTCTATGGGGGGGGGGGGGGGGGTGCAGTTGGCCGGAAATATGAGGAAACTTCTAGCCACGTCCCTAGAACATGTGTCTGTTGTCTATACAGAGACTATTGTGCAAAACGACTGCATTTGACGAAACAAAGCATTTTAAACATGAAATTGCTATAAGACTAGATGATAGTACATACGTGTATCTGATAATCCATCGATATCATATAATCCTACTATTTCTTGAATAAGAAGAAACATTATAATAACGAACACAGCAGAAGACATATCCATGCAGGTTCATATGAATTCGGTCAATGGTGACGTATCCGCCGAATTCGAAATCGACATGCGTTCGGGCGGTATTTTATGGATGGAATTATGAAATGGACATATGAAAGTGACAATCAACAATGATTTGCTTCGCCATCAACCGATGTGCTCCCCCAGCGTTACTATAAATATCGTTATTATTTGGCTAATTTCAGTAATATTCTCCCAGTTTACATTCAATAAAACAAATTTGTCTCCGCATTTAAAATTCTTTGATATATATATAGATCGTTTATATTCTGCAATAATTTGTACACAAGAGACGGATTCTTATGTTTTATTGTGTTTTTAAACTCCGAGGTGGCGAAATCTCGGTTTGTTTACATTACGAATATTTGAGTCCGTAATCGGAATCCGAATCCAGATTCGGATTACCACGAGATTGAGATTACGGTCTGTTCGTTTACTGATTCTGTCAATTTCTGGTCTGTTCTTTTGCCGAACCAAGTCGTACGGGGACCAATCTGTAATCTGAATCCAGATTCTGAATCGGGATTTTAGCGAAATAACGCCTCAGCCAAGGCGGTCAGGTCCAGGCCACTCCGGTCCGGTACACATGCCTGGACCGGTCCAAAACGGTCCGGTCCACCTATAATAGGCTATATGTTAATCAATTTTCTGTTTTATCAGAGTTTTTACTCTGTATAGTACAAACTATAAGGTTACTGAGTTCAGTGCATTGCAATGAGTCCATATATGCTAAAACGTACATTGTTTGCCGTTGTATGCATCATTGTCTGTCTCTGGTGGGATATACTGGGAACGATCGATGCACGATAATAGTATTTCTAGTAATGTGAACATGCACCAATTAAATGTATTGGACAGATATATAGCTAGGGCCAGAATGTACGTGTTATAAAATTGAAATTTAAACGAAATAACTATAGTGATGACAATTACATGTATACAAATTTGTACTAATATGACTACTACTTTAATATTGGAGTCTTGGAGATTGTGATGACTGATTGTATAGTCCCGACAATTAGTTATATACATGTACCTACATGTAAGTACACCTACTATTGGATTAATGTGACTGTCTTGTGTATATGCACTATGTAATGTGGTTTGCATGTTTCTTCGATAATTATAACTGTGAAAAACAATAGAATACTCGATTCGATATCCATCCAAATTGATTAGTTGATGCCATGTTACACTGGTTATGACAAATAGTTCCATACTCATTCAGTTGCATGTTTGTCGCATTGATAGGGTGCTACATAGTGTTGGCCAGTGTAGGATAGTAGTTATTAAAAACAATTTACAACGAAACAAGCAATTTTTATATTTTGAAAATGTTTTCAGAATGCTTATCATTTTAACATTTGGTTTACAGTAACAAATTTGAAAATGTTTTCAGAATGATTGACATATTAATTAACATATGGTTTATTTTAACAATTTGAACTTTTTCAACAATTTAACATTTGTTTTGTTCCCAACAATCGATATTAACCACTTGAATGCGTCAATACAATAATATTCGCGATAGTTTATTATAACTGAAGTAAAATAGCGGACCGGACCGGAGAGTACCGGACCGGCGGCAAAAAGCGGTCCGGTCCAGTGACACCCGGTCCGGACCGGGCCGCGGTCCACCCCTGGACCGCGGACCGCACCGGTCCAAAGCGGTCCGGTCCGCATCACTAACCATTATATAGCGTGAAGCAGTCGTGTATATAGAGGCGGCGTAGGCCTATATGGGCAGCGCATGCAAAAGGAGGACGGACAGCGGAGCGCGTTACAGGCCCCTGTGATTGGCCTCAATAAACAGGGCTCCTTCTGTACGTTTAATACTGTTGTCTCCTTATATCAATTTTACATCCCTGCAAATCAATAATAAACCATTCCGGTGTACTTTTTAACTGACTGGGAGAATCCATTTAGTATAGATAGGGTTATGATGTGTGTTGTGTTCTGTCTATTTCTATGCATGGTGTTGAGCCCATATGAAATTAACCACCTGGTTTATAATAGTCTCCCCTGGTACACGCCTTGACGTGGTGCGTCTGTCATTTGCAGAGTGAGGTCCACAGGGTGTGAGTTTGGTGACACAACCCCACACAGCCGGCTAGCATAACTAAGTTCACCATAATTATGTGAATCACAACGATCAGTTTGAAGATCCCCAGTTGAAGTTGATGATGTTCCCCCGTTTAGATATCTCGATTACGCATTATATCTTATGCCTGCAAATTATGGGATATAACAAGACAGTCAATGACTGTTGAGACGACCAGAAGTCAGTACTTGTCAAAATCACTTTAAAAGAAGTACCGGTAGTTCTAAACATGGATGTAGCTACAGGGGACCGATAGGGAACATCCACCTTGAAATTTCCAAATGCCCTCTCCGAGCACACCGCCCTCTCAACCAGACAAAACTCCTGGGTTCATACCATTCCCTTTGCACTACCTCAGACCAAACTCCCGGGTTCATACCATTCCCTTTGCACTACCTCAGACCAAACTCCTGGGTTCATACCATTCCCTTTGCACTACCTCAGACCAAACTCCTGGGTTCATACCATTCCCTTTGCACTACCTCAGACCAAACTCCTGGGTTCATACCATTCCCTTTGCACTACCTCAGACCAAAATCGAAAAATCACTAGATTCTCATTTACCTTTTTTTTTGGAAATTGCGACAGACGGGTTAATTTTATCTTTTACGTTTTATTCTTGCATACATAAATGGTCATGTTCAGTTCTTGGCTTGAAGCAGTATCCTACCTTAAACCATACAAGATGATTAAAATTACCCAAATAGATCACAATAGATTGATTAAATGGGTCATACCAATGTGCTTTGAAGGCTACGGCATGAGAAAACCACTAAAACTGTCAACTCCATGCCGTTTCAGTCTACCATCCTTCAGTTTTTGAAGGTGGAGGAAAAATTAACCAGGAGAGAAGACTTAAAAAAAGCTATAATGCTTGTTATCTGATCTTCTATTTCCATATACAGTAATGCCCTAAATAATTGACTCCTTAACCACAGCAGAATTATGGGTAATTTTTCAGGATTTAGTCGGAAATATGGCTTGTTGCTATTCATCGGAAATCTCAGTGAAAATTACCCATAATTCTGCTGTGGTCAATGAGTCGATTATTTAAGGCATTACTGTACCTCCATACTATTCCATACGTATTATAGTATGTTTTTTAGGACCAAGAGGGGTTGAGAATCTAGCAATTTATATTACTTTGGCCGTAGGTTGGAATTTCACAACTGATACATCAAGCTTTCTCAACTGTTTGGGAAATTTCCAACATGGCAGGGTCCTTTTGTAATTAATCGGCCAGCCCTATTTATTCATATTAATCGGCCAGCCCTATTTATTCATATTTGACCCGCCATATCAAATCCAGTCGTAAGTCGGGATTGTTTTTACCCTGTGCCAATGCATTCTCTTATATATGCATAGGTCGCCTCGCATATATAAGAGAATGCATTGGCCTAACAATTTTTTACAATTTTAATAATTTTTTCTTGTATTCTTTAACAATTTTATAATTTCACCCATACAGAGCCCCAGATAAACATGAGCAGACGACACTCTTCTATATGCTTCTATATATGTGTGGGGCTCCCTGCAGGGTAATGGATGTTTTTTTATTTTATGTCCTAAAAATTTTAAGAAACATTTATTTAAAAAAAATGATAAAAAATTGTTAGGCCAATGGATTCTCTTATATATGCGAGGCGACCTATGGTCGACTCGCATATATAAGAGAATGCATTGGCACAGGGTAAAAAAAATCCCGACTTACGACTGGATTTGATATGGCGGGTCACATATTTGAAGCCCAACTAGCCATGGATCCTACACACCATGAACAGAAAAGTCACCCTAGCCCTGCCATTTCTTGACCCTATTTTAACAAATCTGTTCCCCAGTCACCAAACGGCTCTCCATAGTATATAGAAGCTAAATAGTATGATGGCTCTTGAAAAGACGTTTTAAGACATACTAGAGGGAAAGAGTTATGTCCTGGGTTCCCCACCTATTTGACCCGGTGACCCTATTTTAATAAGTTTGAATCACAGTAACCATAGAAGCCTTCATACTCCTTATCAGCAAAATAGACATGATGGATCTTGCAAAGGAAGCATACTAATAATTACTATGAAGGGAATAGTTATGTCCCTGGGCTCATATTTGACTGGGTGACCTCATTTGAACAAATCTTAATTCCAGTCAAAACGGGACACTGCATACCAAATAGAAGCTAACCAAGCCAAAATGCTTTTTGTAACAAAGAATTACTATGGAGGGAAATAGTTATACCCCTGGCTCTGTCTATATTCGACTTGGTGACACCATTTTCACAAATCTGAATTCCCGTCACCCAAGGACAATCCATACCAAATATAAGCTAAATGGGCCAAATGGTTGTTATTTATCAACATTTTGTGATGAAGACATCTTAAAGAGTTACTTAGGAGGGAAAGGGTTGTCCCTGTTTGACAGGATGACCCAGTCACCAAAGGAGCCTCTGTATTAAATGTGAGCTAAACAGACCTGATGGTTCTTGCAAAGAGAGTTTCAAGAATTACTACAGAAGGAGTGGTATGATCCTGGCCTAGATCGGCCCTAATTGACCTGGTCATCCATGGACCCTTCATAGCAAATATAAGCTAAATAGGCCTGATGGTTTTTAAGGAGAGTTCATTACACATGAGTTAAAAAGGGTAACAACCTATATATTATATATACTTCAACATTATAACACCTACATGTGAATGACAATATTTTAAAACTATCACCATTGAAATCTATATATCTGACAGTACCAAATTCAACAGCACTGATATTCCTTGTGGAGTGGTGGGCACCAGGTGTTATATCTCCTTTTGAGAGATTTGATCAAGAACATATGATCCATTGTGAAAAGTTAGCTCTGTCAAGTAAAATTAATTAGCCCATGGCTACATTTGTATCTCTGGGGAATGATTATAGAAATGTCAGATAATATCATTATCACATTATGCCACCTGTGCAGCTGAATTGTTTTGCTAACACTTGAGAATCAAATAATTACTTTGTAATCACCTTAGGCCCGCATAGCCATAGGGTAACTTCTATCCTGGTAAAACACTGTGTTCAGATATCTGAGACAGCTCTGAATATCTGCTTATTACATATGTTCTCGATTTTAGATTGATTTCTAAACCAAATTTGGTGTAGTGTGTGTGACTCAGGGTAAAAAAAAATGTAATATATATTTTTTTTAATATAATCTCAAAATTTTTATATTTAAGAATTATGTCCCTGACCCATGTTTGACCTGGTGACCCCATTTGAACAGATTTGAATCCCAGTCACACAAGGAACCACTATACCAAATATGAATGTATCAATGACACTGTAGCTCAACTAGGGAAAGAGTGAATTTTTTGCTGAACAATGAATAGAATAGTCCCTCAGAAAATCCATGATGTTTGGTGATGAATGTGGTCTGTAGGGTGCATCCAAGGGTTTAGTCATACAAAGATTATTCCAAAATGGCCGCTGGCAGCCATGTTTTTCCAACAAATTTTGGTCCAAATAGGAGACTCCCATCTAGAGGTCACCCCGAAGATCCATATGAAGTTTGGTGATGATCGGATGAAGGATGTGGTCTGTAGGCTGTGCCAAAGGATTTAGTCATGCAAAAAGTAAAATCCAAGATGGCTGCCAGTGGCCATGTTTTTCATAGAAAATGGTTCAAATTTGACTCCCATCTACAGGTGATCACAATCAAACCTGCAAAATTAAACGAGAGGCCGATCACGATCGGCAGATGTTTAACCCATACCTTGGCGATAGCGATTAGCTATTTTTATAAATTTAATAAATCCTTACACCAACCTTTTCATGAGTGCTAAAGTTTCAACAATTCACACTTAATATAGTGATCGTGTGAAAAATATTTAGTTATCACTTTGTGTCAACAGGATTGGTGTAGGATGTTAATATTTTTAATCAAATAAACCAAATGACCCTCACTATTGCAGGTTAGGGGTGTGTTCCCGTCAACTATGCCAAGAACTACATGTATAAACATAATCAATGGAAATATTTGAGTTATCAAATCGGATAGAATGGGGTTAATCTTACCCAAACTAATGAACTGATAAACATAAAATAGTCTATAAAAAGCATGTCATTGGATTTAGAAACCCATACAATAAGTCAGTCTCAAGAATACCAGCACCATTAATGTTACCCTGGAACCCAAATGCAATTGAGGGAATTTCAAAATAAGACATTTCCTCTAATGATGTATATTCAATTGGTGATTTATTGAAACCCTTACTGAACCTGGATCAAAGTGAAAGGGATAATATTATATCTGTTTATCGCATAATATGTGTCTATGGAATGGTTTAATTTTAATCCCAAATCAAAAGTGGATCACCATCAACCTGGACATAATATAGGAAAATGATCAAATGAAAAGCATCAAAACCATATGATGTGTGGAGAGGGTTAATCATTTTCAATGACATCATATCATGGAACTAAGCAATATGTGGATTAATTTTTGTCTAAGATAGGACAACAGTGTCTGTAAACAACAATGTCTGTAAAACATCCCTACAAAGTAACAATGGACTGTTCCAATTTAATATTTTAGAATAGGTGTCCTATAGTGTGTACATTAACTAATGTAATGAACCTGTTTCGACAAAGGGGTTAACTTAATATTGCACAGAAAACAGAACTCCACCAGATAGCCATCAATCAATTTGACATTATTATAAACAAATTTGCAGCCAGTGGTACCACTATCAGGCTTTATAGCATGCCATATCTAATGTCCATAGTGATAATTAACTCATTTCAATAACACACATGGTCTGTGAGATATCGTCTCTTCAAATTCCCAGCAGTAATTACTTGAATTATAAAGGGTCATAACTCTGTTAAAATATATCAGATCAAACCCATATTCGAACTTGATCTGTATTTAGGGGTGATAAATTCATATACCAAATTTGGTGTTCATCAGATGAAAAATGTTTTGAATAATAGCAGCTTGTGTGAATTCTAAGTAAACAAAAAAGGTCGGTAGACCTCATGTCCGCCTCTAAGTGTCGGCTTGATACGACCGTTATTTGCCCATAAAAACCTGTCTTTAGTGCTAGTAAACCTACATACCAAATTTAATTTCATTCAGTACACATTTACTAAAGTTATCATCCGGAAACCTCAAATTGGCAAAAATTCTAAGTCAAAAAGGGACATAACTCTGGTGAAAATTGGCGGGCGGAACCCGAATTCGAGCTTGACCTGTGTTTTGCTGGGAGAAAGACACATACCAACTTTGGTTCAGATCAAATAATCCAAACTGGAGTTATCGGTCGGAAACCAAAAATATTAACAGACGGTCAAATTCTAAGTCGAAAAAAGGTCGGTAGACCTCATGTCCGCCTCTAAGTGTCGGCTTGATACGACCGTTGTTTGCGCATAAAAACCTGTCTTTAGTGCTAGTAAACCTACATACCAAATTTAATTTCATTCAGTACACATTTACTAAAGTTATCATCCGGAAACCTCAAATTGGCACAAATTCTAAGTAAACGAGAGGCCGATCACGATCGGCAGATGTTAACCCATCCCTTGGCGATATAAATTTACTATGATCGGATAAATGAGAGTTTTGGTGTTGAATTATAGAGTATACTGTTTATGTACTATTATAGACAAATTTACATCACACAAATTATTGGAATTTATGGGTCACTGGCATTTATATAAGAGAATACACTCTTACAGGATCGGTAATGCTAAACCACCACAACCTAATTGTGTTAGTTTTTTCAAATTGGTTTAACTTAAAAAAAATTGTTTTTAATTATTTTAAAAAAAGATTGGGAACCTTTTTATCAAAGTGTATCATAATCATCAATATCTAAATGAAAACCAATGAAAGAGTCACTGACATTTTTTTTATTATTATTATTATAAAACATAAAAATAAAAAAAATAAAATGATTTTTTTATAAATTTGTTTTCGAAAAAGGGTCATAACTCCTTTAAATAAATTGGATCGAAACCATATTCAAACTCAAACTGTATTGTGGGCTGAGAAACTCATATACAAAATTTGGTTCCGATCAAATAGAAAATGTTAGAGTTATCGCATTATGCCTAAAGTGTACTTGCAGAGTACAAGAAAAATATATCAAACCTGGTGTGCCCCTTTAATATTTCAATTCACATTTGTAATCAATTGAAATTAATGTCCAACAAATTCACTAAACACAATCACATTATTAATCTCCAATAGTAATGCTATTAAACAATGAAACCAGATTATGCCTTTAAGATGGAATTTAAATAACCATGCATATAAAATATATAGTAGAAACATTCCATCTATGCTATCCCCAGCATATGGCCAGAGATACTTTATAGAGTATAAAGTATATACAGAGATAGTATATGATATGGCCAACACATGCTAGTAGTTAATTATCTCAATGCAAGACAGAGAGACAATTCATGGCATTGTAACTGGATACTAACTCTGTGTGAGAAGACAAATTCAAACCTGATTTATTAGATTCTATTTGGACAGTGCAACTGGGTATCTTTGATATATTTTAGCCATAAATAAAATAATCAAAAGACCATAACTCCATTAAAATATATCGGATCAAACCCATATTCGAACTCGACCTGTATTTTGAGTTGAGAAACTCACATACAAAATTTGGTTCCTATCAGTTGAAAAATTGTAGATTTATCGAAACATGCATGATTTCTATGTCAAAGGGCCATAACTCCATTAAAAAATATTGGATCAAACCCATATTTGAAGTCGATATGTATTTTGGACTGAGCAACTCACATACTAAATTTGGTTATGGTCAGATGAATTTTTTTTTAATTATGGCAGAATGCATGAATTCTAAGTTGAAAAAGGGCCATAACTCCCTAAAAAAAACTCGGATCAAACCCATATTCGAACTCGATCTGTATTTTGGGCTGAGAAACCCATATACAAAATTTGGTTTCGATCGGATAGAAAATGTTTGAGTTATCGCATTACTCGTAAAGTGTCTACGGACAGACGGACAGACAGACAGACGGACCAACGACGAGTGGTCAATCCGGGCAACGACACTATGTTTACCATACTATGGTATGGGTAAACATAAAAAGGGACATAACTCTGGTGAAAATTGGCGGGCGGAACCCGAATTCGAACTTGACCTGTGTTTTGCTGGGAGAAAGACACATACCAACTTTGGTTCAGATCAAATATTCCAAACTGGAGTTATCGGTCGGAAACCAAAAATGTTAACAGACGGTAATTTCTAAGTCGAAAAAGGGCCGTAACTCATGTAAAAATAATTGGACTGAACCCATATTCGAACTTGGCCTGTATCTTTAGCTGGAAAATACACATACCAACTTTGGTTCAGATCAAATAATCCAAACTGGAGTTATCGGTCGGAAACCAAAAATGTTTACAGACGGTCAAATTCTAAGTCGAAAAGGGGGCATAACTCTGGTGAAAATTGGCGGACGGAACCAGAATTCGAACTTGACCTGTCTTTTCTGCTAGTAAACCAACATACCAAATTTAATTTAATTTGGTTCACTCTAACTAAAGTTATCATCCGGAAACCTCGGACGGACGCACAGGCTGATTATAATAGTCCTCCGAACCCGTTGGGTGGCGGACAAAAAGGGGCATAACTCTGGTGAAAATTGGCGGACGGAACCAGAATTCGAACTTGACCTGTCTTTTCTGCTAGTAAACCCACATTCCAAATTTAATTTGGTTCACTTTAACTAAAGTTATCATGCGGAAACCTCGGACGGACGGACGGACGGACGGACGCACAGGCTGATTATAATAGTCCTCCGAACCCGTTGGGTGGCGGACAAAAAGGGGCATAACTCTGGTGAAAATTGGCGGACGGAACCAGAATTCGAACTTGACCTGTCTTTTCTGCTAGTAAACCCACATTCCAAATTTAATTTGGTTCACTTTAACTAAAGTTATCATCCGGAAACATCGGACGGACGGACGGCTCGACGGACGGACGGACGCATGCATGGACGTGCTGATTATAATAGTCCTCCGAACCCGTTGGGTCGGCAGACAATAAGAGTGAAATGGTTAATTAAACAATACCAAAAACCATACAGATGAAGAACGTGCGAAGAAAAACCTAGGTAAGAAATATGAGGCAGATCAGAAGAAATATGTTCAACTTACTGCATTGGATAGCATGTGTGTAAAGGGTTAATTATTTTCTAAACCGATCAACCAATCAATACCAAAAACTATACAGGTGAGGGGTGTGTCATCATAAACCAAAATATAAAATATGAACACAATCGGACAAAAAATACTTCGGTTATAGCATCGGATTTTTTAAAATTTTATTTTCGACAAAAAGGGTCATAACTCCTTTAAAATAAATCGGATCAAACCCATAGTCGAACTCGATCTGTATTTTGGGCTCTGAAACTCGCATACCAAATTTGGTTCTGATCAGATAAAAATTGTTTGAGTTATGACAGCATGCGTGAATTTGAAGTCGAAAAAGTGCCATAACTCCGTAAAAAAACCCATATTCGAACTCGATCTGTATTTTGGTCTGAGAAACTCATATACAAAATTTAGTTCCGATCGGATAGAAAATATTTGAGTTATCGCACCATGCGTAAAGTGTCCACGGACAGACAGACAGACGGACACACGAGTGGTCAATCCGGACGTCGACATTATGTTTGCCACACTATGGTATGGGTAAACATAACATCTAAGATGCTTTTGTCGAGTTTTTTGGCAGTCGAAACAAACTTGTGCCAATAAGGTGCACAACTCCGGGGAAAAAAGTTGGATGGTGGTATATTATTGCAATAGACCTATATACCAAATATCAATTGAATCCGTTAATATTTCATTGAGTTATCGCACTAACCGTGATAAAATTGTGATTAAAATAGACAAACTAAGACCCATAACTCCGGAAACAAAATTCGGACAAACCAGGTTTTCGAAATCGTCCGAGATATTGTTGCAATAGACTCATATACCAAATATTGTTTAAATCGGTTAATATTTCATTGAGTTATCGCGCTAACGGTGATAACATTGCTAAAAATAGAAAAACTAAGACCCATAACTCTGCAAAAAATAATTCGGACAAACCTGTTTTTTGAACTCGTCCGAGATATTGTTGCAGGAGACTCATACACCAAATATTGTTGAAATCGGTTAATATTTCATCGAGTTATCGTGCTAACGGTGATAAAATTGCTAAAAATAGACAAACTAAGATCCATGTAAACTCCGGAATTTTTTTTCGGACAAACATGGTTTTCGAACTCGTCAGAGATATTGCTGCAAGAGTCTCATATACCACATATTGTTGAAATTTGTTAATATTTGCGCGAGTTATTGCGCTATCGGTGAAAAACTAAACTAACGAGAGGCCGATCACGATCGGCAGATGTTTAACCCATACCTTGGCGATAGCGATCTTTTTATGAGTGCAAGAATTTCAACAATTCACAGCGTACTATTATTTATTAGTTTCATAGTGGAATCAGACATATTGAGCAACTTGCTCATTTAAACACAATAGGAAGATGGATATGACATTCGATTTCAACCTATTCGGTCACTCCAACAGAGATACATGTATGTGTGATAGATTGATAAAGATAATTATACCCAAACACAGTCAGACAGATGCACCATAGCTGTTAAAGATATAATTGTTACAATATTAACATCATAATAACTCTATTTATTTAATTCTTACAATGGAACCTGAGTCATAACAGATTATGTTGTTGTGTTAGCTGCATAGTAAAAGTTATGGGATGATTGAGATTAGAGACCAACAAACACCTGAACCAGGGTAATTTCCAGGCCAGTTTTGGTACCTGTAACAGGTATGGGCGCCCAAATTCCTGGCGCCCAAAAAACAGCTACAACTAACAACTAACACTAAATCATCAAATAAAGCGATAAATTGTCATTTTATGGCAGTATGTACATGTAGTTCAAGGGGGGATGCCACCCATACCCTCCCCAACTTAGGGCTGCTGCCTTCGGATATGACTTTGGCATATAAACAGGTGTCCCCAAATAATTACTGGAAACTACACTGACCTGAACATCTATATAAGTGAGGGGTGTATAGACCTTGATATTAAATATGATTGATAATGGTTGGATATAAAATATTTTAATACAGAATTATCAGATAACTAAAGGAGAGATATGAGAAGGGTCAAATTGAAAATATTAGAGTCATAACATTGGATCGCGTACAGTATACATGTACCTATGGTTAATTTTATTCTAAGCTGATCATTGGAAAGATACAATGTCTGTAACAGCAGAAATATTATTAAATATTGGGTTAATATTCTCAAAACCATTCAATCAATACCAAAATCTATACGCATGAAGAATGTATCACAATCAACCTGAATGAGATTATAAAAGTGATTGGGTGAAAAATATTTGACCAAAAAGTCAGCTTCAAGAATACCAGAACCATTATTATTATCCTGCAGCCCAAATGCAATAGAGGGAATTTCAAAATAAGATATATCCTCAAATGATGAATATTCAATTGGTGGCTTATAATTAATAGAAATTCTTAGTGAACCTGGCCTAAGGCGAAAGAGATAATTTAAAATCTGCGTATCAGATATTATGTGTCTATGGAATAGGTTAATTTTAATCCTGAAATACATGCAAGTGAAAAGTGGATCACGATCAACCTGGACATAGAATAGGAGAATGAACATATGATGTGTGGAGAGTGTTAATCATTTTCAATGACATCATATGATGGAACTAATGTGTGGATAAATTGTTTTCTCAAGATAAGACAACAGTGTCTCTGTAAACAACAATTCTCTAAACAGCCATGCTCCAGAACATCCTTCACATGGACAATGGACTATTTGTATTAATGCCATGAACATGTTTCAACAGGTTGGGTTAAATTACTATTGCACACAAACTGGAGTAAAGTATCATCAATCACTTAAATTTGACAGCTCTGGGTCAGCAGTGGTTTAGCAAAGAGTATCCAGTGTCATTTTCTGATCCCAATAAAGCAGATTACTGTGTAAAGTTGTTTGTCTTAAATTCTCACAGGGCATATACAATAGGTAGTAAATTACTTGAATTATAAAGGGCCATAACTCTGTTAAAATATATCGGATCAAACCCAAATTTGAACTTGATCTGTATTTCGGGGTGAGGACCACATGTACCAAATTTGGTGTAGATCAGATGAAAAATGTTTTGAGTTCTAAGTAAAAATAAGTTTGAAAAGGGTTAATTAAACGATACCAAAAACCATACAGATAAAGAACGTGCTAAGAAAAACCTTGGTAAGAAATATGAGGCATATCAGAAGAAAACAGTTTGACTTAGATGGATCAGATAGCATTTGTGTGCAGGGTTAATTATTTTCTAAACCGATCAACCGATCGATACCAAAAACTATACAGGTGAGGGGTGTGTCATTATAAACCTACATATCAAATATGAAAACAATCGGACAAAAAATAATTTGGTTACAGCATCGGATAGCTCATGCCTATGTGCGGATGCAAAGTGTTAATAATTTCTAAACCGATCAACCGATCGATACCAAAAACTATACAGGTGAGGAGTGTGTCATCATAAACATGGGAGTAAAAAATAACTCTAATTCCCATAATACAGATTTACTGCTCTCAGAGCTAAACTGATACCACTGGTAATTAATTGTAGACTGCTATGGTTATCTGTTCAATTCTTAGTTGAAAAAGGGCCATAACTCTGGTATAAAATGTTGGATATAACCCATATTCAAACTCGATCTGTATTTTGAGTTGAGAAACTCGCATACCAAATTTGGTTCCGATCAGATAAAAAACAATTTGAGTTATGGCAGCATGCATGAATTCTAAGTCGAAAAAGGGCCATAACTCCATTAAAAAATATCGGATCAAACCCATATTCGAACTCGATCTGTATTTTGGTCCGAGAAACTTGCATACCAAATTTGATTCTGATCAGATAAATTTTTATTGAGTTATGGTAGCATGCATGAATTCTAAGTCGAAAAAGGGCCATAACTCCGTGAAAAAAACTCGGATCGAACCCATATTCGAACTCGATCTGTATTTGGTGCTGACAAATTCATATACAAAATTTGGTTCCGATCAGATATAAAATGTTCGAGTTATCGCAACATGCGTAAAGTGTCTACAGACAGACAGACAGACAGACAGACAGACAGACAGACGGACGGACGGACGGACTAACGACGAGTGGTCAATCCGGGCAACGACACTATGTTTACCATACTATGGTATGGGTAAACATAAAAACCATCCAAGATGGATAACTCTTGTAAACAAGACAGTCAAAGACTGTGGGGTCGCTCACCAGACTGCAAAGACTGATAAGACTGGGACTTTGGAGACCACAACAGTCAGAACTTTTCATAATCACTTTAAAAGAAGTAGATCTAAACAGGATATGTGGCTAGAGAGGCTTCATGAATGTAGATCAGTGAATATCAAATTACCAAATCTACAAAATCTACCTTGAAATTACCAAATCTAACTTGAAATTACCAACTGTACACTAGTGATCACCCCCTCCTCCAGCTCAAGAAGTCCCCTCTCGCCCGGGGCCCAGACTCCCAAGTCTTAGGTTGAAATTTCACAACCGACATCTCAAACTTTCTCAATTGATGGAAATTTTCAATCTCAATAGCGCTTTATATAAAACCATTTAGACATGTTTAAAGCCCAATTATCCATGGACCCAAAAAAACTATATGTATGTCAGATTAATCAGTCAGGTAGTTCCAAGGTAGACGTTTTAATGAATTTTGTATTTTAATGATTTTTTAGACACAAAAGTCTTAAGTCCCCATAGTACCGTCATTTCTTAATGGGTTGACCTCATGTTAACAGATCTGAATCTCAGTCACTAAAGGATCCTCCATACTATATGGTCCAACCTCTCTTGAGAAATGTCAAAGTTATAAGGCATTCTTTAGGTCCGCCCGCCCGCCAACCGTCCCTCGCCAAACCAAATTTGAAATCCAAGATCGCTGCTGAGGGCCATGTTTTTAATTGAAATTCGGAAAAATTTGATAGCTCCCATCTTTAGGTCACCCTGAAGCTACATATGAAGTTTTGTGAAGATTGGATAAGGGATGCGGCCTGTAGGGCGTGTTGAAGGAAATTGTTGACGCATGCACGGACACCAACCCATGGCAACAGCTCAAACTTTACATTGTAAAGTTGAGCTAATAAGCTAAATGGGCCTGATGGTTCTTGAGAAGAAGTCATTTTAAGAATTACTATGGCAGGAAAGGGTTATGGTCCTGGCTTCACAAGTATTGGACCTGGTTACCTCATTTGAACAAATCTGAATGCAAGTCACCTTGGGAACACCACACCAAATATGAACCCATTTGGTCCTATGGTTCTGGAGAAGACTATTCTTGACGGATGATGACTGTAGCTCCGCCGGAGGCTTAAACTGAACAGAAGGGAAAAACTAAAAGAAATGTTAATTTGAGACTACTTCCCAGTAGACGAGGTCAAAGCAAATGAGGTCCCCAGAGGATGAATTTAGTAATGGTAGCCCACTGTGCGGGATAGCGTCACTAAATTCACCTTCTGCAAATCTATTCAGTTACTGAGTTGAATTTACCAGCTTGACTTGTCGCGAATTATGTTTCGTATATCATTGAAGCCATTGTGTTGCATCATTACTCTAGTATTACACGTGCCACAGTGAGAAGTTATCACTGGTCAATTGCGTCCCATCGAACTAGACAGTGTTCAGTCGGCAGCTATACTTCATGTCTTTGATGATCAACATAAAAGAAACCGCGCCTACACTTGCATACATTGGGTTCAGTTCATGCCATGGAGTTCACCGCCCGTGCATGACTGGCAGTGGCATCGTTAAAGGAACAATACAATAAGGCTTTAAGAAGTTAATATGTGTTAATTGTTACATATTATGTGATAATATGGCCGTGCAATGGCACTGCTGTCATGATAGCAGATAGGTAGTGCTTTTTCCCACGACTAGTCGACTAGCAGATTTCGGGATCGACTAATTCAATAATCGCGTCGATTTCGACTAGTCGATTAATCGTTTCAACACTAGCATCTAGCCACTAAATTGTTGAAAAGACAACACTTTCATCTGTTCATTGCTTTAATAAAGTATAAATTAATTAAACACATTCACAAATGTATAAACAATATGCAAATTTCAGAATACAAACGGAATAGATTTGGAGATGACTGGGACATCACACAAACGATTCCGATGATTGATTGACAGATCTTCACACAATATGAGCTTGGGGGAGAAACATGAGGATTATTGAGTCTGTTTATGATTTTTAAATCAGTACAAAAAAAAATATTTACCAAAGTATGTACAGTAATGCTCTAATTAATCGACTCCTTAACCACAGCAGAATTATGGGTAACTTTTCAGGATTTAGTTGGAAATATGGCTTGTTGACATTCATAGGAAAGCTCTCGGCGAGAGCTTTCCGATGAATGGCAACAAGCCATATTTCCGACTAAATCCTGAAAAGTTACCCAAAATTCTGCTGTGGTTAAGGAGTCGATTGATCAGAGCATTACTGTATTATATACGGAAAATGAATTATACTGGAATCAATAAATGTAATATTACCCGCACACGCTCAGGCACTTATCCACAGCTTTTACATGCACTTCAAAATCGGGCCAATCTGCTGACAATCAAATATTACCCAGGGACCTAAACTGAACCAAAACGGCGACCTATTAAAGAACTAAACATTAACCGAACTCCAACATGGATATACCCACAAATTCAATCAGGATAATAATTTTTCACACCTTTGACCCATAACCGTATTTTTAATGACTATGCATTCTCACGTAAGATCGCCAACAAGCCTTGAAAATGTGATTGCAAAATGAGGTCTCCAAAAGGTGAATTTAGTGACACTATCCCGCACAGCAGGCTAGCATAACCAAATTCACCCTCTGGGAGCCTCAACTGCTATGGAAGACATAGGATCAGATTGAAGTTCCCAAGTTGAAGTTGGTGATGTTCACCCATTAGTCCCCTCGATTATGCATTTTATCTTCTGCAAATTAGGTGATATAGAAACTGAACAGAAGCAACTAAAAACAATGTTAATTTGAAACAATAGTTACTTCCCAGAAGATGAGGCCTAAGCAGAATGAGGTCAACAGAGGGCGAATTTGGTGATGCTAGCCCACTGTGTGGGGAAGCATCGCTAAATTCATCCTCTGGGGACCTCATTCTGCTTTGCCCTCATCTTCTGGGAAGTATCTATTGTATCAAATTAACATTGGTTTTAGTTACTTTTTCCCTTCTGGCAAGTTTCTATATCCCCTAATTTGCAGAAGATAAAATACATAATCGAGGTGCCCAATGGGTGAACATCACCAACTTCAACTGGGAAATTTCATTCTGATCCTAGGTCTGCCATAGCAGTTGATGGCCTAAGCAGAATGAGGTCCCCAGAGGGTGAATTTAGTGATGCTAGCGCGCTATGCGGGATAGCATCACTAAATTCACCCTCTGGGGACCTCATTCTGCAAATGACAGACACACTATTTCAAGGGTTTGATTGCAAATGTTAGTAATTCATCAAATAATTAAAAAAAATTTACAATGAAATTGATTACGAAAACATTTGAAAACAAAGTTAGTATGGAAAGTTAGTATCACACATAAAATTTACTATATGGTATACCACTTTTTTTATTTTTATTTTTTATTTGAATAATGAAAATGGGAACATAGATTTGATCAGAATTGTTTCTCGAATCAAATTGATGCTTTGCACAACTAGGAAGCTGAAAATAAAACTGATTTAAATTCTTGTGCAGAACTATTTAAATGGTGTGACTCACAATTATACAGATTGCACTTTGTATTTCTGTTCTTTTTCTTTTAGAAAACAAGCAACAAAAATATACATTTTCTGTCCAAATTTGAGATGGAGTTGTACTTAACAATTAAGTTGAAAAGATTAATGACAATGCATATCAGCCGAACTGAGTAACAATACTTGAAATAAAGTCTATTCACTAATCATAGCAGGGCTTTAACCCTTTACCCAACAGAACGGCCCTGTGCCAATACATTCTCTTATATATGCGAGTCGACCATAGGTCGCCTCGCATATATAAGAGAATGCATTGGCTTAACACATTAAAAATTATAAAAGAATGTAAGAAAAAATGGTAAAAAAATATTTTTTTAGGCGAATGCATTCTCTTATATATGCGAGGCGACCTATGGTCGACTCGCATATATAAGAGAATGCATTGGCACAGGGCATAACTGTAACCATCACAATGTGGTCAATGAGCCGGTTCCAATGATATCCATATTTGTATGGTTTTATTGAGACAGACCCAAGATAATTTAGGCTGTTGCAGCTTTATTTGGCCGTTTTTGGCCGGTTTGTTGGGTGAAGGGTTAACTCTTCTTTACTACACTACTCATTAATGAGTAGTTCCCTCAAACGATAAGTTAAACGACACTAAATTAGGGTCTGTCACAAAATCAGGTACGTAAGCATTTAAGGCTGTCATATTCAAATCCTCATAATTGGTTACGGCAATCAGCAATGCCAAAACCATTTGCAGAAGCAAACTGGGACATGGGAAAGAGTTGATGTAGCAGATTGTCGAAGCCAAACATTCTGAATGAAGAGTGCTGCATATTAAATTTTTTAAAGGTTAGGTATTAACCTGTCAATGACCATGACCGGACAGTTATATCAAGGCTTGATTAAATTTGTCGTCACATATTAGGAGGTTAAACACTGATTAAAAGAAATGGAATGAGATACGAATAGTGAAACATGAACAAGCTTGCAAATAGTGTCTGTCATTTGCAGAATGAGGTCCCCAGAGGGTGAATTTAGTGACGCTATCCCGAAAGTGGGCTAGCATCACTAAATTCACCATCTGGGGACCTCATTCTGCTTAGGCCATCAACTGCTATGGTAGACCTAGGATCAGAATGAAGTTCCCAGTTGAAGTGGGTGATGTTCACCCATTGGGCACCTCGATTATGAATTTTATCTTCTGCAAATTAGGGGATATAGAAACTTCCCAGAAGGGAAAAAGTAACTAAAACCAATGTTAATTTGATCCAATAGATACTTCCCAGAAGATGAGGCCTAAGCAGAATGAGGTCTCCAGAGGGTGAATTTGGTGATGCTAGCCCGCTGTGTGGGATAGCATCACTAAATTCACCCTCTGGGGACCTCATTCTGCAAATGACAGACACGCTATTTGCAGGCTTGTTCATGAATGGATAATTTATGTGAAACATGAATATGATAATGATTAATGATATTCTGTATGACATTTCTCTTTGGACACTCATCATCAAGTCTTTATTCTTTCGTACTGCAAAAGACAATAGAATATATTTATTACATATCTATCAACGTAATTCGCATGATTGCACGAGTTTCCAGGCGTGTGATAATTCTCAGAATCGCACTAGTGCAATCTGTCGACGGAACTATTTTATTCAGTGTTAAAACTCAATTAAATTCACATTTTCTGTACCGGAGATGTACGATTGTGAGTCAATTTACTATGATACGGAGATATGTAATAAAAATAGAACCGCATGAGTGTCTGGATGTTGACGAATTATCGCACTTGATTTGTTGGCGGAACGCGATACCTCTCGTGCGGGACTGCGTCCCGCACTCGAGGTATCGCTCCGCCAACAAATCTCGTGCGATAATTACGTCAAAATCCAGACACTCATGCGGTTCTATCTATATATTACCTTCAATATTTATGGACAATTTCTGTTGACAGCTAACAATAAGATGAAACAGGTTTCACTCAGGCTTCAAAACAGTGTAGACATTTGTAGAATGAGGTTCCATGAGGGTGAATTTAGTGACACTACCCCGCACGGAGGGCTAGCGTTACCAAATTCACTCTCTAGGGACCTCATTCTGCATGGCCTCATCTTCTATGGGCAACCTAGACTCGGATTTAAGTTCCCAGATGTAAAGTTGGTGATGTGCACCCATTAGGCACCCCGATATGAATTATGTTGTCTGCCAATTTTGGGGATGCAGAGAAAATAAACTAAAAAAAGAAACTTTCTAAAGAAGTCTCTAAAGAAACTAGATAAACTTGTTAATTTGATAATAAAGATACTTACCAGAGAATATCAGACCTAAGAAGAATGAGGTCCCCAGAGGGTGAAATTAGTGATCCCAGCCGTGCGTGGTAGCATCACTAAATTCACCCTCTGGGGACCTCATTCTGAAAATGACAAGCACGATATTTTGAGGACTGGTTTTGCTTCCTATTTAGATTTTATTGCGTAAAATAACGGCAATCTCACACGACTTCCCTGTCGAGAAAATTTTGGGCTGAAGTTTGTTAGAATGTACTGTTGACCTCCCCCAAGTCCACCCACCCTGCCAGGTTTATTTCCTATAGTATTCTTGAAATGTGTCTCTGCGGTGTGATTCTTTTGGTGTGCACGTTATTTAGTAAAGGTGATTTTTTAATAAATAACGGGTATGTTAAGAGTTATATTTCTTTGAAAAACTCAAAACATTGGGCGAAGACGGGGAAGTCGTATGATATTGCATAAAATAACACACTTGGAATGAGAAATGGAATTAGAAATAATTGATTTAAAAAATTTTCTACCCATGAATTTCATATCATTTTGCAGATTTAAAGGACCAGTTATAATTAATGGGTTCATTTTTTCAATAACAATATGACAACATAGATAATAGTAGTAGTAATGAGTAATGGAAAGAGATAGGCACTATTTACACTAACCTGATATGTTTCCGAGTGAAGCAATCAGTTGATTTTGGATTTCATTGGACGGACAAATCTGCTGAGAAAACCGCTGACCAGGAAGAAGTTTTGGATGAGGAGGTACACCAACCCCAGGTATGATGCAATGCCTGCCGCCAAGAACAGATCAAATATGGCTGGCTTCACACTGAAAATATCACAAAACTCTAACATCAAATGGAACTTTCCCAACTCACATACCTAAAGTTATCATCCGGAAACCAAATGCGAAGAGACGGATGGACACCCAATAACATAATACATTCTGTTTTTTTTTAAACGGGCTTATACAAATAAAAAAACGCAACTTACGCAGCCGTGTGAACCGTTTAATGCAGTCAATGGATCGTGTCAATTCAATGTACGGACCAACTCAAAGAATTTGTCTGAACACTACTTTAGCCGACCAGAACTTGAAATTGTTCCCCTAACCAATGGACAAATGAGCTGTTGTTTTAGCCTGCCATTTGTTTTAACATGGTCATGAAAGCAAAATTGTCACTTCCCTAGTTGTCGTCCAATGAAAAATATTAGAACCCCACTAATTTTTTCCCAGTTGTCTCATAAGTTGTCAGTATGATTAGGGGGAACATACCTCTTTTTAATAGGTGCAACACTTATGGAAAAAAAAGGCGAGATAAATTATCATATAACTCACTTGTAAGCACTCATCGTGTAGTCTGCTCCGTCGTAAAACACAAACTCTGGGTCCCTGAAATGAGTCGATCAAATTATAAAACTGAAGAATTTCTTTACATTTTCTATCATACCAAGTTAACTATAGTCATAATTTAACTGACCATTTTATTGTATCCACATAAAGAGAGATAATCCTAAATAATATCTGTTGGCAGGAAATGTTCACATAAAGGGAGATAATCCTAAATAATATCTGTTGGCAGGAAATGTTCCCTGATTCTACTTATAAATGGTCATGTTGACAATATTGGACGTCACTATCCCACCATCCTTCCTCAATGATCTGTTACAATTTTTCACCAGTCATCACATTCATCACACTGTAAATAAGTTACTTTATTATGCCACATTGGTTAAAATATGATACATTGGATCAATATATACTGGAGAGGACTCTTTAACTCTTTACCCAACAGAAGGGCCCTGTGCCAATGCATTCTCTTATATATGCGAGTCGACCATAGGTCGCCTCGCATATATAAGAGAATGCATTGGCTTAACACATTAAAAATTATAAAATTGTGAAAGAATGTAAGAAAAAATGGTAAAAAGTGTTAAAAAAGATTTTGTTTAGGCCAATGCATTCTCTTATATATGCGAGGCGACCTATGGTCGACTCGCATATATAAGAGAATGCATTGGCACAGGGCATAACTGTAACTATCACAATGTGGTCAAGGAGCCGGTTCCAATGATATCCATATTTGTATGGTTCTATTGAGACAGACCGAAGATATTTTAGGCTGTTGAAGCTTTATTTGGCCGGATTTGGCCGGTTTGTTGGGTAAAGGGTTAAGTTTTGAAACTTGTGCCCCAAGGACTTGCAGTGGGTAAATGTGCAAAAGATATAATAGTCTGTAAAAACATCCCCACAACTTTATTCTTATATTCATTATTGATAGTTCCCCAATAATGAAATTTCCTGTGTTGAAACCATTCTTATATAAACAAAATTGTCACTTTGAAGGCCTTGAGTCTATGCCATGTTAAGTATCGGATGCAATGTTTCTCAGCATAATTATAAGTAACTGACAAGAAAACTTTGCCTCTAGTTGTTTCGACAAATACCCATTCACATGTCAAAAACAGGGAATTCCTCTTTTTTCCCCTAAATATGAAGTGAGATTTCTGCAACAATGAACACATGGAGGAGTGGACAATTATAAATAATATTTCCTGTGGAAGTAAGGAACTTATTTCATGGACTGTGTTGAAGGATACTTTATTTGTGTCCAAACTCAGTTGTTTGCTATAACATTCTAATCAAAGTTGTCAGTCGAATGATTCTCCTAGATGTATGGACTTGTGTATCTCAAGAACCTCCGACTGGCAACTTTGATAAGAAATGTTCTAGAAAACTACTGAGTATTTCCAAACAAATAAGTTATCAACTTGTTTTAAAAATAAACTAGTATATGCTGGTAACAGTCAAAATGATTTGTTTTGTGTCAGTTTCCCATATATTATGTTTTTGTGCATTTGCACATTTTTGAATTTGTGGTAATCACCAACCTGGAAACGACGTGATTCCCCACAGTGAAACTAAATGGATTCTCCCACTCAGTTATAAAATTATTCATTGGAAAGGACTATTCATTTGGAGGGGTGTTCAGGTAATAAAATCAGACAGAAAAACAGATTATACGAGATCAGATGAATGAATATGTGGGAAATGTTCAGATAATAAGTTCAACCTATGGTCATTTTGTTGAGCTTATTATCTGAACAATTCCTAAAGGAGTCAATGAGTATTTAATATGATACATTGGATCCCAAGGACTTGCAGTGGGTAAATGTGCAAAAGATATAATAGTCTGTAAAAACATCCCCACAACTTTATTCTTATATTGATTATTGATAGTTCCCCAATAATGAAATTTCCTGTGTTGAAACCATTCTTATATAAACAAAATTGTCCCCACAACTTTATTCTTATATTGATTATTGATAGTTCCCCAATAATGAAATTTCCTGTGTTGAAACCATTCTTATATAAACAAAATTGTCACTTTGAAGGCCTTGAGTCTACGCCATGTTAAGTATCGGATGCAATGTTTCTCAGCATAATTATAAATAACTGACAAGAAAACTTTGCCTCTAGTTGTTTCGACAAAAAAAGAGGGTTAATCTACATAAGAATTAACAAATAGGCCAATCCCAAGCAAACTAACTTTTGTCTGCAAACAATCTTGCCGTACCAGGTATAAGCTTCTCAGATACTGCACTAGCGAGTGCCCCCATACTCCAATGTAGTTAGCCTCCTAAACGGAGTGTTGTTAAGCGCAACAGAATAAACAATGAAGGAAACACCAACCAGGACATAGTGATCAGTGAGGCTAACAGAGCCTTGGACCTCACCATCCATAATCTCCACATCAAAAAGACAAAAGATTAGCCTCCAGGCAACCTTTCTGGAGCAATCTATCCAAGACCAAGGCCCACTGGCCGGACTCGAGGAAATTGAATGGATCTACAGACTTTTCAAGCTTATTCTAATCAGCCTGAACATGAAGGACTTTATTCTTTTACAATAGATAGTCTAGCCCAAAGGGACTTCATGGTGATCCAATAAATAACAACGTAACACTCTTATTGGAAATTTTCGTCCACATGGCCTTCTTCAGCCAAAATAAGTTATACAGGTACAACCAATATTAATGTTGACTCCAATTTAACAAGTCCGTTTAATAGTCACACCTTTGCTTCGACGTTTGTGCCTCAATCGATGATGATGTAACTATATGATGTTGCTTTCACCTGTGCCGTGAATTGGATTTCCGTTCTGGACATGGTAAATGGTGGACTTCAGTTGCGCCTTGTGAAGGAAGAGGCCTGGATCAGGCGTTTCGACATGCGGATTCCAAATGAATTTGCAATCCAATTCACGGCACAGTTGAAAGCAACGTCATATAATGACGTCATCGTCGATCAAGGCACAAACATCGAAGCAAAGGTGTGACTATTGAATGGACTTGTTAAATTGGAGTCAACATTAATATTGGTTGTACCTGTATAACTTGTTTTGGCTGAAGAAGACCATGTGGACGAAAATTTCCAATAAGAGTGTTACGTTGTTATTTATTCTTTTAAGTCGTCTCTTTCATTACCTTTTGTCTGCTTTGAAGGAACTTCTTTTGACATCTTTGAGGTATCTGTTCATTGTTTCTTCTATTGTGGACAACATGGGATTATCTTTGCTGAGAAGCTGAGATGCTCGAGGAGAGCTCGTGAAATAATCTCTGAAAGCTTCAATTAATGACCGCTGAACATTCTGAAATGCAAAACAACAAAGGTCACCACAAAGGTCACCACAAAGGTCACCAACAGTAATATCAACAAGCCTGAATAGTGGGTCTGACATTTGCAGAATTTAGTGACGCTATCCTGAACAGCAAGCTAGCATCACCAAATTCACCCTCTGGGGACCCAATTCTGCTTTGGATTCAACTGCTATAGGAGACCTAGAGTCCCCCATTAGTCACATCATTTATACATTTTATTTTCTGCAAATTAGGGGATATAGAAACCAAGGTCACAGTCAAGGTCACGGTCAATAATGTCCGGCGAAAAATCGCCTATGTCCGGTGCACTTTCGTATTCCAAAATATGCAAAATCATCTTACATTTTCTATTAGATGTTTTTAATTTAATTCAATGAATCATTAGCCTAATTAAGTGTGAAAATTATGCTCACAAAATGCACCAAACGGGAGTATATGGGCAACAAACATTGCAAAATTAACCAACTCTCTCGAACATAGGGAACATTGAACAAGTATAAAATGAAAGTCTTTTAGGCATACGGTCCATGTTTGACCCCATATATGTTTATTGACTCAATTTGATATGTGAAGGGGTGCTGGTTAATACAATTTAAATGAGTTTTATATACATGTATATCATATATGACAAGTGATTGTTTCATTCTATATTATGAAGTTAAATTTGAGTGATAGGTAGGAATTAAAAGGTGCATCACATTGAGCTTTTGTAAGAACTGTGGGTGGTTGGGGTTATTTTTTAGCAGGTTGAATATTGTTCACATACAGGGAACTAATGCTTTAATACAGTATACTATTATCGGATAGCCACTGCAAGGGAGTGAACTCTAAATAGTTACGTACCATACCACCAAAGTTATGAATGATATTTGACATTGATTTGTCCTGTGATTACATAAATAATAAAGGACCATCGACTGTTGGTTATTTGTAAATTGTAAAGAATTTGGAGACAGTAAGCCACATGTCCCGTCATTGTGAAAATTTGACAGGCACCATTCTGAAATGACCAGCTCCATCCATTTTGGTGCCTGTCATTTTGACAGGCAGTTAAACAAAATTATTTTGAACCTTGATAGAAACTGAATAGAAAGGAAAAAGTAACTAAAAACAATGTTAATCTGAGACTATGGATACTTCCCAGAAGATGAGGCCTAAGCAGAATGAGGTCCCCATAGGGGTGAACAAATTGGTGATGCTAGCCCACCTTGCATGATAGAGTCACTAAATTTACCCTCTGGGGACCTCATTCTGCAAATGTCAGATACACTAAATTCAGACTTGAATATCAATCTTATGCCTCATTCCACATGGTGAGAAAATGTCCCATAGGGAGCCTCACATAAATAAGAGAATACATTGGCCTAAGAATATTTACCTTGACCTTGTAAGTCAGTGCATTCTCTTATTTATGCAAGGCACCCTATGGGAGACTCGAATATATAAGAGTACGCACTGGCACAGGATATTTAATGCTGCAGCAGCTCCCTTAGTGAAAGGGTTAACTATGCATTTGCATCTGATTCATTGTTAATTTTTTATATATATTTTTATAAGTGTGTTGTTTTTTAAAAGTTTCATCAATAAATTTGCATCTTGCTCATTCTTTGTATTGGCGGTTTCATGTTTCATGATGGCACGATTTCTATACATCTCTCTGAACTGAACAGAAAGTCAGTACGAAGAGTGTTTGGTTTGGGGAAGTTTTACTGTATACATGATTCACCTTGATTTGGCTCTGGTTAACCCTTTCATTACGGGAACTGTGCTGGTGCAGCATTAAAGACCATGTACCAATGCATTCTCTTATATATGCGAGTCTCCCATAGGAAGCAGGTGCATATACATGATAATGCACTGGCATACAAGGTCAAGGTATTCTATTATATATATATATATATATGAGAATGCATTGGCACAGGGTATTCACAAAATTGAGGAAGCTCCAGTCATGGAAGGGTTAACATGGAAAACTCAAATAAATTTTACAGGCAAATGTTTTATCATTTCATGGCGGGAGCTGCGCTGGTGCAGCACTAAATACCATGTACCAATGCATTCTCTTATATATGCGAGTCTCCCATAGGGAGTCGGCGAGGGGCTTTTAATTTTGTGGTTATCAACAACCACGAAAATAGGACAACCATGAATAAATGTACTTTTACAGTATGCCAATCAACTACAAACTATGACATCTCACCATTGGCTCTGTGAAGAATTTCATATCTTTCTGACCCGTGAGATTATAGACGTGTCGTGCTAGTGCTTCAGCTACTATCTCAACATTTCTTGCCAACTTATCAATTTGTACCTTATCCCTGAAAAATATGGATATATAGCACTTCAATCCTCACATGTCTTTGATAGATGGTCCTTAAAATGCCTTATTATGCCAAAATAAACACTCAATGGTTCAGGGCCTGAGAACCAAAAACCAGCATTTATTTTTCTGTTCGGCAAAGTCAATTTCCCATCTATCAGGACAAACATTTTTTAAAGGACCATTTAATTTTCGAGTCTCAGATTATTTTTTTATAGTGACTTGATATACGGTTTTAATAACAATCTATGCCATAAAATATGATTAAAATACTATACTTCATCACTATTTGAAACATCTGTGTCTCAGAAGATGCCCACAGAGAAATAGAAAACTGATGAAGACTTCTCCCCTCTGGCATCCAGAATTCAAACTTTTTTAATGAAAGGGGAAGAACTCTATCTTTAATATATAGAGTTAAACTCCCTGCATTGAAAATTATTAATACTGATTTTTACTTCAATCTTGATGACAAATCGCATTTCCGAGCTTGAATATACGTCTGAACTTACTTCTGATCAAGTATGCTGCTGCGTTCAAGGTTTTTATGTGTGTTGTAGTGAGATAAGGTGAACGCTTGTAACCGCTTGATGCTGAACCTCTCATGTTCCCATGCCAACATGTCATCAGCAAGGTTGATTTTCTTATGTACCATGTCGAAACTGACCTCAGTGTGGAACATGTCGATCACTTCTTGCATACTCTGCAACAATAATCAAGAGCAAGTTAAATAGAATAACACAGACAAGGCCAAAAAAAGGGTCTTGGTACTTAGGCCCTGTCGCATTGATTAAAAATGGTCACGTTGGCCGTTTTTATTTCGATGCCTGATGTAATGACAAAGCTAATTCTTCCCAAAAAGATGAGGTCTAATCAGAATGAGGTCCCCAGAGGGTGAAAAAATTGGCGATGCCAGTCCACCATTTGGGATAGCAATCATAGCATCATTAAATTCACCCTCTGGGGACCTCATCCTGTAATGTCAGACACAATATACCCAGGATTGATCAATGTCAGGTACCTTGCAAAAAGAAAATATTAACTCACTCGATAATTCTTTTCTGTCAAACCTAAATGTAATTGTCAATATCATGTTTCATCCACATGTATTTTAACCCTTTCTTTGCCCAATAGAATCTCCCATCAGTTATAAAAGTATACATTGAAATGGTCTATTATTCATCTGGAGGAATGTTCAGAAAGTATAAGAGGACGACGAACATACAAACCAATATTACCCAATATTACCCAATATTACCCAATATTACCCAATATTACCCAATATTACCCATTATTACCCATTATTACCCATGCAGAACGATTTCTAGTCACCCATGCAGAACGATTTCTAGTCAATGGTGGTAAATGCTTAGGTAATGAGTTAAAAAAAAAAGAAGCCTATATGACATCGGCAGCAAAAGGTTAATGTGACGTCACTTCATTGCACCGGAAGCCCAATTACACCTGGTGACCTAGCAGAAATAATATGCACGCGAAGATATAGTGCGCTATTCTGTTCTCAGTTTGTGACATTATATCGTATGTTTATTTAGATAAATACGAATTACATATTCTATTTATCGTATAACAATGTCCAAAACTATATATTTCAAGATTATAATTGCGAGAATTTCTGCATCGCGTTGATTGACGAGCACAAATTTGACCTGCATTTAGTTAGAGATGCGGCTCGGCCCAGGCTGCCATTCAGCCAATCAGAACACACTTTTTGTCAACAAACCAATCAAATTTTTGGAAGGTTATATGAACTAGTAGTTCATATGAAATTGATTTATGACATACTTTCCAACGTAAATAATGATTGAGTCATATGATAAAAACCAATATTACCCATGCAGAACGATTTCTAGTCAATGGTGGTAAATGCTTAGGTAATAAGTTTTAAAAAAAAACCATAAATAGTCTATTATCCTTTGTTGAACTTTTTTTATTATCTGAACATTTCCTAAAGGAACTAAATATTCGTCAATGATAATCTAGTAAATTAGAGGATAATATAAATCAGCCTCATACTAGAAGTTTGTGTTCCATCACAGTGGATCTGATGTAAACATTAACCCTTTACCCAACAGAACGGCCCTGTGCCATTGCATTCTCTTATATATGCGAGTCGACCATAGGTCGCCTCGCATATATAAGAGAATGCATTGGCTTAACACATTAAAAATTATAAAATTGTTAAAGAATGTAAGAAAAAATGGTAAAAAGTGTTAAAAAAAGATTTTTTTTAGGCCAATGCATTCTCTTATATATGCGAGGCGACCTATGGTCGACTCGCATATATAAGAGAATGCATTGGCACAGGGCATAACTGTAACTATCACAATTTGGTCAAGGAGCCGGTTCCAATGATATCCATATTTGTATGGTTCTATTGAGACAGACCCAAGATATTTTAGGCTGTTGAAGCTTTATTTGGCCGGTTTTGGCCGGTTTGTTGGGTAAAGGGTTAAACTAACCTCCAAATAGTGTGTCCGTCATTTGCAGAACGAGGTCCTCAGATGGTGAATTTTGGGATACTTTTTCACACAGAGGGCTAGCATTTCAAATTCAGCTCATTCTGCTTAGGCCTCATCTTCTGGGAAGTATCTAGTCTCAAATTAACATTGTTTTTCATTAATTTTTCCCTTCTAGGAAGTTTCTATATCCCCTTAATTGAGGAAGATAAAATGCATAATCGAGGTGAACTTCAACTGGGGATATTCAATCGGATCCTAGGTCTCCCATAGCAGTTGAGCCTATAGCAAAATGAGGTTCCCACAGGGTGACTTTGGTGATGCCAGAACGCCGTGTGGGATAGTGTCACTAAATTCACCCTCTGGGGACCTCATTCTGCAAATGACACACACTATTTGGAGGCTTGACATAAACTAACCTCGAAGAAGCTGTTGCCCGGGCTGTCAGATTTGGGTGGCCTTGACACATGAAGGTTGAGATCATCTCCGATACCAAGAGAGTCCAAGCAGAGAATGAAAGCTGCTTCAGATAAGACATTCGTATCTGAAAAGATGAAAAATTTGGTAAATAAATTTTACTGAGGAATAATCTCTTAATATATTCTGTAGAGCTGTGATTATAAGGAAATATTTACATAGCCAATCTGTGTTCCAGATGTAAAGCTGTTAAGGACTTGGAATGCTATACAGTCAGAACAATGATCACAATCCACTGCATAACTTATCCAAACGAGAGGCCGATCACGATCGGCAGATGTTTAACCCATACCTTGGCAATAGCGATTAGCTATTTTTATAAATTTTATAAATCCTTACATCAACCTTTTCATGAGTGCTAAAGTTTCAACAATTCACACTTAATATAGTGATCATGTGAAAAATATTTAGTTATCACATTGTGTCAACAGGATTGGCGGAGGATGTTAATATTTTTAAGCAAATAAACCAAATGACCCTCACTATGCAGGTTAGGGGTGTGTTCTTGTCAACTATGCCAAGAACTACATGTATAAACATAGTCAATGGAAATATTTGAGTTATCAAATCGGATAGAATAGGGTTAATCTTACCCAAACTAATGAACTGATAAACACAAAATAGTCTATACAAAGCATGTCATTGGATTTAGAAACCCATACAATAAGTCAGTCTCAAGAATACCAGCACCATTAATATTACCCTGGAGCCCAAATGCAACTGAGGGAATTTCAAAATAAGACATTTCCTCTAATGATGAATATATAATTGGTGATTTACTGAACCTGGATCAAAGTGAAAGGGATAATATTATATCTGTCAATCGCATAATATGTGTCTATGGAATGGTTTAATTTTAATCCCAAATCCATGCAAATCAAAAGTGGATCACCATCAACCTGGACATAATATAGGAGAATGATCAAACGAAAAGCTTCAAAACCATATGATGTGTGGAGAGGGTTAATCATTTGCAATGACATCACATCATGGAACTGAGGAATGTGTGGATTAATTTTTGTCTAAGATAAGACAACAGTGTATGTAGACAACAATGTCTGTAAAACATCCCTACAAATTAAGTAACAATGGACTATTCCAATTTAATATTTTAGAATAGGTGTCCTATAGTGTTTACATAAACTTTAGTAATGAACCTGTTTCAGCAAAGGGGTTAACTTAATATTGCACAGAAAACAGCACTCCACCAGATAGCCATCAATCAATTTGACATTAATATGATAACAAATCCTGCCAGCCAGGAGTACCACTATCAGGCTTTATAGCATGTCCATAGACATAGTGATAATTAACTCATTTCAATAACACATGGTCTGCCAGATATGTTCTCTTAAAATTCCCACCAGTAATTATTTGAATTATAAAGGGTCATAACTCTGTTAAAATATAACGGATCAAACCCATATTCGAACTCGATCTGTATTTAGGGGTGATAAATTCATATACCAAATTTGGTGCTGATCAGATGAAAAATGTTTTGAGTCATAGCAGCTTGGGTGAATTCTAAGTAAACATAAGAGTGAAAAGGGTTAATTAAACAATACCAAAAACCATACAGACTAAGAACGTGCTAAGAAAAACCTAGGTAAGAAATATGAGGCAGATCAGAAGAAATATGTTCAACTTATTGCATTGGATAGCATGTGTGTAAAGGGTTAATTATTTTCTAAACCGATCAACCAATCAATACCAAAAACTATACAGATGAGGGGCATGTCATCATAAACCTACATATCAAATATGAACACAATCGGACAAAATATACTTTGGTTATAGCATGGGATTTTTGTTTTTTTTTTATTTTATTTTCGAAAAAGGGTCATAACTCCTTTAAAATAAATCGGATCAAACCCATATTCGAACTCGATCTGTATTTTGGGCTCTGAAACTCGCATACCAAATTTGGTTCCAATCAGATACAAAATGTTTGAGTTATGGCAGAATGCGTTAATTCTAAGTTGAAAAAGGGCCATAACTCTGTAACAAAATCTCGGATCAAACCCAAATTCGAACTCGATCTGTATTTTAGGTTGAGAAACCCATATACAAAATTTGGTTTCGATCGGATAGAAAATGATTGAGTTATCGCATTACTCGTAAAGTGTCTACGGACAGACAGACGGACAGACAGACGGACAGACGGACCAACGACGAGTGGTCAATCCGGGCAACGACACTATGTTTACCATACTATGGTATGGGTAAACATAAAAAGGAAATGTACTGAATACAAATAACATTTAATTGCACTTTCAAAAATCCAAAACTTTTATAACCCCCCCCCCCCCCCCAATACAATTGTTGGATTACAGCAGTATTGTGTCGTGTTATTCGGGATTATTAAAACTAAAATATACGGTGCCTTAATGAAGCCCCAACACAAGCAGATGGTGTGTCCCCCAGTGAGACAATCCTGACGATCTTGTGCACAATCGTCATGGATACACTGCTTAACCGGAACCAGATTTGTCCACTTTCAAAGGCATGTGGGATGGTCATGGTTGCTTCCCCTTATAGGTGAGAAAACCCTGACGATCACATGTGCGATGTCATGGATACACAGCTTAATGGTAATCAGATGCAACCACTTTTAAACGAATGTGGGGAAGCAAACTTTATTCTAATTTCATTTATGAATTATGCCAAATTATGAAGCGGTTGTCCTATGATATATTACAAGAAATAATCCGATGGGAACCACACAGCAATTAAAGGGAAATTTTCAAACAGAAATATCACTATTACAACAGTAGCACGTTATAAAACGCAAGGCCGATCACGATCGGCAGATGTTAACCCATCCCTTAGCGATAGTAAATTACCATGATCGGAATCATACCGTAAATGAGAGTTTTGATGTTGAATTATAGAGTATACTGTTATGTACTATTATAGACAAAGTACATAACACAAATTATTGGAATTTATGGGTCACTTGCATTTATATAAGAGAATGCACTGGAACAGGATCTGTAATGCTGCACCACCACAGCCTTGGGTTAAATGTGAAAAGGTGACCTTGACATGGAATACTTGGTTAAGAGATTCCAATTTAAGTTTACAATAATACACCTCACTGCTGACCCATTAGTATCAAGTATACAGCAGAGCTGTCAACAAATCACAGGCATTGTTTATGTTAAAGCCTGTCATCTCTATGAAACCAATAACATTTATAATGACCTCAGACAATCTATAGAGTGATGTCTATTGTTAACAGCATGTGATGTGTATTGTTGAAACTTTTTTTAAATTAGATACCATAGATTTCTTTATCTGCACATCAGAACATAATATAGCCATATTAATAGCTTAGTCCAAAGGCATGGGATGGAATTGGTGAATTTTTTTTTAAAGTGAATATTTTTGAGAAAAAGGGCCATAACTCAGTTAAAAATAGTCGGATCAAACCCATATTCGAACTCAATTTGTATTTTGGGCTGAGAAATTCATATACAAAAATTGGTTCCGATCAGATAGAAAATGTTTGAGTTATTGCACCATGCGTAAAGTGTCTACGGACGGACAGACAGATGGACGGACTAACGACAAGTGGTCAATACAGTCATCGACACTATGTTTACCATACTATGGTATGGGTAAACATAAAAAAATCACATGCACTTTTTGTGAATGTGACATGATTGGTCTTCATTGTAATCTTCCAGTTGAGTGACCCACGATGTAGCACGCCATGAACTTTATGTGACTTTGAAGTTGCCGACATTGTTTCGGCTGTCAACTCCACCATCACTTGGTGTCAGGCCACATTGATTTTGATATTACATGCAGGCATGAAAACAAATGAAGTGATTCTCCTTATATATTTGGAACTTAACGAGATCCTCATGGATGTATTATTTTCTTCAAATTTTTGGTGTGACGACCGCGGAATCATGACCGCATGGCATCGTAACTCCACCGCAGTGACCGTCTCGATACCGCTGTGTATACCGTATACTACCCATAATACCACAGTCATCACCCCGTTTTTCTGGTCAATTACTTTGAGATTATCTGTATACCAATTATTCCGTTGGATAGTGCAGGACACAGTGAAAACACAATTATAAAGAGTGACATCTGGTGTGGCAACAAATCCTAAAATATTCACATAAGTTCACATTTAGGGGTGCCACGATTAATCGTATAATCGATGAACCGTTGATAAAGCCGATAATCAATTACCATTTCCATCGTCGATTAATCTGCGTTATTTATTTCGGATGTCAGAAAATGCCGGGTATTATTGAATACTGTGTTTGTTTTACACAGTTTAATCTACAACCGAGGGGTTAACATCCTTTGATCGCATATCAAAGAGATTCCAATAACATGAGTACAGTCAATTTTGATTTATTGCATAGCGTCGGTGCATGGCTTTTCTTATGCAGTTAACCGAATATGCATAAAGCCGAAATCACGAAAAAAAAGAAGCACAAGCCGTTTTCTATCACCAGCATCAGTCTAGAAATACAGTGAATTGTTCATGTTTCGTTCATTCAATTTCATCATCAATTTAGTTTCTTTAAAAAAAATAATAACTAAAGAGCTTCATCTATATTAATTTAATGTTATTCCATATTATATTATCATCTACGATTGTAAAATGTTCAAGAATAAAACGATGTTCTTGTCTGGAACGGCAACCCCCATTGATAATAAACTCACTATATACATGTTTATATTTAAAATATATCCAATCAATCAGTTAGAAATGCATAACACACATGTAATATTAAACAAATAATCATTAACTACCCACCAAATATCAGTTAATAGCCACCAAGAACTGGTAAGAAAAACGCCAATGTTTCCCGATAAAAATATAAAAATACTATTTTCGTTTGTTTCACGTTATGTACGGTAGTTGCCATTTATTTTCGGTAATTTTGTTTGTTTAAAAATAAATAGGCATATGAAGAGCCTAATCTATATTAAATTGTGTCAATTTAATGTTATGTGATATTATATCATCATCTAAAACGCAGTAATGTTGAAGAATAAAACTGTTCAGTTTCCCCCTATTCTAAATACTGCACACACGCGTAATTTATTCAATACAATACAATAATAAATGCAAGCCATCAACGTAATATAATACAAAAACAAACATTTGTTATCACCTAACCATCATCCATGTAGCCAACTAGAAACTAACAAAAATCACCTAACCATCATCCATGTAGCCAACTAGAAACTAACAAAAATCAAATTGATTTCCCCAATATATCATGCATATTTGTGAGTGCAATTTACGAATCTATATTGAACTATGGGAAGAGGCATAACTCTATTCATTAAATGCAACATTAATTTTGGGGAAATAAAGTGTCTTCAAAAATTAAATAAAATCACGATCTGATAATTAATCAGTGCACAATCACACCAAAACAATTGAGTAGAAACTGTCAAACATAAATGTTTTCTGAATTGAGCCCCAATATAGTTTTAATTAAACATTGAAGCCCAACAGTATATGACATCTTCTTTAATTGGTACGCTCACAAATGACCACAAGCAACATGACAGTTCAACAAAGGTGTAAAGATGTTTTGATAGCACATGCTCCTGTCTGGAGCATTTCTTTAGTGACCTCATTCACATTGCTATGATTTCATTTTGTGCTGCAGCTGCAGTTAATTGAATTAGGTCAAATTCACACCTCAATGCATGCATATTTGCGGCGACTTGATTAATCTTTTGTCATCGCCACTGAAGCTGTTTTGTTTCCCAGAAGCCGGCGATTTCTTATAAGTTGGAGCATGAATAAATATTGAAGACCTGTTAAATATGGGTTATTTAAATTTAGACAAAATAAATCACTTTGTGTTGCTAATTACAATAATTTGATGATTTATTTCTGAACTATTTTCCGTAATCTTGCGTAATTAGAGCTAAGACAATAATTTGATGATTTATTTCTAAACTATTTTCCGTAACCTTGCGTAATTAGAGCTACCAATGTCTTAGTTTCACTTTCGGTTTCAACACAAACTGACCGGGAAACTGGAATCATTGCGCAGGTGTTTACAAACTTGCATTTTCTGAAGCTGACACAATTCAACAGATTCTCTTAATCTGATAGAATTCCTGAAAATATTATTTTATCTTTCAATAGGATTATCTGAATCTGACATAAATTCCAGGAATCAATTGCGCCGGTGATTACAAACGCCATGTGTATAGTCGGCGTCTTGACACTTCGTTGATGGAATTCCCGGAAACTTCACTTATCGTAATTGCAACTGGAACTGCATGTATTTACAAATTTTTTTTTATGAAGCAGATGTTAGAAGTATGTTAGAAGAGATAGAAAAGCACGTGTGTAATAAAACTGCCGTTGTTCTCGCGATGGTCATTGTTACCAACTTTGTATTAAGTTTTCCCATAAAATTCAAAGTAAATATTTTTACAAATTGCTATAATTTCGGCACCATGAGGTGACTTTTTACCCCTTCTCATCAACATTTTTGGCGATTTTTGTATGCATAAAAACGGCATAGAGTCTGACCCTTATGCAAATAAACGATTAAAAAATAGTCTTTTTATGAGAAAATGGTTTGGTGCATGCATATTTTATGCAAATAGCCGAAATATGCATTTAAACGATATGCAATTAACTGAAATTGACTGTACTACTAATATATGTTGCAAACAGTTGGCAGTTCATTTGATGATGCGACATGGTTTCTCGTCGGGTCATTGTATATTCTACAAATTGGTGGCAATGTAGATTTTAACACATGGCGACGTCGTTGTATATTTATACTTGAAAAGTGGCACCATGTCTTTGAAATGTACCGACTGTCACCGTGTTCAATAAACTGAATGCACTCGCCCTTGTATCTGATTGGACCGATGGGAAGTTGATTGATATTCTCTCTAAAACCAGGGAACCAATAGATATGGCATTTTAATCAGCGATGTTCTCCACAATGTAATTGCAAGTGTACTTTGTTTGCATAAGTATACTTAGAAGTTACTAGTAAAGGCTATCGCATATCGTGTGGTGAATGCTGAATGAAACTGACTATTATCAAATACTTAGCTTGTTGTGAGTCCTGCAATTTGCGTATGGGGGGGGGGGGGGGGGGGGGGTACACGTTTGTGATTGTTAATCACGCTCTGGAAGTTTGATGAAACTTATAGTTTCCGTAACATTCGATTCCTTTTTTTAGGAACCGCCGGCGGTCCATCGTTCATTCCTACTTTTATATTGTTTGTATATTTGGCTATTCATAACACTGAAATTAATCGCTACGTTCGTTCTAATGAACTCACAAATATTATAACCATAACATCGCCGAGAACTGAGCTGGTATTCAATACATTGTGCTCATTAGTCATTAACAGTGGTTTATGATGCACTTTATTAACGTAAAAATTACATCAGCCGATGCCTCAAACAACCAGCGACAGTGCAGTTAACCAGCACCCAGCCAATAGGCCATATTACGGAATACTTCTACTGATGTTATTAATATTAGGTACGATTAATCGATTATAGTCGATTATTGACGACTGATTATCGATTATCAAAATCAATAATCGTGGCACCTCTATTCACATTGGACTTATTTTATTCTGAAATAGGTCATTAGTAAATTAAGCCAGATTTTTTTTGTTTTTACTTAATTTTTTCAAATCAATCAAAATAACAATAAAACTAACGCCATTATAACATCCGACAGGGTACCCTGTGTCACCACACCAAATTTAGCTGAAATCAGACCAGCAGTCTCAGAAAAAATTCAGACAGACAGACGGACAGACAGAGAAACCATACTATATATATAGATGAATGTAGTGGGGGTGCGTGTTATTGGGGGATATGGCTCTGTGGTCGTTGGGGGACATTCTCACCTCAGTCACCTCACTGCCAGAAAATCATGGTAAAAAGGGGCAAATATCTGTAAAGTTGGACTTTAGCTTGCCTTCATGTTTAAATTTACTAAATACTCATCGACTCCCTTAGGAAATGTTCACATGAAGACCTGGTCATTAGTACTTATTATCTCAACATTTCCCACAAATGAATAGGAATCATTCTGCGCTTGTATTAGCTTTTCATTTGTCTGTCATCTGCGGCTACTACTGAACACCCCTCCCATGTATACTTTTATAACTGAAAGGAAGAATCTATGTAGTGAAGAAAGGGTTCATAAATCTCCAGATTATCCATCCATGAATGGTAATTCCCAAACATCGTGGTAAATTCTGAGGGGAATTTGACATGGCGTACGACAAGGTTCCTTTTTTGTATAGCTGTCTTTAGATACTGAATATATGTGATATTAGAATTACTGTGGTATTTTTATTTGCACATATACCACCCAGCACGAAGTATGACCAAGAAAACATACCTGGAGAGTCAAAGTTGTCCTCTATCCACCTTTTTGTTCCCTGATAGTTGAATTTTCCTCCACCAGACAGAAGGAAGACCAAGTTGTACCTGAAAGAATTTGCATGCTCAAATGAAACATCAATAGAAACATAGACAGCTTCTTGATCTGAAAAAAATCTTCCCATACAGAAAAAGATGCAATTAGGTTAGACTGAGATGAAGAGTAAAACAATCACCATGTGCAAAAAGAAAACAGGTTCACCCATACAGAGCCCCAGACAAACATGAGCAGACGAAACTCTTCTATATGCTTCTATATAAGTGTGGGGCTCCCTGCAGGGTAATGGAATGTTTTTTATTTTATGTCCTAAAAATTGTCAGAAACATTTATTTAAAAAAAATGATAAAAAATTGTTAGGCCAATGCATTCTCATATATATGCGAGGCGACCTATATACTCGCATATATAAGAGAATGGATTGGCACAGGGTAAAAAAATCCTGACTTCCGACCATTGTCTCCGAGAAATAAACATGGTGAGATGACAATAAGTTGATAAATGAAAGTGTCAATGAGACTGTAGCTCAACTTGGAGAGGGGATAATGCCATATATTAAAGTAAATGGATCAATAAGGAATGTGGAAAGTTAAAATAATACCAGAGGCCACCTGAAGAGCCATATGAAGTTTGGGATCAATTGGATGAAAAATGTTGGCAGTAGGACATGCAAAGTGTGCTAATTGATTCAAATATTGAATCCAAGCGCTAGCAGATGATTTTTTGACGAAATTAGGACAATTTGATGGCTCCCATCTACTAGAAAGTAGTAGAAACCCAGAAGATCCATATTATTTATTTAGTGAAAATCGGTTGAGGGATGTGAGCTGTAGGGTATGGTGAAGGATATAGTCATGCAAAGAGTAAAATCCAAGATGGCCACTGGGTAGCCATGTTTTTCAAAAAAAAATATGGAAAAATTTGATGGCTCCATCTGGTAGTGACACAAAAGATCCCTATGAAGTGTGGTGATTATCGGATGAGAGATGTGGACTGTAGGGTGGGCCAAAGGATTGAGTCATGTGAAGAACAAATTCCAAGATGACTGCCAATGGCCATGTTTTCATCAAAAATCATTCGAATTTGACAGCTCCCATTTAGAGGTCATCCTTAATTTTCAATACTATTCTCCAATAAATGCGGCCTGCATGGTGGGCTGGTGGATTTGGGGTGAAGGGAGAAGATCACTCGATCTTTTCGACCATCCCGGGTGCCTCATGCCCAACCACTCTCACATAGGCCGATGGATTCAAATTTGAAATCCAAGATAGCTGCTGGATCCCAATTAGAGGTCACCCTGTAGATCCATTGAAGTTTATTTACGATCGGATGTGATCAGTAGGGTGTGCTAAAAAGGACACAAAAGTACAAACGACGGACGCCAAACCACAGCCATAGCTAAAACTTGACTTTGTAGTTTGTAACGTTGAGCTAAAAATAGAAACTAACTTAGCATGTGTTCTTGAGTTTGTGTATAGCTTCGCAAAAAGTCGACTGAGTTCCAATAAAGCAATCATTCCACTCCCATTGGAATCTGCACCAGTTGTTAACCCCTGAAAAACAAATCCACTTTTAGGTTAAATGCAATATAACAGACAACTACTTAGTGAAGAAAAACATCCCTCTGATTCACACTAGTTTTATATTATTAGACACCAAAATAATCAGTAAATTCTACATGCATGAAGTTATCATCCAGAAACCAAATATTCAGCAAATTCTAAGTCGACAATGAACATAACTGTGGTAAAAACAGTGTTCATGCTGCCGTGAGCAAATTTTGCATATTGCGAAAGAAAAACGAAAGTGGCTCAACAAAATGGGCTAGTGGCTAAAGAAAGTGGCTCAAAGATTTTGGGTGTGTGGCTCTTAAATTAACTGCCGTCAAGACAGATTAAGTTTAACAATCAGGCAACACTGTCCCGCACGCAATGAGACAGTCTCAATTAAAGCACTCGCTAATTGATTATCGGCTAATGCCACATCGACTGGTTGTAATTGTATCACGTAGAGTGATTTCTACTCGATAAAAACACATATTCATTGTATTGCTTTCACATTGCCAAACATTAGTGAAACAAAGAAAGGGCACATATCATATAATATCAGACTTTGCATAAACACTATATTGTGTACCCGTGTCGACTGTGGAATGTGAGAGGGCCTTCTCGTACCAACATTTAATCCAAGATACACGGCGAAACATACTTTCTGGTCCACATATAAACGTATTAATGAAAATTGCAATTGAAGGCCCTCCAATGTTAGACTTTAATTTTGGTAAAGCATTTAATAAATGGGCAGATGTCAAATCTCGCAGAATTATCAATGTTTGATTATTAATATTGTTGTTAATATTTTCATTGTTTTACCTACCAGAACCTGTTATATTATATTAGAATAAATATTTGAGTTAATTAGCCTGTGTTGTTCTATGAATATGTTTAAATCAAAGTGCTCCAAAAATATGGGTCGAAAAAATGTGGCTCAAGTAAATGAAAAGTGGCTAAAAAAAATTCACAAGTGGCTAAGGTGGTGGCTCAAGAAAATGTTGGGCCA
Organism: Siphonodentalium dalli; assembly: GCA_032622095.1. Classification (NCBI taxonomy): domain Eukaryota; kingdom Metazoa; phylum Mollusca; class Scaphopoda; order Gadilida; family Siphonodentaliidae; genus Siphonodentalium; species Siphonodentalium dalli. The sequence goes on from CP136063.1 coordinate 301,130,013, forward strand.
GTGTGAACACTGGGTAAAAAATGGGTGTACTGAACCCAAATTCAAACTTATCCTGTATTTTCATGTGAGTCATCGAATATATATTTTGGGACTTCTGTTTGTTTATTTGTTAGCTATGGCCGGGAAAACTGCCGCACGGATTGAGCCCAAACTTCCTATCTAAGGGTAAAATACCAGATGGAGTGTCATCGCACCGCTTCTGAGAACGTCAGAGCACTCATTCTCCAATCCCCTGCCACCGCAATGGGAATTCATGGGTAAATCGCGTGATAGTTAAAAGAGCATTCGTATCCGCAGTGTCATTGATAAAGAGCGTGTATGTGTCCAGACATGAGCGTGTTGTGTCTGTGTACAGACATGAGTGTGTTGTGCGATTCTTAAGTCTGTGTTCGTACTTAGGGGTTCCTGGGAATGGGGGAGATTTTCACCTTGAAACGGGTACCCACAAATGATCATATATATTTTGGGACTTCTGTCTGTTTTTTTGTCTGTTAGCTATGGCCGGGAAAACTGCTGGACGGATTTCGACGAAATTTGATACCTACGGGTGATTTTTTCCGGGGAGTGTTTTGGACGGGTCAAATAGTGACTCCGACCTGACCTTGACCTTCAAAGTGATCAATTCAAGGTCAAAGCATGGACAAAGTCGGGTCACCCGCTAGTACTTATATAAATTTGAAAACAATCGGATAACTGTAACTTAAGCATAACTCTATAACTCTCTAAGAAATGTTCAAACCAACCACAAATTCAAACTTGACCTGTATTTTCATGTGTTTAATCCACATACTAAGTTTGAATGGTATAGGATAATACTAATTTGAGTTATCATCTGGACAACAAAATAATCAGAAAATTCTAAGTCGAAAAGGGGCATAACTTAGTCGGAAATGGTCGGACCGAACCCAAATTAGCACTTTCGAAAGTTACCATCCGGACAACAGTTTTGGATGGTAAAATCGCCAAACAAACGCAGCCGCGGACAAACACCATTCATTTCTATAGTGCCTGGAAATTGTTTCTCCAGAGATAAAACTATATCCCTGTAAATCACCAGGAGTCTATTTGTCACCAAAACATTTTCATCCAGCATGTTCGAACCAGAGGTTACACCGATGTCGCACACATCATTGAACTTCGACCATTTATAAAACGCTCTACAATCTATGTTATTCAAAAGCCGTCATAGAAAGGGAGTAGCATGGGACATGGAATTGTCGAGGAACATCATATTATAAACTTCCACAAGTTCAAATCGCAAAGTCGATCAGTCTTTAAATTAGTTTTTTTATACACTTGCATCGACAACTATATATAAATTTTATATTATATTGAGGTTTATTAAAGTTACAGCGACTAATAAATGAGTATTGGTGTCCTGATCACCCTTTGTACCCTGCTAGACAAAACAAGTGTCCACTTAACTGCGGTGCAGATAGCGTTGCCACCACAGCCGAAATGCAATTACACCACGGTTCCACCGGCTAAATACAGTTGGGCCGCGGTGTAATCGCCATTCGGCATGGTGTAGTTGCCATGGTGTACTTTCATCAAACTGAAAAAAGACAATACAAATCAAAAATCTAACCACGGTGTACATGCCATTCGGCCGAAAGGGTAGTTGCCTTTCAGCCACAGTGAATTTGCCGTTTGGCCGCAGTGTACTTGCCATTCGGCCGCGGTGTTCAACTGCAGTTACAAACTCTGACACCGCGGCCGAACGGCAAATACACCGCGGTGCCAATGGACACTTGTTTTGTCCAGCGGGGTAATCGCATTTCATATTGTCGCAATTTTCTATAAACCAAATAAAAAGGTCAGACCTAGAACATTTTAACATTCTTGATGAAGTGACTATTGCATAAACTTACTGGAGCAATCCCAAAAGAGTCATAATGAGCAACAATGAATATAGTCGGAAGTTGTTCCTCGATACCATATCCAGACAAACGTCCCTGAAAAAGAAAGCACTCATTTAAGCATTGAACATAAACCATGTTTATACAGTGTCAATAATAATAATTATTGTCAATGAACTCAAATTTAGTGCAAAGGTTAATTCAACAAATTACCATCCAGATCAGTTTCCTCAATTCGGTCATTGACAATCTCTGACAATTGAAAAGTCAAAGGCAGTGAATCTAAAGTAGAAAGAACACACTGTACTAAAGGATAAATGGTGTTGCAAAAGTATGTGGTCCCCACAAACAACTTTGGGAATACAAATAACACTATTCTATTAAATGTTCATATTACAAATACATACATAGACTAATTGCAAATTTATAATTGTAAAAATAAAGATATATATATATATATTAAAGGCTTGTAATTTACTTGGATATTTGTCATCTGGAAATCTGGCAGTGCTTTTGACTGTGGGCCTGCTACAACCATCTGGAAACCATTGGCTGTCGCAGAGCTGAAGAGAGCTGAAAAAGCAAAGAACATGTCCTCAATACATCCAGATTAGTACCATATTAATAAATAGGTCCTCCATATTAAATGGTCAAACCACAAAATTATGTATATATACCTACAAGGAAAATTCTGTACAAATCCATTGATTTAGTGCTGAAAATTTGTGTTTTTTTCTTATATTTGTTCGATAAATTATCCCCCCCCCCCCCGTGAGACAACTTTCAATGTGTATATTGGCCAGTGTGAAGATTCAAGATATCAGTCAATGACTGTGGGTTAAAGTTTAAAAAAAATTGACCTAAAAATGTAGGAATAAAAGTTCGGACAAAATTATACATGTTGCGAAAATTTTATTTTTGTATAGTTTTTTTTATGAAAATGCGGTATTTTAATAACAAATCAAACACTTAAGCATAAACCAAGTTTGATCTTTTATTCAATCTTAATGTATATTTCCACTGTGTTGTTCAAGTAATACTTCCCCACAACATGATTTGGCATTTTATGTCAATTCGGTCGAGGTAGTTCCAATATTTCTGCAGCTGGATAATAAAAAAAAAAATTCCCTACCTACCTACAGTACCCTAATTTTTTCACACTGTTAGCGGAAACATACTATCTTTTTTTATTGGTCTAAAGAAAGGGTTAGTTTACCTTCTACAGCCGTTGAGGCTGAATCCCCTGCTACTCCACTGTTCACATCTGTGTATATATCCTCAATAAGAGGAGTAGAATGTGTGAAGAACACCGGAACACTAATCTCTTCACTCAGCAAGTCCTTCTCAAGTTTCATTAAATGCTGAAAGGCCCAATATTATCATAGTAAATATGAGCTATAAACTCTACATTAAATGCTGAAAGGCCCAATATTATAATAGTAAATATGAGCTACATGTATAAACTCTACATTAAATGCTGAAAGGCCCAATATTATAATAGTAAATATGAGCTATAAACTCTACATTAAATGCTGAAAGGCCCAATATTATCATAGTAAATATGAGCTATAAACTCTACATTAAATGCTGAAAGGCCCAATATTATAATAGTAAATATGAGCTATAAACTCTACATTAAATGCTGAAAGGCCCAATATTATCATAGTAAATATGAGCTATAAACTCTACATTAAATGCTGAAAGGCCCAATATTATCATAGTAAATATGAGCTACATGTATAAACTCTACATTAAATGCTGAAAGGCCCAATATTATCATAGTAAATATGAGCTACATGTATAAACTCTACATTAAATGCTGAAAGGCCCAATATTATCATAGTAAATATGAGCTATAAACTCTACATTAAATGCTGAAAGGCCCAATATTATAATAGTAAATATGAGCTACATGTATAAACTCTACATTAAATGCTGAAAGGCCCAATATTATCATAGTAAATATGAGCTATAAACTCTACATTAAATGCTGAAAGGCCCAATATTATCATAGTAAATATGAGCTATAAACTCTACATTAAATGCTGAAAGGCCCAATATTATAATAGTAAATATGAGCTACATGTATAAACTCTACATTAAATGCTGAAAGGCCCAATATTATAATAGTAAATATGAGCTATAAACTCTACATTAAATGCTGAAAGGCCCAATATTATCATAGTAAATATGAGCTATAAACTCTACATTAAATGCTGAAAGGCCCAATATTATAATAGTAAATATGAGCTACATGTATAAACTCTACATTAAATGCTGAAAGGCCCAATATTATCATAGTAAATATGAGCTACATGTATAAACTCTACATTAAATGCTGAAAGGCCCAATATTATAATAGTAAATATGAGCAATAAATTTTTTTTTTTGCCAATTTATTTATTATCTTTTTGATTGGAGGGAAATGTTTAGATAATAACTTCATTTGTTGAACTTATTATCTGAACGTTTCCTAAGGGAACTATTCATCAATGATTATTTAATAAGGAAAGTAAGAAATGTTCTCTTCTGTGGATTATCATAAAGCTTTTAACCAATCATCTGGCAATATAATTATCAACAAGTTACATCTGCTAGTACCTATTAGTTGTGTAGGCATCACCATCAGACACAATGCCCCAACCTATCTCATATGCATGCTTGGAAATAGTGTGTCTGACATTTACAGAATGTGGTCCCCAAAGAGTGAATTTAGTGATGTTATCCCATCGCCAAATTCACCCTCTGGGTACCTCATTCAACTTATGTCTCAACTGCTATGGGAGACCTAGGATCAGATTGAAATTCCCCAGTTGAAGTTGGTGATAGTCACCTATCAGTCAACTCGATTATGCATCTTATCTTCTGTAATTTAGGAGATATAGAAACTGAACATAAGGGAAAAAAATAACTGAACGCAATGTTAATCTGAGGCTGTACAGCCGCTGTAGATACATCCGAGAAGCAGAATGAGGTCCCCAGAGCTTTTATATTGTTCTTACACTTTGTGGTACATCCAGAGATGCCGGTCGGATGTTAACCCTTTACCCAACAGAAGGGCCCTGTGCCAATGCATTCTCTTATATATGCGAGTCGACCATAGGTCGCCTCGCATATATAAGAGAATGCATTGGCTTAACACATTAAAAATTATAAAATTGTTAAAGAATGTAAGAAAAAATGGTAAAAAGTGTTTAAAAAAGATTTTTTTTAGGCCAATGCATTCTCTTATATATGCGAGGCGACCTATGGTCGACTCGCATATATAAGAGAATGCATTGGCACAGGGCTAACTGTAACTATCACAATGTGGTCAAGGAGCCGCTTCCAATGATATCCATATTTGTATGGTTTTATTGAGACAGACCGAAGATATTTTAGGCTGTTGCAGCTTTATTTGGCCGGTTTTGGCCGGTTTGTTGGGTAAAGGGTTAAACGAAAGTAACTTGTTTCTGGAGTTGAAAATGCAGTTTTTTTCGAATGTCTCAATGATGTTTGCGCATTCCAATGATTCCATGAATGAATGAACATTTATTTGGGAAACATTGTTGATGCCAGGGTTTCCGCCAGGGGGATTTTAATGAGTCCGTATTGGGGAAACATATAACTCGACAGGAAGACCATGGTTCGTACCATTGTGCGAAAAGTTTGTTATTTATCACTGAAAAGTAGCCATTTCCTTGCACCTGAGATAATCACAAATAAATCCAAAGCTAAGTATGTTACGCAAGTCGATCATTTCCGAGGGTGCATTAATTGTGTTGATGGTATCCAGATCATTAATCATGTAATTACGTATGTAAGGTTTTATCAGGGTTTATCTGCAGGGGATATTTATAGGGGCATAATGTGAATGGTAGCGAAATCTTTCAAAAGAAATCTGAACACGTAGCTTATTCCATAGTCTGTAACTCTGCATTAGTCCAATAATATAGTGACGACCGCTGCTATAGAACATAGTTTTAGCCAACTTGTTACCGGTATAAAATATAATTGAATTTTGGCGGGAAATGTGAACATGTGCGTCGTTGTGAAATCGTAAAATCGAAATGAATCGCAGAATATGAACCCAGCAGTGGGACCCATTAATTATATAGTACCATACATGAAGGATTGTAGCACGGGATCTCGGAGCATCAGTAGTTTCATCCATGGAAATCACATGCACAAAAATCTCCGGACTCAGCAGTTCGACATTCTTTGATCAAATATGTAATCGTACCATAGCAAGGGATCTACGAGCGTGAGTAGTTTCGTCCGCGGAAATCCTGTGGATTTTTTTTACGGCATATTGCTATTGACTTTTGGTACATGTATGAATCAAACAGATCATCTGTGAGGGGAATGAGGCCGTCCTACGGACGCTGAGCCATACCAATGGAAACCATGTTGATGCAGAAACAAGTGTCTTTTTAGTCTTACAATGTTACTAGATATATAGTACTAAATGTTGTACCTGCTGGTCTTCAGTTGATAAGCTCTTCAAATCAGCAGGTAAAAGAATGAGGATGGCGCCAGCATTCTGGCTGACCAAATCTCGAACTTTTGGAGCAGTAATATCTCTCAATTTGGACATAATGCAGCGGCGAGTGACCACTTTGGCGTCAGATGATCTTGCTTCCATGTTAACTAGAGAATTTCTGCATCCTGCAAAGGAAACAAATTATTATTTGATCATAAGTAAATACATTTATGAAAATTTGCATACGGTAATTTAATATATAGATATTTATGTGCACAGCCAAGAAGGCATTCTATTTGCAGAAATAACATGGTGATGGTTGACATGGCCAACATTGTTAAATAATTAATTATGATTCTCTTGTTCGTTACTTTAAATGTTCCGTAATTCTTTGTGTGTGATAAACTGCAGTCAGTCCAGAATCAACCTTATCAGCCTAATTTACTAGGTCCTCTATTAAGTTACACGTATAAGCACATGCTGTGCTATGGTGTAATGTGAACATGCAGAGCGAGCTGATGTCCACATGCTATGCTATGGTGTAATGTGAACATGCAGAGCGAGCTGATGTCCACATGCTGCGGTCTTCATAAGTAAACATTAAAGTAATCAGGACACTGTAAGCAGCCCTCATACACTGTAATTGGCAACGGCAATCAACAATGCAGAAGGAATTTGCTGAAGCAAACTGGGCCATGGCAAAGTGTTGCCATAGCAGGTTGCCGAAGCCAAAGAATCTGAATTAAGAGGGCTGCAGTAAGCCTGTAATTCACTCAATGTTGTTGCAAACTCCGGAAGACAGGAACTTTATAGAATGGGCACATGCCATTCTAAGAATAGTTTATTCATGATACATGTAAGTGGTTCACATCCCGTATAACAAAACCCGGAGTGTTACATGTATATCTCTCGCTTAAAATGTGATTTCAGATTGTATATTTCAAAAGAAAAATATTATTTAATAAAACCGTGTATCGCAGTGTTATTTTGGAAAAATCAGTTTAAAAAAATGTCAATACCACCCAGCCCCTGTATGAATAAAGAGCATTTATGCAAAAACCAAGACTGGAAAAAAGCTCTTTTTAATGAAGTTTGTAGTATATCAAGACCATATACCGCTATTTCATATACCGTTATGTATCGAGTCTATCGATCTAGGATATTTAGCCCCTAATATCAAATTGGTACAAACAAAACATAAGGTTACTTTGGTTTCAAATGAGCCATGCCCGTTCTAAAAGGTTGTTTTTCTAATTATTTTTACTAGCATGTACTTGTTAACATTTTTATTCAATTTTATTTCATATTTTTATTTGTTCAAGTTTATTTATGTCTCGTAGCCCAGTTGTTTGGAAATCAACCAAGGATCAATTCCTTTCATTCGGTTTATTCCATGTACTTGTCATACAACTGTACAAGTACATCAGTTCAAAGCACCTGAATCTTTTATCAGCTAATACTAGTAATATTCATTCCCAAAAATTAAACGTAACTAATTGTTTATAATCACGTCCTGTCAAACTCAAGTCAATGAATATAAAAAAATACTTTTTTGTAGTATTGTAAACCATAAACTTAATACCGAAATGCTTAACGTGTCTGTTCCCCTAAAAATGCCCCTTGTTTTAACCGCATCGAGAACCAGTTAACAATGAAAGCTCTTCATTGTTATACAAGAGAAAAAAGTTTCAATCGACGCCGGGACGTGATCAAAGGAAGCAATTACTAAACTTGAGACAAACCGGTAAGTATTATGGCCACTTTAAAAACAAAAAGATATCAGAGTTTACAGAATATACAAAACGGACAAAGCAGAAAGTTATGTGCATGCTTGAACACGTGGACACAAGCATAAGATGCAAAAGCACATAATTATCAAAGATGTGCAAAAATACTTCTTTTCCCATAGAGTGATTACAAACTGGAATAGTTTATCAGATTATATTGTTTCCACTGAATTGGTTCAAAAGTTCAAGGAGCTATTCGATAAAAACTTTTATAACAAGCGGTAAATGTATATGTACGACTAGACACCAGGGATAACTTTAAAACTGAATTAATTTACGTTATTCTACACATGTTTGTTATAATGTGAAACTGTTAAAAGTCATGGCGACTAACTCCCCCAAACATTGAAGATGCTTCTGTGCAGTTCCGTATTTCAAGCTGATAACACTAATCTGAGACACAGCTCTGCCTATCGTTTTGCATCTTATATTTTACCAAGAAAATTTAGTTAGTCAGAAGAATTATTTTAATCAGCCCTCTTAATTAAGATTGTTTGGCTTCAGCATTGCTGATTGCCATAGCCAATTATGAGGGCTGTTTAATTGATGTGTACTTTTTACATGGTGAAAATTTTATTGACAATTTGATGCAACATTGTAATCTTCCATTCCATGATTTCAGTCTTTGACTCTAGCAGTGCTGGCCTTATGAAAAATCTGCAGGGGCTAAAATTTGCCCTCGCCAAAATACTTTGCAGGGGCTAAAATATTTTGCAGGCCAGGGGCAATTTCTGTTTTATGGGGTATTTATGTGGTAACATATGAAATACAAGTAAACTGACATGACATATGTCATATTGCATATAACTTATTATGTGGTAAGCGATAATATTTAAATTTAATTAATTTATAATCATATATTAATTGTGAAATTATCAATGAATGTTGTATAACTTAATAAGCAATGTAAAACTAACGTCATGACGCATCAAATGACGGGTTACGTTACTGTATAAATTGATAACAATGTGTAGGCCTACTGTATCATAATTTGACGTCAAACACGTCACTCACCCATACATGATCTGTCAATAATCTGGATGCATGCATAGGCCTACGTGCAGGCGTACTACGATAAGAATAAGCATACCCCGCTGGACAAAACAAGTGTCCACTTAACCGCGGTGCGGTTTGCGTTGCCACCGCGGCCGAACTGCAACAACACCGCGGCTCCACCGGCTGATTGCAGTTCGGCCGCGGTGTACTTGCCGTTCAGCCGCGGTGTAGTTGCCGTTCGGCCGCGGTGTAGTTGCCGTTCGGCCGCGGTGTAGTTGCCGTTCGGCCGCGGTGTACTTGCCGTTCGGCCGCGGTGTACTTGCCGTTCTTGGAATGATGTTGAAAAACACAAAGAGGGCACCATAAATGAGGCTTGATTGAGGCCATTGTCTAAATACCGTCCGTCAGACGATCTATTATATGTTTGAGGGTTAATCTGTCTGGTGATAAGGTGTGATAATCTTTTAAGTAGTCAACGTACGTCCCACCAGTAAACTGTCATAAAATCAAGGTGTCATAATCCATCCTGATTAGAAAAGGCTCCCGCTGATAATTATTAGACGACACGGAAGTGTGATGTTGCCGACAACAGACTTCATCTAGATTTGGCAGCACGTGTCTTTTTGAGAAATAAGCATTGGAATGTCGTGCACACGTGGCAGCCTCATCATGAGAGAATTGAATCACTATGCTGTCATTTAAGACTGATTATAAAATAAGGATTGTCGCATCCTACTTTGAACTGTTTGTTTGCCCATGTTGAAATATTTGTTATTGTGATGTTGTTTTCTCTTGTTAATTTTTTTTTTTTTTACATTAATTAAAACTATTATTTGGTTTGAATTATATACTGACAACATCCACCCATGTGGACCTCCTTTTGGAATTCACTGCCGTCCATTGAATGTATAAAAATCTGTGCCAGAATTGTCTTCAGAATGAACAATATAAAGAGCGTTTGTGCGTGATCAGGTATTTTTCTCCCGCGAAGATTTTATGAACCTAAATATTCAAATCCTTTCAATACCGTGGTTACTTTAAAGACAAAATGCGACAGCATGCCAATTGAACTTTGATAAAACTTGAAAGGTAATATCGAGGAGAAAGTGACATGTCATAATCATGTTAACTCAAACAGTTACGATGTAGCAAACAATGTCATTGCTACATTCCTCGCGCCAAGTTTCTGAATAATGCTGACGTAATCGCGTGCACATGGCATTTGAGATGTACAGATGTGCGCAAAATTAACGGCGGTTATCAACCTCCCAATCGAGGGTTTCACTCAATTTTTTGTGGCAATATACGTAAACAATACTTTATAATGGATATACCGCTATACTTAAAGTAATTGACCACCAATAACGTGGTGTCACCCCGTTAATACCGCGGTACTATACCGCGGCATCCTCCAATACCGCGGTACTGATACCGCTTGTTAATGCGAACAAGTATGTGGGAGTAAATACCTCCCCTCAAAGAGTTCCATGAAAATCACTGCGGTATTCAAAAAAATTAATGCAGTGCCCGCTAAAAGACCGCGGTGTTCAAAAAAAATTAATGCGGTGCCCGCTAAAAGACTGCGGTATCATTATCGCCCAATACCGTAACTCCACCGCCGTGACCATCTCGATACCGTTACCGTTTATTACCGGTATCACCGCGGTCATGACCGGGGTATCACCCCGTTTTTCTGGTCAATTACTTTGAGAATAGCGGTATGACAAAATAAAAATTTAATGAGGCATGCATGGTTTATACATCCATTGAATAAAAGCGACCACGTGGTTCGTTTTTGTGAATTTGCAATAGATCGGATATGGGAGGGAGATCATGGGATCATTAGAATTGTGCTAAATTAATCGTTTTTTGGGAAACACGGTACCAGAGCGCATCGCTTCAACAAAACGGGAATATCTGACAATGTAATGCCGTTGCGAAAACAAAAGAATCGTGGTTCTCCGGTTTTTTTTATTGGCGTATACGGCGCCGCTGTGTATTCCAATGTTTATTTATTTATGAAACTCTATTACAGTAAGCATGTTTGTTGAGATACTATACTTGTCAATATATGTCATATCTGTCTGGTTTTTAAAATCCAGATTCCTACATAAATTATACCAGTAATAAACGCATGCATGACGTATTGACCGCGTGGTTGTTTGTGCACGCGAGGTTTTCCCCGAATTATCTGCATTTTCTGATCAGGGCTAGTGGTTTTCAAAACTTGTCAACATGAAATTTTGTATTTGAATATGATGACTAAATTCTTATATTTAGGAATGTTGGTAGAGAATACAATAAATGGTGTATTTTCAATAGCTTGTTAATGCATAATACAACGGAAAACATTAAATGAATTGAAAAGCTTACCGCCCACCCCTAATTTCGGGGTGTCCGTTCGGGGAAACGTGTGCATTATTCCTTTTGACCTTATACACGTGTCCCATCACAATTCTAATTTGTTTTTCAACACACATTGTTTGTGTAATCTTTATTCAGTCCATCCTCTGGTGGCAAATACCGTGGACTTATAGATCGAGCAAAGTGTAAAATGTCGCGTATTTTCAGTTTCTGGCAATTAATTTTTACTTGGCAATGGATTTGCCACATATATGGATCGATAATATAACACTTTTATTTAATATGCTCATTTGATCATATTTTTTTTCAAAAATAATAGCAACTCTAATAAAAACATGGGAATCATTTTATTTACCAAATCTCGGTTATGGTGTCAAAGCATACCACATTAGAACAAAATATCGGTAAGCTCCTCCCACAGCCAACCAATTAAAGCAGAGAATAAAATCTCACAAACTAATCCTGGATGATTGACAGGTGTATGTCGACGTGCTAGCATGCACAGGATCGACGCATGAAGTTTTTTTTATATTTGACAACAAAGTTCCATTAAAATCTACCGGTACGTTAGATCGTTGAAACAGTTGGGTTAAATATAAATGTGATTTCCATAATGACCTTAAAGCCGATATTATGTACGGATTTAAATTTCCTGTAATTAAAAATACTAACCTTCATATATTTCTACTAATAAAACATGTTTTAAACTCGAGAAAAAAAGACGATACAAACCAGGAATCTAACCCCGGTGTACTTGCCATTCGGCCGCGGTGTACTTGCCGTTCGGCCGCGGTGTACTTGCCGTTCGGCCGCGGTGTACTTGCCGTTCGGCCGCGGTGTACTTGCCGTTCGGCCGCGGTGTACTTGCCGTTCGGCCGCGGTGTACTTGCCGTTCGGCCACGGTTCCACAAAGTAACACCGCGGCCGAACGGCAAGTACACCGCGGTGGCATTGGACACTTGTTTTGTCCAGCGGGGTAGCTGCATACAGAAGATTTTCCAAAAGTCGCATAGTTATTTTTAGGGCCAACATTATTGGCCGACCCGTGTACACACCTTGGTGAACTCAACTGTAGCCTGTAGTCTGAATGATTAAAACAATGTATACACAGCATGCTTTGATGTGTGTAGCAAGCGATCCAATGAGTGTGTTACCTTGGTCACCGACACGGTCCGATTCACACTGGGATTCACACTTGGTGTGTGCACGTTAAAGAACGCTACTGGAGTCACCAAAGGGTTATAAAGTTACTCGGCCGTGGTAGCACCTGGACTGGCTCATAATTGTCATACGATGAAGAACCCTATGTAATGCGTAGTGATTGATCAGATTTAACCCTGGTCATTGTAATTGCACAAGCAGTTCAGCACATGTTTCCAATAGCGCACCGTTTTTTTATATTTTGCCTGCGCCCTGAATGCCACTACTACAGGTGCTAAAGCGCACGCCAATATCGAAGTAGTTCAGTCATGAACGTACATGTAGTGGGTACCCTTCTGGAAGCAGCAATCTGCAAAACTTTGCCGAAAGCGGTCATTTTGACCTAATATTAATAATCGAAGGTACATGTAAGCCAATTGCAGTATCTGTATCTGTAGATATTACAGTGCAGGAACCAATTATGGTTGTAGACGCACTGGTCCAGGTGCTACCACGGCAGAGTAACTTTATAACCCTGTGGTGACTCCAGTAGCGTTCTTTAACGTGCACACACCGAGGCGTGTACACGGGTCAGCCATTAATGTCCGCGCCCGATCGGACAGCGTACTGCACCCACGACAACATACCTGGACAAGTGAAATTAGTGTTGTAATGGGGGGAAGTCGGCATTTTGCATTCGGATCTTTATTCAGTGATCTGAATAGATTTGCAGAAAATTGTCCAACAGCCATAATTTGCTATTTTTTCAATTTTATCTGATGTATAATTAATAGCCAAATTGCAGCATGAGAAAGATCTGCACATGAAAACATTACCATAGGCGGTTCCGTGGAGGTCGTATTGCTGCATTCTGAACACCGCAAATTCGTGTGCCGCGTCAACGGGGTTCATCGGCGAAATAATGATAAGTATGGGCACAAGGAATAGAAATGAAAACGGGAAACTGTTCTTAAACATTTCAACAACCTCTGCTGCGCCATCAAGCCACATTTTTGCAAGAGAAATGTGTACAAATCTACTAAAAATGTCGATTTATCGATAAAATTTCACACGTGAAAAAGTAGTTGTAATGAAAACGAGGCTGTCCCAACGGATTAAAAATCAATCTAAGTGGACTCGGGCGTGGACCACCTATCTCTTCTTTGATATTAATGATAACTGACTGTTGTTTATTGTACGTACAAGCTATTAATTTAGACAAAAGATAACAAATATTATAAATTTACACCAAGATACTACTTATAAATTTGAGCTTTAGTGATATAGCGATTCACCGGTATGTCCATTTTGGATAGCAATATTCTGCACTTTGAAACAGTCAGAAAATGGCTTCCGTTCATATTTGTGATTTCACACCAAGCTCAAATAAACAACGTTTTAAGGTGGAAAACATCGAATTAAATGGCAGTATTAAGGTTTTTCGTGAAGCGGTTTCAAAGGCGCTTGGATATGAGTGCAATAATTATGGTAAATGTTCACAAAATTCTAATAAATCGACTTTAAATTTTGTCCGTTACATATTTTTCACCACAACAATGTCAATCATGACTCAATGACATTGACAATGTAAAATTGTAAGTAACAGTACTAACACGATCCACAGGCACAGGGGTTTGACAAGATGATAGTAAATACAATAGATATATAAAATAATAAGATAGATAATACATATATGTAATATAGAGAATAGGGTCGAGAGTAGAGGATTAGCGATTTGCGTCATATTTGTTTTATTTTTCGTAAACCGAAAATCAGAAATGGTAAACACGTCGATATTCATTTCTATTATCAATACCATTATGTCTTGTATATATCAAGCTGACCGCGTGTGACTTACATTGCATTGTATTGAATATATCACCATTTTTTCTCTTTATATCACCGCGACGCCAGGTTCATTTGAGAAGCGATTTTCTGTCGTCTCTTCACGAAGGCTGTGTACAAAGAACTGCCATGGTACTGTGTCAATTACCTTGGCCTTGATAGAGGGTGCTAACTTTTACCTTCTACTGTACCAGGGTTTCCGTTAGTACGGCTCAGCGTCCGTAGGACGGCCTCATTCCCCTCGCAGATTATCTGTTTGGTTCATACATACCAAATGTCAGTCGCAATATGTCGTAAAAAAAATTTGGTTGCAACGCGAGTTCGGGGGTTAAACAGAATAGTGGTGAAATGCGGGTCAAATAGCTACGTTAGATACAGCGTAATACATGTCGCGGTAACATCAAAGAATGCCGGACTGCTGAGTATGCATATTTTTGTGCACGGGATGAAACTACTCATGCTCGAAAATCCTGTGATATCCTACGATTACATAATTTGATAAAAGAATGCCGAATTTCTTAGTCGGGACATTTTTATGCACGGGATTTTCATGGATGAAACTACTCCTCCGAGATCCCGTGCTATCGTACGGTACATAATTAATGGGTCCCTCTGCAGAGTCCATGAGGTACAGAACAGAGTTTTAGCCAGCGTGTTATAAAATATAATTTTGGCGGGAAATGTGTACATGTGCGTCGTTGATTGTGCTTGGGGACCCAGGCGGGACAACGCAACTATTATTTACCGTACTTTAACATTATCTCCATATTGGGGAGGGGGTATGTGTTTGTATTTATCCTCCATGTATGTAATATGGATCAAATGAATGGTGTTGTTAACTTGTCACTATGAATTCCCATTATAAAGACTGATTTCGGGACAGGTTCCGTATTATTGTGAAATAAATCACTTTGGGATTTTGTTGACTATCAGCCCTCTTAATTCAGATTGTTTGGCTTCGGCAATCCGCTACGGCAACAGTATGCCGTGGACCAGTTTGCTTCAGCAAATTGCTTCGGCAATGCTGATTGCCGTAGCCAATAATGAAGGCTGTGACTATGCATGGCAATATACGCATAATAAGCAATTGCGGTCGTCAGTTTATGGACTAATAGAGACTATTGAACAAGCTACGCATTCCGCGTGAAAGATGTCGCTACCATTCGTATTCCGCCGCTATAAATATCTCCTGCAGACAAACCCTGCAGTATGACATCACAGCGCACAAATAGTTTTACAATTGACAGCGTATATCCTAGCTGTCAGTTTCATTTTCACAGAAGCTGCTTGAAATTCTAGGAAATACTTTATTCAATTCTCCTTGCTATCTATCATTAGTCAATGCATAGATGCTTTGTAGTGTTTAGATTCATTATACCTGTCGGAATCTTATAGTATAAATTTGTAAACACTAATTCGTAGCTTGTTCGTTAATATATAGTCTTCAATCAGACGACAGTCTTACGTGCGTAACTAATTGATCGATTATATGGACAGTTTTGGACACCATCAACAGAATTAAAGCACCCATGGAAATGATTGACTTGCGTAATATATACGTAGCTTTGGGCTACTTTGTGGGACTCTTAGGTGCAAGGAAATTGCTACTTTTCAGTATTAAATAACAAAAATTTTGCCCGACGGAACGAACCATGGACGTCCCGTTGCGTTATGTGTTTCCCCAATACGGACTCATTAATTTCTCCCTGGCGGAAACCCAGACTCTATAGAGACAAGACTGTGACCACAATAACAAGGGGGGAAACTCTATCTTGACAACACTTACATGTAGTATGTAAATATATACATGTACTAGTAGTAGTACAGAGAACATAAATTGATAAAGTCAATGCGATGCTAAATGTAAGTGATAGGTGGTCAGATTAATGTATAATAGTCATAATAACAAGGTATCTGGAGATTGCAACGATTGATAACGTGTTTACCGTTTCCTATTTTTGATTCAAATAATTATATTTACATACTAAGTGTTGTCATCACTAAATGCAGCATTCTGATTGGTTGGCGCCCATGTGGCTAGTTGCAGTTATTTCTCGGTGAATGCGCAACGGCTCATAACACCATCGATATGTCATTGGGTTTGGAAAGACGAACGCGTAATGTTTTGGGCGCATTTGGACTCGCGCAGGATTGACTTAATACATCATCGGGTTTCAATATGAAGAGAAATTGTTCCTATTAACTTTTGCCAAGGGTGCTATTGGGTATTTTGGGTTGTTTTTGTCACGATAACCTTTTCGATTTGAAATACATTTACAAAAGTGGCTTTTTCGCTAAATGTATACAAATATAAGAATTAACTGTCATGTGGACTATTTTTATGGAGATGTAACCGTGAGGTAAGTGGTCATAACTTGTTATGTCCACTTACCTCATGGTTACATCTCCATAAAAACAGTCCACATGACAGTTAATCCTTACATAAATAAAAATTTATAGGTCAAATCACTAATCCTCTAGTTACAGTCCTTGTCTTTTATTATGTTAATATTTGTAAATATTTATTATTACTATTATTTATTATCATTTTGACAAACTCCTGTGTTTTTCACAATCAATGAATCATTGATCTGTGTAATGATCGATATGTATCTGTATCTGTATATTTTCAAGTGCAGGATCCTCTCTGATATATCCGTAAGCGGGTTGGGAATTTGGACTGATGTTAGATGTTGTTTTGTCCAGCGCTGTTGTTAAATCGCACATACTATCCTGCTCCAGTTTATTCCAATACAGGATAGTTTTTGGGTAGAATGAGTTTTGAATTCCACGGTGTTTGCCTTGATGATTTTGAATGGCCTTGTACATTGAGTTATTACACTCATACACTTCATAGCCTTCAAATGTTTGTGCAAATATCTGTCTACAACTATTGACCTTTGGTTTTATTGCTGGTAAGTCTTTTGAGTCTATTACTGTGGCCAATCCATCCACTATTTTTCAAATAACTTCAGCCTCTGGTATTCCCTGCGTTATTCTAGGGATTCTAGTTGGAAATGTTTTATCATGTCGTCCCGGTGATAAATCTGGCAGCTCTCTTCTGGACTCTCTCAATGGTATCTATATCTTTCATTAAAGGAATATGATCCTAAAAAAATAGTATATTTTCTTTCACTATACCGATAATATATACATATAATGCCCATTAGGCACATATAATCTAATATTTGGCCGCTAATCTTATTTTTATAATGATTAAAAAAAAAATTCTGAAGTTAGCCAAAGATGTTTTGTTGTAGACGAACTCACGTTATCGATGAAATTACATGATTGTCATGTGCAAACAGAAGCATAGTCACATGATCTATCATGTTAACTCATTGACAATGCAAAGATTGCCTATAAAGTTTGCACGCTCAAAGTGATCATGAATTCGATCACCGCTTTTGAAGTTTGCCGCGACATGGGAGAAGTGAATACAACAACTTTTCTGAAATACATCGTAGTTCTTAGAAATAAAACGACTTTACCATATTATTATATGTATTGTGATGTGTTTTTATTACAAAGCCATGTCCGTATTTTAAGTACCGTAGACCCTATAATTGTTCTTGTAAAGGAAATCACAGATGAAGACTTTGGAATATATATTAATTATATTCATATAAAGATTGCATATATATGGAAGACTTGCAAAGTTATATAATATAGACATTGATCATCTCCAAAACATTCCAGTTTCCAGATGCCCTTAGTTGTGTGGCAATAAAGAGCATTTCATTTTAATTTATCGTAACACGGTATAACAAAAATAACTTGTTTTTTTTTTATGTTATTTATTAAATTATATCACGCCATTCATTAGTTATGAGTCATCAGAAATAACTTGGTTTGTTATGTTATTTATTAAATTATATCACGCCATTCATTAGTTATGAGTCATGTATATATTAGGGCAATTTACCGTAGATATACATGTACATATATTCGGAACATTGCGCATCTTAAACAATGTTGCCGACTCCGTGTGACAATAAAGAGCATTTAGTTTCAATTTATCGTAACACGGTAACACAGAAAGTTTGTTTATTTTTGTTCTTTGTATGGATCTCAGATGATGCATTAGTGACCCGCAGGGAACCTCACACAGATGGAAGCATGCACTACAGAGTGTTGTCTGCTCCAGGCTGTGTGGGGCTCTCTATGGGTTAATAGACCCGCCATATCAAATCCAGTCGGAAGTCGGGATTTTTTTACCCTGTGCCAATGCATTCTCTTATATATGCGAGTCGACCATAGGTCGCCTCGCATATATAAGAGAATGCATTGGCTTAACAATTTTTTATCATGTTTTTTAAATAAATGTTTCTTACAATTTTTAGGACATAAAATAAAAAAACATCCATTACCCTGCAGGGAGCCCCACACATATATAGAAGCACATAGAAGAGTGTCGTCTGCTCATGTTTGTCTGGGGCTCTGTATGGGTGAAATTATAAAATTGTTAAAGAATACAAGAACAAATTATTAAAATTGTAAAAAAAATTTAGGCCAATGCATTCTCTTATATATGCGAGGCGACCTATGGTCGACTCGCATATATAAGAGAATGCATTGGCACAGGGTAAAAAAAATCCTGACTTCCGACTGGATTTGATATGGCGGGTCACATTTCACACATAATAGGTATATATATTCATAGTATATGAAGCATGCATATGATACATGTATATATAATTTCGGAATATTGCGCCCCCAACACAATCTTGCTGACTGACGCTGATGACAATTCTCTGCGTGGTTAATGGCCTATAAAATTAGCACTCTAGCGACGTGGTTAATTCAATATCCCGGTCATGAAACATCCATGATGACAATGTATTTACTAAATAATTTTTAAAAGCTTAAATTGAAAACTAACAACTTTATTCACAACTGTAATATATAATATACATTATTATATATAAACCTTAGCACGGTCAAAATTAAACAAGACATAATTCCAATTGTTGACATGCTGCCATATACACATGTAGTTATTCTATTATGCACGCGCTGCCGCAATTTGCCACCGCGATTGCATAATAAAAAGGTATACACCATTAACTCTGATTCCACGTTTTAAGTTTGTCAACTCATATGACGTCATGTGAGGAATAGCGATGGAGATAGACGGACAAGCGGTGGAGGTATTTTTTATTTATTTTTTGGCTTATTTATTACTCAATAGTTATGGGACTTAGGTTGTTTGTGTTCATAATAGGGGGTACTTTCCGATAGTGTTTTGTTGTATTCATCAGGATAGAAATCCTTTGAGTGTGGGTCCCAGACAATAGCCGCATATTCCAGTTTGTTCTGACAAGTGTTTCATATGCGATGTCATGTCAATCACAACACTACTCGTCTATGTAGACTATTGTCATTAGGTTCTCCTTATCCAGTTAGGCTTCGTGACTTCTGCACTTTGTTTGGGTCTGGTTTAACCCATTCTATACCAAATACTCATTGACCAGTAGATCCCTTAGGAAATGTTCAGAAATAAGTTCAACAAACGACCATTATTATCTGAACATTCCCACCAAGAATATGAATACTTGTATTATGTTTTCATATGTCTAGATAGGTCATTTTTTGAACTTAATATCTGAGCATTTCCCTCCAATAAATACATATAGGACACCTGTATTTGTATTAAAAGTTGTCTGCTTATTTTTCCTGAAAACCCCTCCAGAATAATAATAGACCATTGTATTGTATACTTTTATGACTGAATGAGAGAATCAAATTAGCATATAAAGGGTTAACTGTCTGAATCTTTTTTTGCAGAGCTTGTTTACTGTGGTCATTTATTGAAAGATGAAAAGACCTTAAATTCTTACAATATCAACAGTGATGCTACTGTGTTTGCTATTTCTAAAACAGAAGCTCCAGTGCAAGTTCCGGGTAACTATAATGCAGTTATTTAAAAATTAAATGTTATTATCAGCATGCCATAATAAAGAGAAAATAAGAGCTGTGTTTGGTATAGGTCTATAACCAAGCCTGAATTTATTGTGTCTGACATTTGTAGAATGAGGTCCCAGAGGGTGAATTTAGTGATGCTACCCCGCACAGCAGGCCAGCATCACCAAATTCACCCTCTGGTAACCTCATTCTGTTTGGGCCTTCTGTGAACTATCTCATTTCATATTAACATTGTTGTTATTTACTTCTCCCTTCTGTTCAATTTATATATTCCTTAATTTGCAGAAGATAAAATGCATCATCGAGGTGACTAATGGGTGAACATCACCAACTTCAACTGGGGAACTTCAATCTTATCCTAGGTCTCTCTTAGAGGTGAGGCATAAGCAGAATGAGGTCCCCAGAGGGTGAATTCTGTGATGCTAGCCCGCTATGTGGGATAGCATTACTAAATTCACTCTCTGGGGACCTCATTCTGCAAATGACATACACACTAAACTCAGGTTTGTCTATAACTCTACATATATGTCACATTTTGGTTTCTAGTAAGTTTTGAAGTGGCCCAAGCCAATAGAATGTATAATTTGAATTTTAATCTTGAATGTATGATTTGTCCAGAATTTGTTGTGTGTAGAGATTATTCGTAAATATTGTAATTATAGATAGTTAATGGTTGTCAGTTGTTAGATGAATACTATGTGAGATAACGACCCATTATAATCTCACAACTTGATTCAAACTATACGAAAGTCCCAATATATAAAACCCCAAACTCAGATATTCGTGTTCGGTTCTTAGCAAAACCTCACACGTCTTACTCCCAGCGAAGACATACACACAATGAAGATGGCTCCCAAATATGGTCAAGGGAAATGACCATAACGGAGGAACCAATCCCGATGTGTATTGCCAAACGCCTCATCTAATATGCATCCCAAATAGTATATAAGAAACAACCACATCCCATCACTTCATGCTTTCACTAGACTCATCTCATCTCGAGGTTAGTATACCTCTCCAGGCATCACCCACACCAGGCATCACCCATTCGGGGGCCTCACTTCGCGGCGACTCTTGATCATCATATTTGTATACACTGCTTATCTTATTCACGACGTAATAAAGACTTGTACCTAATATATCTATGTGTACATTACCTCACAACTAGTAGGTAGTCCAATTGTAAATGGTTGTCAAGTTGAAGTTATTCGTATAACATATCTATGGAGGCACTGATTCTGTAGGCGTGTTCATTCCTCCAACATGCGTGAAAACATCATCTACATGTAATATCATAACAGTCATGTTCTGACCCAGATGGCATATTATGCATTCCTAAACTTGGATCAAGCTAAAAAATGTGTTTTGAGTGTCTTTTAACATGCAACTATAATCTTACCTTCATAACATAATGCATTTGTTCTAAACAGCATCGCTCTGCCACGCCAATGTCATAACGATATAATGCAACTACATGTAGCTTGATGTAGTCCTACCAAATCTTGGTTTATGAAGTGCAAAAAAAGGCAATATAATAACTGGAGTACATGTAAGCTTACAATGGTGTCAATATTTTCCATAGGCTTCAATGCTAACGTATGTTGATGTGTTTCAAAGTCCAAGTTGAAAATGTTCTAGCCTTATATTTTAAGTTTGAATTCTGTTGCATTTCTATGATTTCAGCTTTTTTTGTTTCTATATGGGCATCTTCTGAGACACAGACATTTCAAATGGTGATTAATTATAGTATTTTAATCATATTTTATGGCATAGATTGTTATTAAAACCTTTTATCAAGGCAATAATCGGTGATTCAAGAAATCAGTTGGCCTTTAATTGTTAGGGTTTGCAGTTAATAAGTTTGACAAACATCGGAAGGCACTGCGAAGAATTGTATGTCCATTATAACTCTTATTTTATTACTTAATGGTATAGTAAAAACTGGCTCAGCCTATAAATGAACTACATGTATTTGTCAAATGTTTTAATGTTAATCGTTCAATTTACATTTAAGATCCAGCGGCCAACAGTAGTAATGGACAGCTTGTTGCGGCATTGCAAAGTGCCTTGCTAAATCCTGCATATCGATCAACAGTAAGTGGACTAGCCTGTAAATAGTGTGTCTGTCATTTGCAATGGGCTAGCATCACCAAATTCACACTCTGGGCACTTCATTCTGCTTAGGCCTCATCTGCTGGGAAGTATCTATAGTCTCAAATTAACAATGTTTTTAGTTACTTTTTCCCTTCTGGGAAGATTCTATATCCCCTAATTTGCAGAATATAAAATGCATAAAATCGAGGTGACTAATGGGTTCACATCAACAACTTCAACTGGGGAACTTCAATCTGATCCTAGGTCTCCCATAGCAGTTGAAGCCTAAGCAGAATCAGGTTCCCAGAGGGTGAATTTGATAACACTAGCACACTTTGCGGGATAGCGTCACTAAATTCACACTCTGGGGACCTCCTTCTGCAAATGTCAGACACCACTTTTGCAGGCTTGTAAGTGGAAACAGTTTTATGTGTTTAGCATTTCTTTGAGCTGCAGTTTCAGTACTTAGTACTCGTATACGTTTTGTCAATTTTGTAAGGGTAGTTTGACAGCAATGTGGGTTGGCAAACGTTTACAGTTACAGTAATGCTCTAAATAATCGACTCCTTAACCACAGCAGAATTATGGGTAACTTTTCAGGATTTAATCGGAAATATTGCTTGTTGCCATTCATTGGAAAGTTCTCAGTGAGAGCTTTCCGATGAATGGCAATAAGCCATATTTCTGACTAAATCCTGAAAAGTTACCCATAATTCTGCTGTGGTTAAGGAGTCGATTATTTAGAGCATTACGTACACTGTAAACCATCTAGATTCCACAAAACTGTTTGTAGGTATGATCATCGAGAGCCTTGTGGGTTACAAATTATGGAAGAGTCACTTTTCCCTCCAGCAACAATAAGTTGAAGTGAGGTAACTTTAGCTATGGAGGGTATCATCAGGAATAATAATAATTGTTTGTTTATGTGTTAAATGGGACTGCTCAAACATTGTAAATTACAATGAAATAGGAAAGATAATTAATTTTGAACTGGTAATTTTGAATTTGAGCAAAATACACTCACCATCCATAATACAAGATAGCTGGTCATTTCCGGTGCTGTGTTTTCTTAAAGGCCCATTTAATTTTCGAACCCCCAGATCACATTATATCAAATATATGCCATTTGAAAGAAGAAGCGCCAAAACGTTGTTTTTTTTTTAGGTACGGACGTGTTTTTTGTGTTTGAGTATCATCTGGATTGTAAGTCAAAGTCTATTATTTTCAATGGAAGGGAGATAACTCTATATCTTTGTTTGAATTCTGTTGCATCTTGGGAGCGAGACGGGGGAAATTTTTCTATGATTTCAGCTATTTTCTATTACTCTTTAGGCATCTTCTGAGACACAGATGTTCCAAATGGTGATGAATTATAGTATTTTAATCATATATTTTGTAATAGATTGTTATTAAACCATATATCAAGGCACTATAAAAAAAAAATTGGTGACTCGAAAACGAAATGTGCCTTTAACCCTTTACCCAACAGAACGGCCCTGTGCCAATGCATTCTCTTATATATGCGAGTCGACCATAGGTCGCCTCGCATATATAAGAGAATGCATTGGCTTAACACATATTAAAAATGATAAATTGTCAAAGAATGTAGAAAGAAGTATAAAATTGTTAAAGAATGTAAGAAAAAATGGTAAAAAGTGTTAAAAAAAAGATTTTTTTTAGGCCAATGTATTCTCTTATATATGCGAGGCGACCTATGGTCGACTCGCATATATAAGAGAATGCATTGGCACAGGGCATAACTGTAACCATCACAATGTGGTCAATGAACCGGTTCCAATGATATCCATATTTGTATGGTGTTATTGAGACAGACCCAAAATAATTTAGGCTGTTGCAGCTTTATTTGGCCGTTTTTGGCCGGTTTGTTGGGTAAAGGGTTAAGGAATGCTGCATTGTGGCCATTGGACACATTTAGTATGAAGCACTTCAATGGTAACAGCACCATATACTTCTGTAAAGCACAGGGTACCTGCATTCATTCACAGGGTACCTGCATTCATTCACAGGGTACCTGCATTCATTCACAGGGTACCTGCATTCATTTACAGCATCATATACTTCTGTAAAGCACAGGGTACCTGCATTCATTCACAGGGTACCTGCATTCATTTCCATACTTCTGTAAAGCACAGGGTACCTGCATTCATTTCATATACTTCTGTAAAGCACAGGGTACCTGCATTCATTTCATATACTTCTGTAAAGCACAGGGTACCTGCATTCATTTCATATACTTCTGTAAAGCACAGGGTACCTGCATTCATTTCCATACTTCTGTAAAGCACAGGGTACCTGCATTCATTTCCATACTTCTGTAAAGCACAGGGTACCTGCATTCATTTCCATACTTCTGTAAAGCACAGGGTACCTGCATTCATTTCCATACTTCTGTAAAGCACAGGGTACCTGCATTCATTTCCATACTTCTGTAAAGCACAGGGTACCTGCATTCATTTCATAAATGAAGTGAATTGGAAGTTTTTCAGGAGGAGACATCATTTAAAATGTTGGTCAAATTCATGTTCTTCAAGTCCTTATATTTTTTTCCAGAATTCTACTTTTTTGCAGACATTTGTAACAGAAGTAAATTTGATTAATCTTGGATTATATTTGATTAAATAACTTGTACATGTATATTGATTAAATTTTTGAAGTTATGACTAACATTTTATATTAAGCGTGATAACTCACTAGATGTTTTACTTATTTTGTCTTCAAACTTTAAATTATCTTTTCCTAAACTGAATTGGGATTTGAATTAGACGTATATGCATTTCTCAAAAAGTTTAAATATCCAGGACATTTCTCCCTAAATTTGTTATTGGATGATTTGGTGAGTTTAAAGGAGTTCATGTATCTTCATGCAAGCCTACAGTAATGCCCTAAATAATTTACTCCTTAACCACAGCAGAATTATGGGTAACTTTTCAGGATTTAGTCAGAAATTAAATATGGCTTGATGCCATTCATGAATGGCAACAAGCCATATTTCCGACTAAATCCTGAAAAGTTACCCCATAATTCTGCTGTTGTTAAGGAGTCGATTATTTAGGGCATTACTGTATGGTATGCATGATTAAATTTTGTCTGATAAGCAGATTGCCAGTGACTTATTGTTTTTATTTTAACCCTTTCTACACTAAACACCCATTGATCAGTGACTTATTGTTTTTATTTTAACCCTTTCTACACTAAACACCCATTGATGCTAGGTCATTTGTTGAACTTATTAGCTGAACATTTCCCACCAATTAACCCTTTACCCAACAAACCGGCCAAATAAAGCTTCAACAGCCTAAAATATCTTCGGTCTGTCTCAATAGAACCATACAAATATGGATATCATTGGAACCGGCTCCTTGACCACATTGTCATAGTTACAGTTATGCCCTGTGCCAATGCATTCTCTTATATATGCGAGTCGACCATAGGTCGCCTCGCATATATAAGAGAATGCATTGGCCTAAAACACTTTTTACCATTTTTTCTTACATTCTTTAACAATTTTATAATTTTTAATGTGTTAAGCCAATGCATTCTCTTATATATGCGAGGCGACCTATGGTCGACTCGCATATATAAGAGAATGCATTGGCACAGGGCCCTTCTGTTGGGTAAAGGGTTAATAGGATTCCTTCTGCAATTGTATAATCTGTTATTTGCGTATACCCTCCTTAAACATCCCTCCAAATGATTAATCAACCATTCCAATGTTTATGTTTACAACTGGGTGAGAGAATCCTTTAACACTTCCATGAATGGATCTTCCTGAAATTTTGTAAAAACCCTGTGCCAATGGTGAGCCTCACATATACATGTATAAAAAATGCATTGGCCTAAAATTATTTACCTTGACCTTGTAATTCACTGCATTCTCTTATATATGTGTCGCCAGTATATCATTCTCCTTAAATGCAAAGGAACCTTATATAGTGAATAGATTTCGGTTAGATTTATTGATTGGCTCGTGTATCTGTTGGTCAAATTCCAGGTGTTCGTGTATATATACACCAAGATCCTTTTCGAATACAGGCCGCAGAATCGGCAATCTGAACCCAGTGTCTGTCATTTAATACGGATTTATTGGGAGACTCGCATTTATATGAGAATGCACTGGCACAGGATATTTAATGCTGCACCAGCGCAGCTCTTGTCATGAAAGGGTTAAGTATAGAAAGGGATGAATTATATCTCTATTTTGAGCTGAAAATCATTGTGACGTACTGCTGAAAATATGTCTGTAATCAAGCCTTGAAATAGTGTGCCTGTCATTTGCAGAATGAGGTCCCCAGAGGGTGAATTTAGTGATGCTACCCCGCATAGTGGGCTAGCATCACAAATTCACCTTCTGGGAACCTCATTCTGCTGATGTGTAAGCAGAATGAGGTTCCCAGAGGGTGAATTTGGTGATGCTAGCCCACTATGCGGGGTAGCATCACTAAATTCACCCTCTGGGGACCTCATTCTGCAAATGACAGACACACTATTTCAAGGCTTGTCTGTAATAGTTGTCAAAATAATTTCTGAAGTCTTTATGCTTTATTCACCAGAGTTTTTCTATAATTAACTCAATTTCCATTATACAGGTGGACAAAATAGTGAACAATCCAGAAGCTATAGAGAACATATGTGCCACTACACCTGGTCTGTCTGATAATCCAGTCGCTGTTGGTAAGCAAAGCTCTCAATGACAGGGCTCTGACACTGCTTACTGTATACACCCGTCAGTAGTGATGTTCCGTTAATGAAAAAGTCCATCGGACCGATTTCCGATAACTGGAGGCACAATCGGCCGATTTCCGATTCTGATGTTATATATATTGTGCGTTTGTTACTATGGATCTATATACATACACCCATTGCACTCCATATCCTGGTATAGTTTCAAAGCCAATTATATAAAAAATATACGCTGCCTTTAATGTATACCGGTAGTTGTTTTGACAAAGATATCAAAGGTGCCGACTCAGAGTAATGTTATCACCATATGGGGAACACTTTCATGTGGTATAAAAGTCTAATAATTGCTGACATATTTGTCTCAGATTTCCCAAATAACCATTGGTCACACCTTTTGTCTTAATAAATGGGAAGCTTACTCAATTTTTGTTTCGCTAGACTGCCTCTGAGTTCAACTTGGAGATAAGCATATTTCATTGCGTACTCTGTAACTTGTAATGAGAGCATCACTATAACAATGGCGACTCGCAGAACGAAAAATAAACAAGTGCAATTTGGGACAACTTCACAATATTGTCCCCTACAGACGAAAAAGCTAATTATGCCCCTCCTCACATTGGTCATTATTGAAGACAGTTCTGATCACAACTGTACTAATTCATTCAGTGCGTTCTTCAAATTATTGACATAGCATGTGACGTCACAGCATGGCACATGCTCAACAGGAAACTATCTGTACATTGTAATGAGGTCAGCTGTTTAAAGCTTCCTTGGTATCTATATCGTATCGACCGATTGAACCAATAACTTCATATTACACGGGATACGTCGGGCAGGTGTATTGCCATGCTTACATATAATCATATCAGACTGTTTGGACGATGCCAATAACTTCTTTTTAGGTTGGTACAACTGCGTTTTACATTCAATACTAGGATTGTATTGTGTACGTTCATGAAAGTGTGCATATAGCACTTAGACTCTAGAACGTTTTTGTTTGTTTTGACAATCGGTAAAAGCCGATGTTCACTGCCAGGTACGATTAATATCCGATGGGCTATTATCGGCCGATTCCGATTCTGATTATCGGAACATCACTACCCGTCAGCAAGCACATCCAAGGTTAAGCCCAGTCTTTGTTTTGCTCCCAAAACAATCATTGGGTGGTTCTCGAAGATAAGCGCACCCTGTGGTGTTATCTGCTGAGAAGAGTTGTTCGATTAGGAGTCTGATCTTTAAGGTGTTTTCTTCTGAGATTATAATCTGTTCATGAGCTCTATCTTGTAAAGTATTCACAGACTGCTTTGTTTTAACATGTGGAAGTGTGATAAGTGTTTAGCTGTAGCTCACAGATATGTTTTTCTAATAGCAGTCATAATAAGGGTGCAATTGATATTATTTGAGAAAATTGATACTGCAAGTATGCATCAGTGAGAGCTGCAAAATCTGAGTTAGGTCTCCTTCTACCAAAAACTGTATACCAACATAAATGTGCAAAGATTTGTTTATTGTTGAAAACTTGAAACCATAAAGCAATAAAGTATTGTCTACTGATAAATAAAGGTGATCGTACCAGCAGCTAACTATCATTGTTTTGATAAGAAATCAGGTGCGACTAAGGATAAATTGTTATCCAGACATACATGGGCGGGCAACTACTGATTAACTGTTGATGGATGTAAGGTTTGCAGTGTGAGCTGGTAATATTCGGAGAGGAGATTGCTGACTATAGGCTTGAAACTTTTTGTCCAAAAGTTTTGCCAAATGTTGTGTTTTTTAGGCAGTTATCTAAATATAATCTGGCTTTGGCTAATTGGGCCACCAACAGTGTAAACCCTGCCCACATATATCTATGTATATAACACCAACAGTGTAAACCCTGCCCACATATATCTACCGGTATGTATATAACATTTGTTCTTGTCAACTGAATGTTATTTTGATCTCAAATTTGGTCAATAGACTCTTGTTTATTTTATTTTATTTTTAATTTCAGGGAACCAATGTTGCATGTTCACATTTGAAACACATGAGTATTTTTTGATTTGCTAAAATCAACATTTGATATAAAGTTGGTACCCCAGTTTACTATATGATATTGTGTAATATTTTTACAGCATGAGATGATATCTATTTCAGCAATGTTACAGGATCCGGAGCTTCTTGCCATATTAGCCCACCCCACAAACATAGACAAGTGAGTAATTCTCTTCATAATTACATTGTTTGGGTTAATTTAAATACAGTATGCTCTATCACTCTCAGAAATATTTCCAAAAACAAAAGACATTTTATACAAAAACTCTCTCTGAAGACATACACAGAGGAAACATCTTGTTTACACTTGGAAAAATAAATTGTGCACTCTCTGATATGGCTGCTTCTAAATGATCAGTCTATCTGATACCGCTGCTTCTAAATGGTGGGTTCTTGGTCTAAAAAAGTTTTATTTGGGTCAGTTTGTTAGTACTGCTTGTTGATGGCTTCGAGTCTGAGTTTAGTGTGCCTGAAATTTGCAGAATGAAGGTCCCCAGATGGTGAATTTAGTGACCCTACCCTTCATCTTCTGGGAAGTATCTATAGTCTCAAATTAACACTATTTTAGTTACTTTTTCCCTTCTCTTCTGTTTCTATATCCCATGATTTACTTAAGATAAATTGCATAATCAAGGTTACTAATGGGTGAACATCACCAACTTCAACAGCAGAGTAACGCTTGAAAAAATACACTACACATTTATCCGACCAATACTGGAATATGCCTCCCCTGTGTGGGATAACTGCCCTGATTATCTAAGTGATGACATTGAAAAGGTACAGTAAGAAATGGCCCGAATAGTAACAGGTGCAACCATCAGTACAAGTAATGCGCATATTTTATCAGAAACTGGCTGGGAACTCCACTCTTCACGTCGTAGAAAACACAAGCTATGCCAATTTTTTAAAATGATACGTGGAACTGCTCCATCAATTTTAAGAAATTATGTACGACCAATCCAGGCAAACAATTCCAGATATAACTTCAGATTTGAACATATAAGACTACCCTCGAATATTAACTATTATATGGATTCTTTCTTACCAGCTGCAATTACCGAATGGAACAAACTGCCAGAAACTACAAAGGGCAGCAGTACAATCAAAGACTTCAAAAAGGAACTGAATAGCGACAATATACGTCCACCTGCCTATTTTTATCATATTAAATGCCATAAATCTCATATCCTGCATACCCGGTTAAGACTGAACTGCAGCCACCTGAGTTGTGACCTGATAGATAATCAGATAAAAATCTCCCCCTTCTGTTTATGTGGGGAGCTTGAGACAACTTACCACTATCTCTTTGAATGTACATTTTATCAAGAGCCCAGAAGAGAACTATACGGCTCCCTAGCCAATGTTGCCCTATCTGAGAATACTCTAATGCGGAGATCAAGGGAGCTTAGCCTTCGTGAAAACAAACAAATATTTACTGCAGTACAGACATATATTATGAGAACAAAAAGATTTCCATGATTTGTATGGGTAACAAATTACTTTGGATTCCGCCCATGTTATGCGGCAGCATGATATTCCCATTATATATGTAGTACTAAATGTCTTCCGATAACGATTATTTTGTATGTTACTTGCTTGCCACTATTCTGTATATACGTGAACTGATTCCATATGAACGATGCTGCGATATTCACAGTGAACACCATTGAAATATGAATTGGCCATTGCGATTGACCCCCTCCCATGGAGCCTGACGCATGCATATTACTATAGACGAGCATCATTTTTATCATGCAAAAACTCAACTATTGAAAACTCCCCACCACTGTCATCATTTCACGATTCATCTGCCCACTCCTGTCTTCTACTTTCTCACCCCCTCTCTCTCTCTCTCACTCCCTGCCTCTTGCTATCCCTAACACTATCTTCACCCAGTTTCCATCCCTTACTCAAACTTAGTTATATATCTCCATTTCTCCTAAAAACATTATTACAATCCTTTCCCGTCTGATCGATACCCCTCCCTCACTTATTGGGGAAGGGGCATGTTGTCAAAGAGGAGAAGACTTCATATAAGCCCTCGGGCTTGTTGTCGGATCCTCATTTCCATACATTATCTCTTCTATTTTGCATATTTGTATCATCTGTATATTATGTAATGTTGGATTTGGAAATAAAAATATGTTTACACTAACTTCAACTGGGGAAATTCAATCTGATCCTAGGTCTCCCATAGCAGTTGAGACATAAGCAGAATGAGGTGACAGAGGGTGAATTTGGTGATGCTAGCCCACCGTGTGGGATACCATCACTAAATTCACCTACTGGGGACCTCATTCTGCAAATGACAGTGACACTAAACTCAGACACATTATACATGTATATATATCTCATATAACTAGTATTCTTTCATTATCTGCCAGATGATGGCTGTTCATATATAGTCAAAAGCTTGCATTTTAAAAGAATAAAAACTACATAGGCGTTTAATGGTGTTAAATTAACCTGTTCGCTGCCACTACGAGTTAACTCGTAGTAAACGGTTCCATGGGGACTGCTACTACGAGTTAACTCGTATACATGTTAATACCACATAAATAATAACACAATCCGCAAGCAACGTTGGTGTATGCGCCAATACATGCCCAACGATCCCATTGATCGATTGTATATGTATAATTAGGATGGCTTGAGATACAACGATTCCCACAGCGTGAACAGGGGGTGGGGTCCAGATATCAATCTTGGTAGGATACTCCAATTCACCAGGACCTCTTCTGTACGTCCCTGAACCATGAGATACATGTGCAACTAGACCATTCCCGGACACATTGTGTATATATAAAGGAATTGCCGATCAAATCCGAGTCAAATGAAAGATAAAACGTGTTATAAAGCTCCTACGAGATAACTCGTAGTTGGCACCTGGGATGAAACTCACCAGTGGTCATCGCTGGTGCCAGCTATGAGTTATCTCGTAGGTAAATACATATTATGTTTTTGACGTCTTATTCGACATAGTCTGTACCAATTATCATATATAAATTCATTTACCATGTCTTACATACGATATGCTTGTACATGTATAGTACTCTTCGTCATCTAAGACACTGACAACGTAATTGTAGTTACCTACGAGATAACTCGTAGCTGGCACCAGGGATGAAACGCTAATAAATTCCGTCACAGGCGCCGACTACGAGTTATCTCGTAGTAGTCTTATAACATGTTTCAGCATCATATGACCCGATATTGGTCTAACCATTACTCATACATACGTAAAATATCATCTACTATCGGTAAAACATCAAATCCCATGTCGGCATATGGGATGGAATTACCCATTGGTTTTCGGCAGTGAACGTGTTAAGACCATTAAAATAAAATATATGTATTCTCAGGCAATTAGATCTCAATTTGAGATGACGGAGGGAGGATATTTATTTTTAATTTTTTCTTAAAATCTGGAAAACATGCTCCAGAAACAAACAAAAATTATTTTCTAACAGATAATATTGAAACCAATCTTTGATGAGGCTTTTAAACGAAACTTTCAGTGACAAGGGCGGTGCCGAAGTGATGAGGGAGGTGTCTGAGTGA
Organism: Siphonodentalium dalli; assembly: GCA_032622095.1. Lineage (NCBI taxonomy): Eukaryota > Metazoa > Mollusca > Scaphopoda > Gadilida > Siphonodentaliidae > Siphonodentalium > Siphonodentalium dalli. Next base: position 301,162,784 of record CP136063.1, read on the forward strand.
CGAGGGAGATGCCTGAGAACACAGAATTTGTATATTTATTTGGCCTATTATAAACGCATAATAATTGTTGAAACCTTGTTACTCTGTCTGTTAAGATTGTTTTTAATATAAAATATGCATGTTAATATAATTTTTTTCTTCAACAGACTTGTAAAAAAGCACCCAGCATTTGTTCAAGTCGCTCTAACTATTGCCACAACAGTCAATGAAGAAGGTGCCAGAGAACATGCCACTTCTGGTACCTCCTCAGCTGCTACAGGTGATTAACCCTTTACCCAACAAAACGGCCAAAAACGCCCAAATAAAGCTTCAACAGCCTAAAATATCTTCGGTCTGTCTCAATAACACCATACAAATATGGATATCATTGGAACCGGTTCATTGACCACATTGTGATGGTTACAGTTATGCCCTGTGCCAATGCATTATCTTATATATGCGAGTCGACCATAGGTCGCCTCGCATATATAAGAGAATGCACTGGCCTAAAAAAAGGCTTTTTTAATACTTTTTACCATTTTTACCATTACAATTTTTAATATGTGTTAAGCCAATGCATTCTCTTATATATGCGAGTCGACCATAGGTCGCCTCGCATATATAAGAGAATGCATTGGCCTAAAACACTTTTTACCATTTTTTCTTACATTCTTTAACAATTTTATAATTTTTAATGTGTTAAGCCAATGCATTCTCTTATATATGCGAGGCGACCTATGGTCGACTCGCATATATAAGAGAATGCATTGGCACAGGGCCCTTCTGTTGGGTAAAGGGTTAATAGGATTCCTTCTGCAATTGTATAATCTGTTATTTGCGTATACCCTCCTTAAACATCCCTCCAAATGATTAATCAACCATTCCAATGTTTATGTTTACAACTGGGTGAGAGAATCCTTTAACACTTCCATGAATGGATCTTCCTGAAATTTTGTAAAAACCCTGTGCCAATGGTGAGAATGCATTGGTACAGGGCCGTTCTGTTGGATAAAGGGTTAAACTCAATTGATTTCAACTCATAATATTAGGCCTTCTAGCTGTTTTATTTATCTCTGATTATAAGCTCGCCTCAGTGGAACCCTCAAGGAATCTTTATTCAACACTATTCATCAGGTGGCGCATAATTCCCATAGTGCAACTGCCAATTCCGGATGATAATTGATTGTAGCAGATTAAAGATACATAATCCGATTAGATGGTCCTCTCATCATCCAGTTGCAACATCAACGGAATTTCACCAAAAGCCAATTTAGAATTAGTTTATTACCAAATACTCACATCAATACCAATCACTATATCATATTTGCTGAAAATGTCCTATGATGATGGTTTTACTTAGCAATTTGGTTTACATCTTCCATTTATGGTGATTCCTAGTTCAAATTTGAATTCCCCATTGCATGTTATCACAAATGTAAACACATAGTATTCCCATGTGTAACCAGCATGGTGCCATATAACATGTCTATTTGCAATTTGCATGAATAAAATCTCATTACCAATTAGTAGATAAGTATATGTAGGTATCTGCACATCAACTATCACAACATACCGTATTCTTGTTGATAGTGATAACTTTTCATTGTCTCATATTATGAAATTAATATTGATCGCAACTGATAGTACAGTAAGTCGTGACCTTGCATGACCTCTTGTAATGGAGTCCGCGCATGTCTGTACTATTTCCGGAAAAAGTCAGTGGAATTTTTGCTAGGCCGCCAAATATTCGAGGTGGTGAAAAATAACTTATTTCAAAAGTTGAAATCTGTTAACTCTGAGCTTTGATGGGTGAGTTAATCCACTTGAATCAAATATTTTTGACATCAATTGCAAGCATAAGACATGAGGACATAAAAAAGGAGAACTATAAGTGCGACGTTACAAAACAGTAGAATTATAAGTGAGATTATATAAAAATACAGAAGCCCATAAAATCACAAAATAAACTTTAAAAGTTACTGGTAAGTTGGGGGTGATAACATGCTAACAAAAACATTGAAAAAGGGAGGTAAATGGCGAATGGGAAATGAGAAAATTTAATAAAAATTGTTGATGAGACGATAAAGGTGCTTAATAGTGATCTAAATAGTATAAAAGATAGAATTTTGTCAACAGGAACCTGTTTGCCGTATTGGGGAGGGGCAGCTGCTGTCACATCTCATTATGATTGAACTTTCATCAGAGGGTGAAAACTCAGTCACAGAACCATTCTGCTCAGGTGTTTGCACAATTATAGCAATATATGATGTGTGTCATTATTCTGCAAGAATTTACACATGAAACTGGGGTCATTGTCTCATAGAATACACGTACGCTAATAATTTATTCAAATATTTGATGGCTTTGCCTGCATGGTGCGCTTGAATCCTCCAAGTAAAGCCATGCATCCTAATAGTGTGGTCGTCAGAAAGTTGAACCTAGAAAAAATTGTTATAAAGCTGGTTTTGGTCTCATTTTGTGTGAAAAATTATCAGGAATAACATATCCAAAATCCGCTAAAATCCGCCTTGGGGAAAATTCTCTATTCAAGATGGCACCCAATATGGTTGTTAATAGCTGAAATTGTTGAATTTCTGCGGTAGGTGCACCAATTAATGCCAAGTTCGTAATAAATTTAAATATTGACAAACAATGTTTAGCCGTAAACCATATTTGTAGAATGTCTTTCCCAAAACGGCCGCCAAAATGGAGAAAACTGAATGAAATTTACACTTTGTGCAAAATGTAATTGCTAGTCCTATAAGATAGAACAAACGCTCGAATTATTTGAGGATATTAATTGTAGAGTATAAGAGAAACGTTTGATCAGAGATGTAAGAATTCTCCCTAATGAATCTCACGAGAGAGCTATCGAAAGCAGGGTCTCATGCAACGTTTAAATCTGGACTTTTGGGCGCACAGAAACGGAACAATAAATCAGTTTAAAATGTACTTTTGATCTTGAATCGTGTGATTATATGTGTAATTAAACAGTTAAATGCGATTTGATATGGATGTATTGTTTCTGTGATCTTTTCTAGAAGCAGATATATATGTAGTCAGAGCAGTCTCGTGAATGTGACCGGTCATCATTATTTTGATGTCTACGACATTAACCCTTTCAAAATGCACTGCTATAGAACAATATAAGATATATGCATATAGTTTTTGGTGAATATCCTAATGTCTATATCTCAGAATAGTAATCATAGTTGCCTTCAATCGGGTGACAAAACACGAATATTTCTCTTTTATCACAAGAATGCATGATAGTATATTATGAACACAATTTATCAAAACACAAAGGAGTACAAAGCCTATCTTCAATAAATTCTAAACTTGACCAATATGGTTTACATATTCTGTGGCTGAGACTGTGTTTATATCTGGAAATTATATTTAGTTATATTCACCGAAGCCACATATAAGCGAAAAGTACTACGATTTCTGCAACCGCATCACCGCGTTTGCCCCTTATCCCTAAAGTAACATATAGTTGCTGTACACAAAACCACAAATAGCAACATTTAGCGAATGTTCAACGCTGAAATAACAGCTTTAAACGATGATCCCCTCCTATTTAGTACAATTACGTGGGTGGTATTGGTAAGATATTTTAAAACAAAACGATACTGAAAATTATTATTGTGCATTGCTTGGTAGTATATTCCAGTTGTAAAGTGGGGACTGAAGTAATTTGAACAAAATATTCCAATAATAAACCGGTTTTGTAGCCGTGTGAAAATTAGTCTTAAATAATATGTAAGATGTACCATCTCTTTGATCTCGTGAGATATGGCGCTAATCAATTGAAGAGATTGGTATTTATTTGCAGTGTGATAAGCATTGGGACATATGTGTATGGTATATTATCACCGAGAGTGTAGCAAATTCCATAAATCTAACTAGTCTTTATGCCACAAGGGTGTTCACTTCAGTGTATGTGTTAGATTCAATAATTAATCACAATGTCCAATGAAACTACCATGCACTGCGTGGCAAAACATTATTTTGTGTGTTGCATGACCAAAATTATTATATTTTGTCCGGACATTTGGATATTGGATAAGCAAAAACCCAGAACTTTAACCATTGGGTTTGACTTGCGTTGAAATGACCAATACATCCTTCAGATGGATGTTTTAATGATATGTGTACCTTCAAAGATACTAAACAACATGAATATACATTAATAATAAGTATGTTCACTCCTATATGGTTATCCAATATGTTGCTTTCGTTGTGGTATGTCTTGGAGTTGCGGCCATTTTGACAGCCATTTTATGGCCGCGACTGTATTATTTTCTGTCCGTGTCACTCTATTCGCTCCGATACTCCAATTTCACACATACTTGTATAACTACGTAATCCCAATGCCATAACATATCGTATACGTACCTTCATAATTTACGTCAGACCCCACCCCTATTCAAGGCGCTGTAAAAAAATATCCCCAAAGCGGATTTTAGCGGATTTTGGATATATTGTTGTCCAAACATTCCCGGTCAAAATGACACCAAAACTGGCTTTATAACAATTTTTTCTACGTTCACCCTCCAAAATCACCACAACGACTATACTATAAATCAAAAAGGGCTAACTAAATTCTTGAATTCATCTGTCTATGAACATGCATATTTGATTATTTAACGGCATGCTGACGAGATGGTACTTCCATTGAAATTCATACATAATGTCCACAGGGTTGTGATGATGTGAGATGCCATCTCTAGGTATGCATACATGATCACCACTAGGCTGGGTCCTCAGAGATAATGGAGGCCAGCATGCATATTCAATCAGTTATCTATGATTCTGTGTCTGTTGGGTGAAATCTTTTAGAATGGTAAATTAGTCTTTCTATGATATTTAGCTCAACCATGGGTTGGCGTCCGTCATCTGTCCATCTGTCTGTGCATGTTTTTCCGTCAACAATTTCCATTGCCACACCCTACAGACCACATTCCTCATCCAATCATCACCAAACTCCATATGGATCTTCTAGATGGGAGTCATCTATTTTCTTCTGAAATTCGTTAAAAAACATGGCCGCCAGCAGCGATCTTGGATTTCAAATTTCAATCTATCGCCGTACCGTGCAGCCCGCATGTATTGGAGAATTGTTTTGAAAATTTACAGGTATGTTTTAGATCAACTTTAGATAGGAGCTATCAAATTTGAACGATTTCCGATGAAAAACATGGCTGCTGGCAGCCATATTGGATTGTACTCTTTGCATGACTAAATCCTTTGGCACAGCCTACAGACCACACCCCTGATCCGATCATCATCAAACTTCATATTGATCTTTTGTGTGACACTAGATGGGAGGCATAAAATGTATTTCATTGAAAAACATGGTTGCCAACGGCGCACCCAAGAGGCCAATTCCATCATCCAATCATCAGCAAACTTCATATGGATCCTCGGGATGACCTCTCGATGGGAGCCATCTTGGATTTTACTCTTTCTATTAGTATTACTGCATCCTTTGGCCCTCCCTACTACCAAACTTTTTCATCCGAATAATCCTAAACTGTTTATGCATCTTCAGGGTAACCTCTAGTTACTTAAGCATATAAGCTGTCCCGAGTTCCCTATCGCTCTATAGACTGTAATATATGGCATGATCTCATTTCCAAGTTGATCACAGGCTTTATACTGGGTGCCGGGAGAACCCCGGAGTAGGGGACAATAAATTTTTACCCAAAATAATATTTTTTTGTAGAAGTGAATTCCCAGGCTGACTCATACCGGGAGGCGAACCTACGCCCACTTCAGCGAGCTCTCATTGCGACATAGACCAGACAGCTATGGAACATATTCCGTGCTTCCTATGTTTCAAACATAAGACCACACAAAGTGTTGTCACGCATTGTCCCAAAATTCCATGCATACCACCTTTTTATTTGTATATTATTTTTTTTACTTGGGGATTTTTGACTACATATGGAATCTATCAACTAACTTTTATCAACATCTGTTCAGGAAATAAAATCCAGTTAGCTTCATTTTAGTGTCAGGGGCGCCGGAAGCATCCAAGGGCAGGGGGGGGCAGAGCATACAAAAAGGGCACTTTTCCGCAAAAAAGGGCATTTTCTCCGCAAACTCGGGAAAATAACCATAAATTCATTGTGGCAAAAATCCCTATTTTAATGGTATTTGTCGGTTTTTATGGCCGTTTTGTGATAAAATTGACAAAAAAATAATATTCCTTGTGAAATTTGGTGGTATTTGGACCAAAAAAGTCACATTTTGCTATAAAAACACGAGATCAAACACACAAAAAGCATTTTCTGTCTCCAGAAAAAGTCCTGCCCCCGCTCGCCCCCCTTGGTCAAGGGCAGGGGGGTCAGCTGCCCCCTCTGCCCCCCTCTTCCGGCGCCCCTGTTTAGTGTGCCCCAGAAATAAAACATTAAATTAAAAACCGTACGCTCGCATGCTTTTAAAAATAATGGTGGGGAATCACCTGGTTTTGAGGCTGGTGAGTACCACACATGCAAAATTGCCGATGCGAGCGAAAATGCTCAAAAACATAATATATGAGGAATTGACATAAAACATAGCATTTCCACTGTTAACAAGCATATGCTAGTTTATTTTTAAAAGAAGTTGATACCTTATTTGTTCCGAAATACTCAGTATTTTTCTATAACATTATGATCAAAGTTGTCAGTCTGAGGTTCGTGGAATACACCAGTGCATACATCTAGGAGAATCCTTTGACTGACAACTTTGGTCAGAATGTTATAACAAACAACTATGAGTTAGGACACAAATGAGGTATCAGCTTGTTTGAAAATTAGTATAGCATATGAGCGTAGCTGCCAAAATACTATGTAATATGTCATATCTTAGTTAATTACCTTTTTCCTCGTTTCTTGTTATACCCCCCCCCCCGCAACGAAGTTAGGGGGGGTATACTGGAGTCAGCTTGTCCGTCCGTTGTCCGTCCGTCGTCCGTCCGTGGACACAAATTTGTCCAGAGTTTTTCTCAGTCGTTTTTTGATCAATTTCCGTGAAACTTGGCACAGACATCAACCACCATGGGAACCTGTGCACCTGCGATTATGACGTCTGTCGGACTTTTTTTGGTGGAGTTATCCCCCCTTTTTCGACTTAGAAATTTTTCGCAACATGTATACTTTTGTCCGAGCTTTTATTCCTACATTTTTTGGTCAATTTTTTAAAAATGTGGCACAGATATTTAGTACCATGGGAACCTGTGCACCTGCGATTATGACGTCTGTCCGACATTTTTTGTGTGGAGTTATTCCCCTTTTTCGGTCAATAGGTTTAAGATTAGGGTTATGGTTGTACACCTGCAATGGGAACTGTTATTTTATTATTTTAACTAAATGTTTACTGACATGTGAAACATCTTAGTATTTTAAAAACAGGGGGGTATCCGTAGTCCCATTGTGACAGTCACACCTCTAGCTGTGTTTGCGATCATCTCGGCCAATTTGAATGCATGACATTCATCAATTCGAAACCACATGGTCCCCACTGAAAATAATTTGGTCTAAGAAATGGGAAAGTTGCCTGATATGGTATTTATAACTACATTTAGTAACAATCTATTATAAATTAGCTATAGGTTATCGGCCGCATTTAAGTAGAATGCTGCCCGCATCATAAGTAACAAAAGTCGGCCAATAAGTGGAAAACATGGCCAATAAGTAAAAAGCTGGTCAATAAGTAAAAAGCCGGCCAATAAGTCAACAGTAATGTAAATGATGTCATACACATTTAGCCCCATCGGCAAGGAATATTGTGTCGACAGAAGATAGATTAAAGTCGCTTTTGTGTGAATCACGGACCGTCACTGTTTTGGGAGTAAATATACGTGGATGAACTACATGTATCCGTATCCCAGTGGAAACAGACAGTACTGTGAAATCGCTGCAAGTTCTTCATAAAGTTCACAAATATAAAAATTGCTGGAATAATTGTTATTTAATAAAGCACACAATAGTATATATCAATGTTAATATATTCATCCTGTGAAACAAAAATATCCAATGTTGCTATTTAACCCTTTACCCAACAAACCGGCCAAAACCGGCCAAATAAAGCTTCAACAGCCTAAAATATCTTCGGTCTGTCTCAATAGAACCATACAAATATGGATATCATTGGAACCGGCTCCTTGACCACATTGTGATAGTTACAGTTATGCCCTGTGCCAATGCATTCTCTTATATATGCGAGTCGACCATAGGTCGCCTCGCATATATAAGAGAATGCATTGGCCTAAAAAAATCTTTTTTTTCTTACATTCTTTAACAATTTTATAATTTTTAATGTGTTAAGCCAATGCATTCTCTTATATATGCGAGACGACCTATGGTCGACTCGCATATATAAGAGAATGCATTGGCACAGGGCCGTTCTGGTGGGTAAAGGGTTAATAAAATCGGGTGACAAAACACGAATATTTCTCTTTTATCACAAGAATGCATGATAGTATATTATGAACACAATTTATCAAAACACAAAGGAGTACAAAGCCTATCTTCAATAAATTCTAAACTTGACCAATATGGTTTACATATTCTGTGGCTGAGACTGTGTTTATATCTGGAAATTATATTTAGTTATATTCACCGAAGCCACATATAAGCGAAAAGTACTACGATTTCTGCAACCGCATCACCGCGTTTGCCCCTTATCCCTAAAGTAACATATAGTTGCTGTACACAAAACCACAAATAGCAACATTTAGCGAATGTTCAACGCTGAAATAACAGCTTTAAACGATGATCCCCTCCTATTTAGTACAATTACGTGGGTGGTATTGGTAAGATATTTTAAAACAAAACGATACTGAAAATTATTATTGTGCATTGCTTGGTAGTATATTCCAGTTGTAAAGTGGGGACTGAAGTAATTTAAAAACAAAATATTCCAATAATAAACCGGTTTTGTAGCCGTGTGAAAATTAGTCTTAAATAATATGTAAGATGTACCATCTCTTTGATCTCGTGAGATATGGCGCTAATCAATTGAAGAGATTGGTATTTATTTGCAGTGTGATAAGCATTGGGACATATGTGTATGGTATATTATCACCGAGAGTGTAGCAAATTCCATAAATCTAACTAGTCTTTATGCCACAAGGGTGTGCACTTCAGTGTATGTGTTAGATTCAATAATTAATCACAATGTCCAATGAAACTACCATGCACTGCGTGGCAAAACATTATTTTGTGTGTTGCATGACCAAAATTATTATATTTTGTCCGGACATTTGGATATTGGATAAGCAAAAACCCAGAACTTTAACCATTGGGTTTGACTTGCGTTGAAATGACCAATACATCCTTCAGATGGATGTTTTAATGATATGTGTACCTTCAAAGATACTAAACAACATGAATATACATTAATAATAAGTATGTTCACTCCTATATGGTTATCCAATATGTTGCTTTCGTTGTGGTATGTCTTGGAGTTGCGGCCATTTTGACAGCCATTTTATGGCCGCGACTATTATTTTCTGTCCGTGTCACTCTATTCGCTCCGATACTCCAATTTCACACATACTTGTATAACTACGTAATCCCAATGCCATAACATATCGTATACGTACCTTCATAATTTACGTCAGACCCCACCCCTATTCAGGGCGCTGTAAAAAAATATCCCCAAAGCGGATTTTAGCGGATTTTGGATATATTGTTGTCCAAACATTCCCGGTCAAAATGACACCAAAACTGGCTTTATAACAATTTTTTCTACGTTCACCCTCCAAAATCACCACAACGACTATACTATAAATCAAAAAGGGCTAACTAAATTCTTGAATTCATCTGTCTATGAACATGCATATTTGATTATTTAACGGCATGCTGACGAGATGGTACTTCCATTGAAATTCATACATAATGTCCACAGGGTTGTGATGATGTGAGATGCCATCTCTAGGTATGCATACATGATCACCACTAGGCTGGGTCCTCAGAGATAATGGAGGCCAGCATGCATATTCAATCAGTTATCTATGATTCTGTGTCTGTTGGGTGAAATCTTTTAGAATGGTAAATTAGTCTTTCTATGATATTTAGCTCAACCATGGGTTGGCGTCCGTCATCTGTCCATCTGTCTGTGCATGTTTTTCCGTCAACAATTTCCTTTGCCACACCCTACAGACCACATTCCTCATCCAATCATCACCAAACTCCATATGGATCTTCTAGATGGGAGTCATCTATTTTCTTCTGAAATTCGTTAAAAAACATGGCCGCCAGCAGCGATCTTGGATTTCAAATTTCAATCTATCGCCGTACCGTGCAGCCCGCATGTATTGGAGAATTGTTTTGAAAATTTACAGGTATGTTTTAGATCAACTTTAGATAGGAGCTATCAAATTTGAACGATTTCCGATGAAAAACATGGCTGCTGGCAGCCATATTGGATTGTACTCTTTGCATGACTAAATCCTTTGGCACAGCCTACAGACCACACCCCTGATCCGATCATCATCAAACTTCATATTGATCTTTTGTGTGACACTAGATGGGAGGCATAAAATGTATTTCATTGAAAAACATGGTTGCCAACGGCGCACCCAAGAGGCCAATTCCATCATCCAATCATCAGCAAACTTCATATGGATCCTCGGGATGACCTCTCGATGGGAGCCATCTTGGATTTTACTCTTTCTATTAGTATTACTGCATCCTTTGGCCCTCCCTACTACCAAACTTTTTCATCCGAATAATCCTAAACTGTTTATGCATCTTCAGGGTAACCTCTAGTTACTTAAGCATATAAGCTGTCCCGAGTTCCCTATCGCTCTATAGACTGTAATATATGGCATGATCTCATTTCCAAGTTGATCACAGGCTTTATACTGGGTGCCGGGAGAACCCCGGAGTAGGGGACAATAAATTTTTACCCAAAATAATATTTTTTTGTAGAAGTGAATTCCCAGGCTGACTCATACCGGGAGGCGAACCTACGCCCACTTCAGCGAGCTCTCATTGCGACATAGACCAGACAGCTATGGAACATATTCCGTGCTTCCTATGTTTCAAACATAAGACCACACAAAGTGTTGTCACGCATTGTCCCAAAATTCCATGCATACCACCTTTTTATTTGTATATTATTTTTTTTACTTGGGGATTTTTGACTACATATGGAATCTATCAACTAACTTTTATCAACATCTGTTCAGGAAATAAAATCCAGTTAGCTTCATTTTAGTGTCAGGGGCGCCGGAAGCATCCAAGGGCAGGGGGGGGCAGAGCATACAAAAAGGGCACTTTTCCGCAAAAAAGGGCATTTTCTCCGCAAACTCGGGAAAATAACCATAAATTCATTGTGGCAAAAATCCCTATTTTAATGGTATTTGTCGGTTTTTATGGCCGTTTTGTGATAAAATTGACAAAAAAATAATATTCCTTGTGAAATTTGGTGGTATTTGGACCAAAAAAGTCACATTTTGCTATAAAAACACGAGATCAAACACACAAAAAGCATTTTCTGTCTCCAGAAAAAGTCCTGCCCCCGCTCGCCCCCCTTGGTCAAGGGCAGGGGGGTCAGCTGCCCCCTCTGCCCCCCTCTTCCGGCGCCCCTGTTTAGTGTGCCCCAGAAATAAAACATTAAATTAAAAACCGTACGCTCGCATGCTTTTAAAAATAACGGTGGGGAATCACCTGGTTTTGAGGCTGGTGAGTACCACACATGCAAAATTGCCGATGCGAGCGAAAATGCTCAAAAACATAATATATGAGGAATTGACATAAAACATAGCATTTCCACTGTTAACAAGCATATGCTAGTTTATTTTTAAAAGAAGTTGATACCTTATTTGTTCCGAAATACTCAGTATTTTTCTATAACATTATGATCAAAGTTGTCAGTCTGAGGTTCGTGGAATACACCAGTGCATACATCTAGGAGAATCCTTTGACTGACAACTTTGGTCAGAATGTTATAACAAACAACTATGAGTTAGGACACAAATGAGGTATCAGCTTGTTTGAAAATTAGTATAGCATATGAGCGTAGCTGCCAAAATACTATGTAATATGTCATATCTTAGTTAATTACCTTTTTCCTCGTTTCTTGTTATACCCCCCCCGCAACGAAGTTAGGGGGGGTATACTGGAGTCAGCTTGTCCGTCCGTTGTCCGTCCGTCGTCCGTCCGTGGACACAAATTTGTCCAGAGTTTTTCTCAGTCGTTTTTTGATCAATTTCCGTGAAACTTGGCACAGACATCAACCACCATGGGAACCTGTGCACCTGCGATTATGACGTCTGTCGGACTTTTTTTGGTGGAGTTATCCCCCCTTTTTCGACTTAGAAATTTTTCGCAACATGTATACTTTTGTCCGAGCTTTTATTCCTACATTTTTTGGTCAATTTTTTAAAAATGTGGCACAGATATTTAGTACCATGGGAACCTGTGCACCTGCGATTATGACGTCTGTCCGACATTTTTTGTGTGGAGTTATTCCCCTTTTTCGGTCAATAGGTTTAAGATTAGGGTTATGGTTGTACACCTGCAATGGGAACTGTTATTTTATTATTTTAACTAAATGTTTACTGACATGTGAAACATCTTAGTATTTTAAAAACAGGGGGGTATCCGTAGTCCCATTGTGACCGTCACACCTCTAGCTGTGTTTGCGATCATCTCGGCCAATTTGAATGCATGACATTCATCAATTCGAAACCACATGGTCCCCACTGAAAATAATTTGGTCTAAGAAATGGGAAAGTTGCCTGATATGGTATTTATAACTACATTTAGTAACAATCTATTATAAATTAGCTATAGGTTATCGGCCGCATTTAAGTAGAATGCTGCCCGCATCATAAGTAACAAAAGTCGGCCAATAAGTGGAAAACATGGCCAATAAGTAAAAAGCTGGTCAATAAGTAAAAAGCCGGCCAATAAGTCAACAGTAATGTAAATGATGTCATACACATTTAGCCCCATCGGCAAGGAATATTGTGTCGACAGAAGATAGATTAAAGTCGCTTTTGTGTGAATCACGGACCGTCACTGTTTTGGGAGTAAATATACGTGGATGAACTACATGTATCCGTATCCCAGTGGAAACAGACAGTACTGTGAAATCGCTGCAAGTTCTTCATAAAGTTCACAAATATAAAAATTGCTGGAATAATTGTTATTTAATAAAGCACACAATAGTATATATCAATGTTAATATATTCATCCTGTGAAACAAAAATATCCAATGTTGCTATTTAACCCTTTACCCAACAAACCGGCCAAAACCGGCCAAATAAAGCTTCAACAGCCTAAAATATCTTCGGTCTGTCTCAATAGAACCATACAAATATGGATATCATTGGAACCGGCTCCTTGACCACATTGTGATAGTTACAGTTATGCCCTGTGCCAATGCATTCTCTTATATATGCGAGTCGACCATAGGTCGCCTCGCATATATAAGAGAATGCATTGGCCTAAAAAAATCTTTTTTTTCTTACATTCTTTAACAATTTTATAATTTTTAATGTGTTAAGCCAATGCATTCTCTTATATATGCGAGACGACCTATGGTCGACTCGCATATATAAGAGAATGCATTGGCACAGGGCCGTTCTGGTGGGTAAAGGGTTAATAAAATCGGGTGACAAAACACGAATATTTCTCTTTTATCACAAGAATGCATGATAGTATATTATGAACACAATTTATCAAAACACAAAGGAGTACAAAGCCTATCTTCAATAAATTCTAAACTTGACCAATATGGTTTACATATTCTGTGGCTGAGATTGTGTTTATATCTGGAAATTATATTTAGTTATATTCACCGAAGCCACATATAAGCGAAAAGTACTACGATTTCTGCAACCGCATCACCGCGTTTGCCCCTTATCCCTAAAGTAACATATAGTTGCTGTACACAAAACCACAAATAGCAACATTTAGCGAATGTTCAACGCTGAAATAACAGCTTTAAACGATGATCCCCTCCTATTTAGTACAATTACGTGGGTGGTATTGGTAAGATATTTTAAAACAAAACGATACTGAAAATTATTATTGTGCATTGCTTGGTAGTATATTCCAGTTGTAAAGTGGGGACTGAAGTAATTTGAACAAAATATTCCAATAATAAACCGGTTTTGTAGCCGTGTGAAAATTAGTCTTAAATAATATGTAAGATGTACCATCTCTTTGATCTCGTGAGATATGGCGCTAATCAATTGAAGAGATTGGTATTTATTTGCAGTGTGATAAGCATTGGGACATATGTGTATGGTATATTATCACCGAGAGTGTAGCAAATTCCATAAATCTAACTAGTCTTTATGCCACAAGGGTGTGCACTTCAGTGTATGTGTTAGATTCAATAATTAATCACAATGTCCAATGAAACTACCATGCACTGCGTGGCAAAACATTATTTTGTGTGTTGCATGACCAAAATTATTATATTTTGTCCGGACATTTGGATATTGGATAAGCAAAAACCCAGAACTTTAACCATTGGGTTTGACTTGCGTTGAAATGACCAATACATCCTTCAGATGGATGTTTTAATGATATGTGTACCTTCAAAGATACTAAACAACATGAATATACATTAATAATAAGTATGTTCACTCCTATATGGTTATCCAATATGTTGCTTTCGTTGTGGTATGTCTTGGAGTTGCGGCCATTTTGACAGCCATTTTATGGCCGCGACTGTATTATTTTCTGTCCGTGTCACTCTATTCGCTCCGATACTCCAATTTCACACATACTTGTATAACTACGTAATCCCAATGCCATAACATATCGTATACGTACCTTCATAATTTACGTCAGACCCCACCCCTATTCAGGGCGCTGTAAAAAAATATCCCCAAAGCGGATTTTAGCGGATTTTGGATATATTGTTGTCCAAACATTCCCGGTCAAAATGACACCAAAACTGGCTTTATAACAATTTTTTCTACGTTCACCCTCCAAAATCACCACAACGACTATACTATAAATCAAAAAGGGCTAACTAAATTCTTGAATTCATCTGTCTATGAACATGCATATTTGATTATTTAACGGCATGCTGACGAGATGGTACTTCCATTGAAATTCATACATAATGTCCACAGGGTTGTGATGATGTGAGATGCCATCTCTAGGTATGCATACATGATCACCACTAGGCTGGGTCCTCAGAGATAATGGAGGCCAGCATGCATATTCAATCAGTTATCTATGATTCTGTGTCTGTTGGGTGAAATCTTTTAGAATGGTAAATTAGTCTTTCTATGATATTTAGCTCAACCATGGGTTGGCGTCCGTCATCTGTCCATCTGTCTGTGCATGTTTTTCCGTCAACAATTTCCTTTGCCACACCCTACAGACCACATTCCTCATCCAATCATCACCAAACTCCATATGGATCTTCTAGATGGGAGTCATCTATTTTCTTCTGAAATTCGTTAAAAAACATGGCCGCCAGCAGCGATCTTGGATTTCAAATTTCAATCTATCGCCGTACCGTGCAGCCCGCATGTATTGGAGAATTGTTTTGAAAATTTACAGGTATGTTTTAGATCAACTTTAGATAGGAGCTATCAAATTTGAACGATTTCCGATGAAAAACATGGCTGCTGGCAGCCATATTGGATTGTACTCTTTGCATGACTAAATCCTTTGGCACAGCCTACAGACCACACCCCTGATCCGATCATCATCAAACTTCATATTGATCTTTTGTGTGACACTAGATGGGAGGCATAAAATGTATTTCATTGAAAAACATGGTTGCCAACGGCGCACCCAAGAGGCCAATTCCATCATCCAATCATCAGCAAACTTCATATGGATCCTCGGGATGACCTCTCGATGGGAGCCATCTTGGATTTTACTCTTTCTATTAGTATTACTGCATCCTATGGCCCTCCCTACTACCAAACTTTTTCATCCGAATAATCCTAAACTGTTTATGCATCTTCAGGGTAACCTCTAGTTACTTAAGCATATAAGCTGTCCCGAGTTCCCTATCGCTCTATAGACTGTAATATATGGCATGATCTCATTTCCAAGTTGATCACAGGCTTTATACTGGGTGCCGGGAGAACCCCGGAGTAGGGGACAATAAATTTTTACCCAAAATAATATTTTTTTGTAGAAGTGAATTCCCAGGCTGACTCATACCGGGAGGCGAACCTACGCCCACTTCAGCGAGCTCTCATTGCGACATAGACCAGACAGCTATGGAACATATTCCGTGCTTCCTATGTTTCAAACATAAGACCACACAAAGTGTTGTCACGCATTGTCCCAAAATTCCATGCATACCACCTTTTTATTTGTATATTATTTTTTTTACTTGGGGATTTTTGACTACATATGGAATCTATCAACTAACTTTTATCAACATCTGTTCAGGAAATAAAATCCAGTTAGCTTCATTTTAGTGTCAGGGGCGCCGGAAGCATCCAAGGACAGGGGGGGCAGAGCATACAAAAAGGGCACTTTTCCGCAAAAAAGGGCATTTTCTCCGCAAACTCGGGAAAATAACCATAAATTCATTGTGGCAAAAATCCCTATTTTAATGGTATTTGTCGGTTTTTATGGCCGTTTTGTGATAAAATTGACAAAAAAATAATATTCCTTGTGAAATTGGTGGTATTTGGACCAAAAAAGTCACATTTTGCTATAAAAACACGAGATCAAACACACAAAAAGCATTTTCTGTCTCCAGAAAAAGTCCTGCCCCCGCTCGCCCCCCTTGGTCAAGGGCAGGGGGGTCAGCTGCCCCCTCTGCCCCCCTCTTCCGGCGCCCCTGTTTAGTGTGCCCCAGAAATAAAACATTAAATTAAAAACCGTACGCTCGCATGCTTTTAAAAATAACGGTGGGGAATCACCTGGTTTTGAGGCTGGTGAGTACCACACATGCAAAATTGCCGATGCGAGCGAAAATGCTCAAAAACATAATATATGAGGAATTGACATAAAACATAGCATTTCCACTGTTAACAAGCATATGCTAGTTTATTTTTAAAAGAAGTTGATACCTTATTTGTTCCGAAATACTCAGTATTTTTCTATAACATTATGATCAAAGTTGTCAGTCTGAGGTTCGTGGAATACACCAGTGCATACATCTAGGAGAATCCTTTGACTGACAACTTTGGTCAGAATGTTATAACAAACAACTATGAGTTAGGACACAAATGAGGTATCAGCTTGTTTGAAAATTAGTATAGCATATGAGCGTAGCTGCCAAAATACTATGTAATATGTCATATCTTAGTTAATTACCTTTTTCCTCGTTTCTTGTTATACCCCCCCGCAACGAAGTTAGGGGGGGTATACTGGAGTCAGCTTGTCCGTCCGTTGTCCGTCCGTCGTCCGTCCGTGGACACAAATTTGTCCAGAGTTTTTCTCAGTCGTTGTTTGATCAATTTCCGTGAAACTTGGCACAGACATCAACCACCATGGGAACCTGTGCACCTGCGATTATGACGTCTTTCGCAACATGTATACTTTTGTCCGAGCTTTTATTCCTACATTTTTTGGTCAATTTTTTAAAAATGTGGCACAGATATTTAGTACCATGGGAACCTGTGCACCTGCGATTATGACGTCTGTCCGACATTTTTTGTGTGGAGTTATTCCCCTTTTTCGGTCAATAGGTTTAAGATTAGGGTTATGGTTGTACACCTGCAATGGGAACTGTTATTTTATTATTTTAACTAAATGTTTACTGACATGTGAAACATCTTAGTATTTTAAAAACAGGGGGGTATCCGTAGTCCCATTGTGACAGTCACACCTCTAGCTGTGTTTGCGATCATCTCAGCCAATTTGAATGCATGACATTCATCAATTCGAAACCACATGGTCCCCACTGAAAATAATTTGGTCTAAGAAATGGGAAAGTTGCCTGATATGGTATTTATAACTACATTTAGTAACAATCTATTATAAATTAGCTATAGGTTATCGGCCGCATTTAAGTAGAATGCTGCCCGCATCATAAGTAACAAAAGTCGGCCAATAAGTGGAAAACATGGCCAATAAGTAAAAAGCTGGTCAATAAGTAAAAAGCCGGCCAATAAGTCAACAGTAATGTAAATGATGTCATACACATTTAGCCCCATCGGCAAGGAATATTGTGTCGACAGAAGATAGATTAAAGTCGCTTTTGTGTGAATCACGGACCGTCACTGTTTTGGGAGTAAATATACGTGGATGAACTACATGTATCCGTATCCCAGTGGAAACAGACAGTACTGTGAAATCGCTGCAAGTTCTTCATAAAGTTCACAAATATAAAAATTGCTGGAATAATTGTTATTTAATAAAGCACACAATAGTATATATCAATGTTAATATATTCATCCTGTGAAACAAAAATATCCAATGTTGCTATTTAACCCTTTACCCAACAAACCGGCCAAAACCGGCCAAATAAAGCTTCAACAGCCTAAAATATCTTCGGTCTG
The DNA here is from genome assembly GCA_032622095.1 of Siphonodentalium dalli. Taxonomy (NCBI): domain Eukaryota; kingdom Metazoa; phylum Mollusca; class Scaphopoda; order Gadilida; family Siphonodentaliidae; genus Siphonodentalium; species Siphonodentalium dalli. Next base: position 301,181,205 of record CP136063.1, read on the forward strand.
TCTCAATAGAACCATACAAATATGGATATCATTGGAACCGGCTCCTTGACCACATTGTGATAGTTACAGTTATGCCCTGTGCCAATGCATTCTCTTATATATGCGAGTCGACCATAGGTCGCCTCGCATATATAAGAGAATGCATTGGCCTAAAAAAATCTTTTTTTTCTTACATTCTTTAACAATTTTATAATTTTTAATGTGTTAAGCCAATGCATTCTCTTATATATGCGAGACGACCTATGGTCGACTCGCATATATAAGAGAATGCATTGGCACAGGGCCGTTCTGGTGGGTAAAGGGTTAATAAAATACTTTTTAATTAGTTGTTTCCATATTGACCGAGTTATGAGGCCTCGGTCTGTCGTATTAGCCTTCGGCCTCAGTCCAATACGACAGACCTCGGCCTCATAACTCGGCCAATATGGAAGCAACCAATTAATAACATATATTATTCCAGTCCCAACAGCAACTGAAATACAATTTGTCTGGTTAACCTCAAATTAATGAGATATTCTTCTATTTTTTCTGACAGGTACATATTCTTTAGATCAGATGTCTGATGAAGAAGATATTGCTATGTCATCGGTTCCACAGGTACTTTGATTATTAATATTAACCTCTTCTCTACTCAATTCATTTTCCCATTCAGTTATTAAAGTATACTTTGGAATGGTCTACCGGTATTATTCATATGGAGGGATGTTTTAATATACAAGTGCACAAGACATAAGTTTCTTATTCAGTCATTTGGAGGAAATGTTCAGATGATAAGTTCCTCAAACTGTTTGTTGAACTTATTATCTGAACATTCATCAAGTATTCAAATAGTAATCAATATTAAAAACTCATAAACTCACACACTGGCACAATATTAACATTTTTAAAGATGTTTAATTAAATTAAATTCTGTTATTTTTTTTGTTAAATTATTTGTGGTTGGCTGACACTTATGAAATCATATTTGAAAGTAATGGCTTGCCCAGCTATATGTTACAGACTACGATTGCATAACAAGATAGATAGTCTGTGTTCACCCAGATGATGATTGAAATTAATTATTTTTTTACATTAAGGCTGCAAGCCAAGCAAGTGCCATTACTGCATCCCAGTTAGCCGAAGCATTAGCATTAGCCACAGGCGGGTCATCAGCTCAAGGCAGTGACGACGGAAGCTCCTCTGATGTAAGTGACATCCAATTCTTCAGTTTATCTTTGCTGGCAGTCAGGGGGTGTTTGGTCAAAATTTTCAACAGTTAGAAATTTCATACCTGACACAACATTAGTTGGAAATTTCACACCAACAATAGGTCAAAAATGTTCTCGTAGTTTGATTTTCAAACAATTTATTGGGGGGGGGGATTTATTGTTTTTGGACCAATATTTGCATATTTTCCTACTTTCGGTCAAAGTTTTGGACTGAAATGGCCATAGTTGGAAATATCCAACCTTAGATTTTGCAATTTTCTTGTTCAGATTTTTCAACCATGGTTCCCCGGTGTGTCATGGTCCCTCCCCCATGGCCAATAAAAAACTACTAATTAGTTTAAGAAAACAAAATTGTACTACATTCGGTCAAATTTGTGGACTGAAATGGTCATCAGTTGGAGAAATTTCCAACCTAAGGGTGAGTATGAGGTTTGAAATTTTCAACACTAGGTAAGCTTGAGGCCAGTCTAGATGCTATTATTTTGTGATTTTAAGCTTGAGGCCAGTCTAGATGCTAGGTTTTGTGATTTTAAGCTTGAGGCCAGTCTAGATGCTCGTATTTTGTGATTTTAAGCTTGAGGCCAGTCTAGATGCTAGGATTTTGTGATTTTAAGCTTGAGGCCAGTCTAGATGCTAGGATTTTGTGATTTTCTTGTTTAGTTTTCAAAATTTTCTCATACCGGGCCGAACAACCATGGTCCTGGTCTCATGTCCGTAGCCGTGTGCACTTGTCTGGAGTTGAACCACTATATTTAGGATTTATGCACTTTTAAGGTTCAAATATCTGAATTTTCTTATAGCGGTATATAGAACCATGGTTTATGAATATATAGGCTATTAGGCTTGAGCACTGAGGTGCAAGTGGGGGTGCAAATGGAATTATGCAAAACTTGTCTTTGGTCAGATTCAGGGAGGGGGGGGGGGGGGGGTTGCAGTTGGAATTCCAAAAGTGGACACTCCCAACGGAGACCCTCTAGTAACGTCCCTGCTGGCAGTAGTCCATGGTTCCTCTACATCTTTAACCAGAACACAAGGCCACAATCAAAATATGCTTTCTTTGAAGTGCTGACCTGAATGAATGGCCTCAAAACTCGCTGACTCAAAAAAAGAATTATGTTTTTGATACATCTCCTGACAGGCCTGAGAATAAGGTGCCTGTCATTTGCAGAATGAGGTCCCCAGAGGGTGAATTTAGTTATGCTATCCTGCATAGTGGACTAGTGTCACTAAATTCACCCTCTGGGGACCTCATTCTGCTTAGGCCTCATATTCCCTGAAAAGTTTCTTTATTATCAAATTTCTATATTTATATAGAAACTTCTGCACTTAGATTATATTTCTTGTTTAGTTTCTCTATATCCCCATTTTGGCAGGCGACACATTGTATAATCGAGGTTCCCAATGGGTGTACATCACAATATTCACCATTTGGGAACTTAAATCTGAGTCTATGTCTACCATAGCAGATGAGGCCATGCAGAATGAGGTCCCCAGAGGGGACACTCGATTCCACACTCAATGCACAACTTTTGCAACAAAGACAACATCCATTATCGAGTCTTGACTCTGCACCCCATGTACTTCCATGACAAAATGAACATGCATTACTTATATTCACACTCAACCTGAACTGACAAATTAATTTATAGCTCCCATTTCCAACAACGCCTTGGTTTAGTGCATGGAAATTCCGTCAAATAAAAAATGTGTGGGTTTGTGTATGACTTCACATGACATCATTTGAGTGCAAATACGGCATTTGGGGACCATGTTTGATCTCAGGTTTTCTTGACCAATTGGCATGAACGTTGGTGAGTCATCTTCTATGACGAACTGTAGGCCCTGTTCCAAATTTGGGCTACATTGGATGTGTGGTTGAAAAGTTATAAACACACCAAAAGCGTGACCAAGTTATACACACATACAGACAAACAAAAGAAGGGTTTTATATATATATAGATGTATAAATATGTATAAAACCCTATGTATAAGTATTTATAACCCAAATTATAACCCTATTATAAGTATTAATAACCCAATTTATAAGTATTAATAACCCTATTATAAGTATTTATAACCCAATAAAAGTATTTATAACCCTATTATCAGTATTTATAACCCTATTACAAGTGTTTATAACCCTATTATAAGAATTTATAACCCAATTTATAAGAATTTGTAACCCTATTTATAAGTACAGTAAAACCTCTTCAAACCTACCACCCTTCGGTATGTATTGCCATCATTACTAAGTTGTCGAAGCACATTGCTGTCAACCAACTCATTATTGATTCATTAAACTTTATTCAATAAAGTACAAATATAATATAAATAACATATAAAACATGGTATAATAAGAATTAAAACATAGTATAATAAGAATTAAAACATGGTATAATAAGAATTAAAACATGGTATAATAAGAATTAAAACATGGTATATTAAGAATTAAAACATGTTATATTAAGAACTAAAACATGGTATAATAAGAATTAAAACATGGTATAATGAGAATTAAAACATGGTATATTAAGAATTAAAACGTGTTATATTAATTAAAACATGGTATAATAAGAATTAAAACATGGTATATTAAGAATTAAAACATGTTATATTAAGAACTAAAACATGGTATAATAAGAATTAAAACATGGTATAATGAGAATTAAAACATGGTATATTAAGAATTAAAACGTGTTATATTAATTAAAACATGGTAAAATAAGAATTAAAACATGGTATATTAAGAATTAAAACATGGTATAATAAGAATTAAAACATGGTATATTAAGAATTATGTATAAATAAGAAGGAAATTATAAATATTATGATGATTCATGATTCGTACTGTTGTATATGCATACCGATTTAATTAGGGGTCTTTTGTTCGGCGAATGCTTTGAACCGGTTATAACAGCAGGTGTCTGATTAGATAACTGTATGCTTATTTCAAACATTGAGTGAACAATGGTGACCTCGATACGGAGAATTAGAGCACTGGCTCTCTGTTTTATATCAATCATTGCACTGAGTTGGACTTATTTTTACAAACACTGTCCGAACTAAACACTAAGTACATGATGGTAGTGTATTGTCACCAATACAGTTTTAATCAACAATCGCAATGAATGAGCCGTCACGAAAATTACCAGTTCAACAAGGGCTCGGCGTCAAGTATATCAAATCTACCGCACATGCGTTTGATTGGTATCGCTTTCCGCTTTCGGATTTTGGAGGTAAAAATTAATGTATTCGTTCACTTATGGAATAAAACAGGAGTCCGATTTTTGGAATAGAGAGGTTATGGTTTAAGGAGGTAATTTTTAGTGAGAATGCACTTGGGTAAATTCGGACCGGACAATTTGTTCAGTATGGAGAGGGATTTGGTTTATAGCGATCCAGTTTGGAGAGGTTTATTGTATTTATAACGCTACCTAAACCCTATTTATAAGTATTTATAACCCTAGCACCTTATGTGGTATGGTCTGTGCACTTGTTGATTTTGTTCCTTAATTCTCAGAATGGCCAGGCATCTGGAAGCAACCGACAACAGATTATAACCTCAGATTTCTTCCAGCAAGCAATGACGCAAGCTGCCAACACACAAATTGATGTAAGTATACTCGAATGTTGTTAAGATTTTACCCTGTGCCAATGCATTCTCTTATATATGCGAGGCGACCTAACAATTTTTTATCATTTTTTTTAAATAAATCTTTCTGAAAATTTTTAGGACATAAAATAAAAAACATCCATTACTCTGCAGGGAGCCCCACACATATATAGAAGCATATAGAAGAGTGTCGTCTGCTCATGTTTGTCTGGGGCTCTGTATGGGTGAAATTTATAAAATTGTTAAAGAATACAAGAACAAATTATTAAAATTGTAAAAAATTGTTAGGCCAATGCATTCTCTTATATATGCGAGGCGACCTATGGTCGACTCGCATATATAAGAGAATGCATTGGCACAGGGTAAAAAAAATGCCGACTTACGACTGGATTTGATATGGCGGGTCACATATCATGTATAATAACGCGTGTTCCGTTTGATGTAAGTATAGTCAAGATGAACTGCTTCAATGTCAAGTCTGAGTTTAGTGTGTCTGTCATTGCAGAATGAGGTCCCCAGAGGGTGAATTTAGTGACACTATCACGCACAACCGGTTAGCATCACCAAACTCACCCTCTGGGGACCTCATTCTGCTTGGGCCTCATCTTCTATGAAATATCTATAGTCTCAAGTTAACATTTATTTTATATACTATTTCCTTTTTGGGAAGTTTCTATATCTCCTAAACTCAGACTTGTTCAATGTGCTTACTGTTTGATAATTATCATCATTCTTGGCATCAAAGGTTTAAAAATGCATTTTTTTAGATGTAATTTTCCATGTTTTGTTTCAAAGAATGGTTATATCACATCAATGATCTATATTAAACAAGAGTACAACACATTCAAAGAATGGTTATATCACATCAATGATCTATATTAAACAAGAGTACAACACATTCAATGAATGGTTATATCACATCAATGATCTATATTAAACAAGAGTACAACACATTCAAAGAATGGTTATATCACATCAATGATCTATATTAAACAAGAGTACAACACATTCAAAGAATGGTTATATCACATCAATGATCTATATTAAACAAGAGTACAACACATTCAAAGCTCATAGTCTAACACCAGTTTCACATTATGTGAATTATAAATGTTTTCATTACTTGTTGCCAATTTGATGCCCACCTAGAATCTGGAGTACCAAATTTGTCATTAAGAAATTACCATGCAAATTAATACACAACCAAATCAACATCCATTTCTTAAGCAAAGATGACAAAAATGAAAGATTTCATTTGATTGGAGGATGATGTGATCCACGATAAGGGATGATAAGCATGGAATATATATATTAATAAAACTCTATTTTTTTGTTTGTCTGTCAGGCTATGGGCAACCAAACGGCTGAACCCTCAGAACTGAACATTTTTACACAGGTGTCAATTGACCTGGGGAGTGTCATGGGATAGGTGCTGTTGACATCAGATGTCTTAAACGGGAAATTTAAAACCAAAATTTATATGATCGTAAGCCACTCTGGTTCATTTGACCTTAACCTGCTAAGAATATTTCTGGTTCTGAGAAAACTGGTTCTCTTCTCAGAATGTCCTTTCGATTTCTATATATAGCTGATATTAATATGTATTTATTTACCTATACTAATAAAAGGAAAATCTGTACAGAGGGCTCAATTGACCTGGGGAGTGTCATAAGATCGGTGCCATTGACATCAGATGTCTAAAAAGGTCACTAATAATTAATTTAACTAACTAATTAATTTTATGCCCAAAATGGTTGGAATCTGGTCATTGATCCGCTTAGATGATATGTAGGAAAGTTGGTACACAGGGGTCACCTGACCAATGAAATATCATGGGATAGGCGCCTTTGACTTCAGATTACTTAAATGGGGACTGATCGATGAGCAATAAAAAGCATTTCTGATCAGCTTAGACGATATGTAGGAAAACTGGTTCACAGCGGTCACCTGACCAGGGGAATATCATGGGATAGGCGCCTTTGACCTCAGATGACATAAAGGGGCTCTGTTAAATTATATTAAAATAGACGATCAACGAAGAGCGTTTATTATCAGATCAGAAGATATGTTGGAAAATTGGCACATAGAGGTAATTCGACACGGGGATTGTCATGGTATAGGTGCCGTTAACCTCAGATGACTTAAAGATTCACTAATAATTAGCAATAAAGAGCATTTATCATCAACTTAAAAGGTAGAAGTAACTTTATCTGGAGAGTGTCATGCAATAGGTGATATTTACATCAGATGACTAATAATTAATTTAAATGACTTGAAGGTGCACTAATAATTTTCTCATTCTTTAAAGTGATGTGAAACACTCAGGTAGGGCGATCAAATAGAAATTGAGAATAATCTTGCTCAAAGTAGTTATTTATTACTAATAGTAGTCCAAATTGACGATACGTACTGTCATTCTTGTATATTAATTAAATGAAATGACTCTCGATGGCGAAATCATTTGTGTTAGATTATCGCCAATAGTTGCATCCCGATTCGAGATGTAAATATTTACAATTGGACGTAGTTCAGACAATGTTTTCTATGGAGTGGTATGGTCGTTTTCTTTGAAAAGTTCGGCGATGTTAGCAGAATGCTACATTCTCCATGTTGGCATAGCGCCTGAGTGCTAACTTATCAATTCCTCGCGCCCGAACAAGTCCATAATATATCTTTAACCGGGCAATGCTGGGTAATCCAGTTAGTATGCTATATATGTGCTAGGGGTATAAATACAAACAAAATTGTTTTGAGTATGAAAAATTCATAAGTATTAATGTCCCTCTGATCATCACAAATATGTAAAATAACTGGAAAGAGAGTTAAAGGTACTTAATCCGATCAGACGGTCCTCATATCAAGATACAACAACAACAACATTTCTTCAAAATATGCTTGTTATCCAAAAAATCGATTAATTGCAACAAAATAATGCTAACCACTGTCAGCTATGGTATCAAATTTCCCAAAATGTGTTATTTATCTACATTTTATTCAACGAAATATGGCCGTATTATCACTTGAGTAACACAAAATTTGGCTGTATTACCACTAGATTTTAGAGTTATCCATCCTCATCCGCAATTTTGTCCGAAACCGTCTGTTTGACGACGTTTTTCTGGGCCACAAGTAATCGCACATCTCGAGAAATAACAAACTTTAAAAATCGATCTCTGAGCTTTGATGGGTGGGTTCCTCAACTCGAATCAAATAATTTTTACCCCCAAAGCCAAAGAAATACAGTAATGCCCTAAGTAATCGACCTCTTAACCAAAGCAGAATTATGGGTAACTTTTCAGGATTTAGTCGGAAATATGGCTTGTTGCCATTCATCGGAAAGCTCTCCCCGAATGGCAACAAGCCATATTTCCGACTAAATCCTGAAAAGTTACCCATAATTCTGCTTTGGTTAAGAGGTCGATTTCTTAGGGCATTACTGTAGTGATTTAGGAGCGTTAATGCGGATAATACATCTTTAACGAGAGAGAGGAATTATCATATTCAAATAAACTACAGTAATGCAGTAATCAATCTCCATAAAATGGCAAGAAATGCCTTCAACATGTGCTATAACAGTATTCTTATATTGTCTTTAGAGAAAAGTTTATCAATTATCTTAACCCTTTCTATACTAAATGCTCATTGATGAGTAGTTATCTTTAGCAAATTTTCAAATAAAAAGCTCAACAAATGGCCACCATTGTTGGCTTCTTTGGCCATTTGTTGAACTTATTATATGAACATTTACTTCCAATAAATAGGACTCCTTCTGTACAGTAATGCTCTTAGTAATCGACTTCTTAACCACAGCAGAATTATGGGTAACTTTTCAGGATATAGTCGGAAATATGGCTTGTTGTATTCATCGGAAAGCTCTCAGTGAGAGCTTTCCGATGAATGGCAACAAGCCATATTTCCGACTAAATCCTGAAAGTTACCCATAATTCTGCTGTGGTTAAGGAGTCGATTATTTAGGGCATTATTGCATATACCCAGGAATCTAAATTAAAAACATAGAAAACATCATTAAATTTTGTTCTCAGGCACAGCTGCAGCAGATGCGTGACATGGGAATCACAGATGATGACGCTGCGAGGAGAGCATTGCAGATGACGGGAGGTGACATTCAGGCCGCCATCAACTTGATATTTCTTGGGTTATAGTCATTAAATCAGCTCAACATTGAATGAACAAAGAAATGTGATTAGATTATTCATAAATGAATAAATTTCATCAAAACTCATCACATACATGAATGTCAGTTACTTTTATTTAACCCTTTCTATACCAAATATCCATGTCCTTCGGCATATTGGGTAACGAGTTTACCATATATATCGTACCTGAATTAAAGCCCCATGTCCTTCGGTATATTGGGTACCGAGTTTACCATATATATCCTACCTCAATTAAAGGTACATGTATTTACAGATAAGTTATAAATTTCCCAAATTTTATTGGTGTTGTCCCATCCATAACAGTAAAAATTAAGTTAGTTTTGCGCATGAAAGATATTATATACATATGCATGATCAATATATATAAACAGCTATTGGGTTCCAATCGAGTTGAATACAAACGCTATTTAGATTGAATTCAGCGCTTATGTGTTTTTGTTATATTATTAAGAGATTTCTTATGTGTCGGCTTCCACACACTATCACAAAAAGGTTTTATTGTTTGTGCGATTTCAGAGGTGTCGTTAAAGCGACACTGATGTGTGGGACAATACAAACATGTCACATATACTAATGCTGTCAATTTTAGTACAATTCTTATTAATCGGCCAGATTTGACCAATTTTGTTAATGCATATCTATGAAACGAGTATTTGACTTACCGTACAAGCTTGATAACACAGAAGGAATCAATTGTTTGGAAAAGATTTACTACGTCTGGTTCCGAAATTATGTGTTTAATTAGAATGTTGGTCCTATGAGAACAGGGTTCCCGCGGGTCCTTGAAAACCCTTGAATACCCTTGAATTTAAAAATCATTGTTCAAGGGGCCTTGTAACCCTTGAATTCCAGTACCAGCCCTTGAAAACCCTTGAATGTGAACCTAATATATAAACACAAGATTGAAGGTATACACCAGGTTATAACACAATGCGAACGCACGATGTCAACTCGCATAGAAACATACGGAACACAGTGACCTAACGACCTTTGACCAACTGACACAGAATATAAATAGTGGCTATTACGCGCTATGAATTTCACACTGTTTACAGTAGTAACAATCGATCGAGTAATTATGTATTGCTCATTGTGATTGGTCAATGACTATCCCCTCCAGCTATTGACAAATCAAATTGCGCGTAACATATCCTAAGTCGGCTGAAAAAACAGCGTGTTACCAATGCTCGAAATAGAAATATGACAGGAGGGAAATGCAAATTCAATAATAAATGGCTCTCAAATCAAAGAGTATTCTGCGTGGCTACGCGCAGTAGCCGACAACAAACACAAGGCAAGGTGCTTATTCTGTCAAACAAATATAGACCTCTCTGTCATGGGGGAGAATGCCATTAAAAGTCATACTAAAAGTGACAAGCATAAAAAAGCCGTCGGAGAGAGGGGGAACTTAATAAGCATTTTCTCTGCCTTGAATTCCACTGCCAGCTTAGACCAACAACAACAACAACAAGAGCAGCGAAATACTAGTACTACCCAACCGGTAACTATTAGCACTGTGTCGTCCCTGGTGACCAGCAGCGATGTACTTAAGGCTGAACTTTTGTGGTGTGCAAACATGTGTGCAAGTCATTACAGCTACAACAGCTGTTCAACGGTATCTAAAGTATTTCATCAAATGTTTCCTGATAGCCAAATAGCTAGGCAGCTGAGTATAGGGGAAAACAAATCGATGTATTTAACTGTGTTTGGTCTTGGTGCATATTACCAGAATATTACTCTGGACAATATAAAATCTTTAAAAGGTTCTTGAAAACCCTTGAATTTTTAGCATATAACTCCTTGAAAACCCTTGAATTTTGACCCCGAATACTCCTTGAAAACCCTTGAATTTCATATGAAAATAGCTGCAAGAACCCTGGAGAAAACAAATGATGGGTTCATGAACATTTCCCTGCAATAAACAGGACTCCTTCTGCACTTTTATTATCTGTCATCTGTTTGTTTTTCCTGAACATCCTCAGATGAATAATAGACCACCCCAATGTATAATTTTATAACTGAATGGGAGAATCCATTCAGTATAGAAAGGGTTAAAAGCATAATATCCAATACCCTCATTATTACTATATTGTGCATCCAATACCCTCATTATTACTATATAGTGCATCCAATACCCTCATTATTACTATATAGTGCATCCAATACCCTCATTATTACTATATAGTGCATCCAATACCCTCATTATTACTATATAGTGCATCCAATACCCTCATTATTACTATATAGTGCATCCAATACCCTCATTATTACTATATAGTGCATCCAATACCCTCATTATTACTATATAGTGCATCCAATACCCTCATTATTACTATATAGTGCATCCAATACCCTCATTATTACTATATAGTGCATCCAATACCCTCATTATTACTATATAGTGCATCCAATACCCTCATTATTACTATATAGTGCATCCAATACCCTCATTATTACTATATAGTGCATCCAATACCCTCATTATTACTATATAGTGCATCCAATACCCTCATTATTACTATATAGTGCATCCAATACCCTCATTATTACTATATAGTGCATCCAATACCCTGATTATTGCTATATAGTGCTTCCAATACCCTGATTATTGCTATATAGTGCATCCAATACCCTGATTATTGCTATATAGTGCATCCAATACCCTGATTATTGCTATATGGTGCCATTGATAATTAATTACTGAGTATCCGTGCCATAAAATAAGACAAAATATATCTTTTACCAAGATAATAAACATAGTGGCCCTCCCAATATGCTTTGTACAGTAATGCCCTAAGTAATCGACTCCTTAACCACAGCAGAATTATGGGTAACTTTTCAGGATTTAGTCGCAAATATGGCTTGTTGCAATTCATCGGAAAGCTCTCAGGGAGAGCTTTCCAATGAATGGTAACAAGCCATATTTCCGACTAAATCCTGAAAAGTTGCCCATAATTCTGCTGTGGTTAAGAGGTCGATTAATTAGAGCATTACTGTATCATCACACATGAAAGACAATTCCTGTTTGTTTCTGAACAAACTTTGATAGTCTAATTTTTTCACTTTATGGATTCTAGGATAGGTGTTGTGTAATAAACACAGAACAAGCCATGTGTGAATGGGTTTGTCAAATACAGACTTGTGCTATCTCGGAGCAATAGTATTAACACTTTAAAGCATAAACTTTGATGTGGAGACAAAAACTTTATTTTTCAATGTCACAGTTGTCGTTACTGGCCAACCAGGTATTTGAAATTATCTCATCCCGCTGCAAGAGCTGATTGGTGGGTTCATTGCAAAACATGACCCCAGCAGCCTTCATGGAATTTACTTTATATATACATGTATCTCTTCATGTTGACATCTAGTATTACTTAGACACTTCAACTTTCTGCATTCATAATCGCTCCATTGACTGTAACACATGAAATTGTACCCCCTCCAAGTTGAGCTACAGTGTCATTAACACTTTCAATTAGATTCTCCATCAAAACTGGTCATTTTAAAAGATGTCTCAATTCGACATAGGTATTGTTCTATATATTTTTTTTAAAACATGTAGATTAAAGACATATAATGTACTTGTTCGGGTGCGTGAAACTGACAGGTTAGTACTCAGGCGCTATACCAACCTGGGGAATGTAGCATTCTTCTAACATTGCCGAAAAGTTGAAAGAAATCGACCATACTACTCCACAGAAAACATCGTTGGAACTACGCTCAATTGTAAATATTAAATCTCGATTCGGGACAAAACTATCGGCGATAAACTGACACAAATGATTTTTCCACCAAGAGTCAGTGAATTTAATTAATATATAAGAATGACTGTGTTGTCAATTTGGATTATTATTCATAAAAATAACGACTTTACCCAACAGAACGGCCCTGTGCCAATGCATTCTCTTATATATGCGAGTCGACCAAAGGTCGCCTCGCATATATAAGAGAATGCATTGGCTTAACACATTAAAAATTATAAAATTGTTAAAGAATGTAAGAAAAAATGGTAAAAAGTGTTAAAAAAAGATTTTTTTTTAGGCCAATGCATTCTCTTATATATGCGAGGCGACCTATGGTCGACTCGCATATATAAGAGAATGCATTGGCACAGGGCATAACTGTAACCATCACAATGTGGTCAATGAGCCGGTTCCAATGATATCCATATTTGTATGGTTTTATTGCGACAGACCCAAGATAATTTAGGCTGTTGCAGCTTTATTTGGCCGTTTTTGGCCGTTTTGTTGGGTAAAGGGTTAAGCAAGATTATTCTACATTTCTATTTGATCACACTACTGGAGTGTTTCACATCACTTTAAGATGACTGGTAGGACTATACACCCAGAAACATTGACCTATGGTCAGAGCTACATTTATATACACCCAGAAACATTGACCTATGGTCAGAGGTACATTTATATACACCCAGAAACATTGACCTATGGTCAGAGGTACATTTCAACACCTGGTGGTGAATAGTATAAACAACTTCTGTTGAAAAGTAGGAATAGGTACACAGTTCCAGGGCCGGATGCCATCTGGATGTAATTTTACGTTCTTTATTTCCAAATTCCAATGATTACTTGTTTCACATAATCATAATAATAATTTAAATACTTTGGCTGTTTACAATCAAAGCATGGTAGTGCATGACATCTATGAATTTAAATTGGCCAATGCTTTTTCCATGCTTACACTGCCAAAAATTATTTTCGTATTTTGAGAAGAAAAAAAATTAAGACATGGCGCGGTATGGAGAAACATGCGCCAAATTGAAAATATTCAACCGTAGTCCACCATGGAACCAGTCAATTGGAGACACCCCTTTAAGTTGGTGACTGTGTTACTTATCTCCCTTTAAGTTGAGATACATCTGTTCCTTTAAACATACATTTGCATTCCAACATGCAGATATTTATTTTCTGTAGTCATTGTAAATGACAACCCGATTCGGATATGGCCAGATTTGACATGGCGCGGAATGGAGAAACATGCGCCAAATTGAAAATATCCAACCGTAGTCCACCATTGAACCAGTCTATATCAGACACCCCTTTAAGTTGGTGACTGTGTTACTTATCTCCCTTTAAGTTGAGAGACATCTGTTCCTTTAAACATACATTTGCATTCCAACATGCAGATATTTATTTTCTGTAGTCATTGTAAATGACAACCCGATTCGAATGTGGCCAGATTTGACATGGCGCGGAATGGAGAAACATGCACCAAATTGAAAATATCCAACCGTAGTCCACCATGGAACCAGTCTATTGCAGATACCCCTTTAAGTTGGTGACTGTGTTACTTATGTCCCTTTCAGTTGAGATACATCTGTTCCTTTAAACATACATTTGCATTCCAACATGCAGATATTTATTTTCTGTGGTCATTGTATATGACAACCCGATTCGGATATGGCCAGATTTGACATTGCGCGGTATGGAGAAACATGCGCCAAATTGAAAATATCCAACCGTAATCCACCATGGAACCAGTCTATTGGAGACACCCCTTTAAGTTGGTGACAGTATTACTTATGTCCCTTTCAGTTGAGATACATCTGTTCCTCTAAACATACATTTGCATTCCAACATGCAGATATTTATTTTTTGTAGTCATTGTAAATGACAACCCGATTTGGATATGGCCAGATTTGACATGGCGCGGAATGGAGAAACATGCGCCAAATTGAAAATATCCAACCGTAGTCCACCATGGAACCAGTCTATATCAGACACCCCTTTAAGTTGGTGACTTTGTTACTTATGTCCCTTTAAGTTGAGATACATCTGTTCCTTTAAACATACATTTGCATTCCAACATGCAGATATTTATTTTCTGTAGTCATTGTAAATGACAACCCGATTCGGATATGGCCAGATTTGACATGGCGCGTAATGGAGAAACATGCGCCAAATTGAAAATATCCAACCGTAATCCACCATGGAACCAGTCTATTGGAGATACCCCTTTAAGTTGGTGACTGTGTTACTTATCTCCCTTTAAGTTGAGAGACATCTGTTCCATTAAACATACATTTGCATTCCAATATGCAGATATTTATTTTCTGTAGTCATTGTAAATGACAACCCGATTCGGATAAGGCCAGATTTGACATGGCGCGGTATGGAGAAACATGTGCCAAATTGAAAATATCCAACTGTAATCCACCATGGAACCAGTCTATTGGAGAGACCCCTTTAAGTTGGTGACTTATCTCTGTTTGTTCCTTTAAACATACATTTGCATTCCAACATGCAGATATTTATTTTCTGTGGTCATTGTAAATGACAACCCGATTCGGATATGTCCAGATTTGACATGGCGCGGTATGGAGAAACATGCGCCAAATTGAAAATATCCAACTGTAATCCACCATGGAACCAGTATATTGGAGACACCCCTTTAAGTTGGTGACTGTGTTACTTATCTCCCTTTAAGTTGAGAGACATCTGTTCCTTTAAACATACATTTGCATTCCAATATGCAGATATTTATTTTGTGTAGTCATTGTAAATGACAACCGATTCGGATATGGCCAGATTTGACATGGCGCGGTATGGAGAAAATGCGCCAAATTGAAAATATCCAACCGTAGTCCACCATGGAACCAGTCTATTGCAGACACCCCTTTAAGTTGGTGACTGTGTTACTTATGTCCCTTTAAGTTTAGATACATCTGTTCCTTTAAACATACATTTGCTTTCCAACATGCATATGTTTATTTTCTGTAGTCATTGTAAATGACAACCCGATTCGAATATGGCCAGATTTGACATGGCGTGGTATGGAGAAACATGTGCCAAATTGAAAATATCCAACCGTAGTCCACCATGGAGCCAGTCTATATCAGACACCCCTTTAAGTTGGTGACTGTGTTACTTATGTCCCTTTAAGTTGAGATACATCTGTTCCTTTAAACATACATTTGCATTCCAACATGCAGATATTTATTTTCTGTAGTCATTGTAAATGACAGCCCGATTCGGATATGGCCAGATTTGACATGGCGCGGTATGGAGAAACATACGCCAAATTGAAAATATCCAACCGTAGTCCACCATGGAAGCAGTCTATTGCAGACACCCCTTTAAGTTGGTGACTGTATTACTTATCTCCCTTTAAGTTGAGATACATCTGTTCCTTTAAACATACATTTGCTTTCCAACATGCAGATATTTATTTTTTGTAGTCATTGTAAATGACAACCCGATTCGAATGTGGCCAGATTTGACATGGCGCGGTATGGAGAAACATGCGCCAAATTTAAAATATCCAACCGTAGTCCACCATGGAGCCAGTCTATATCAGACACCCCTTTAAGTTGGTGACTGTGTTACTTATGTCCCTTTAAGTTGAGATACATCTGTTCCATTAAACATAAATTTGCATTCCAACATTCAGATATTTATTTTCTGTAGTCATTCTAAATGACAACCCGATTCTAATAAGGCCAGATTTGACATGGCGCGGAATGGAGAAACATGCGCCAAATAGAAAATATCCAACCATAGTCCACCATGGAACCAGTCTATATCAGACACCCCTTTAAGTTGGTGACTGTGTTACTTATGTCCCTTTAAGTTCAGATACATCTGTTCCTTTAAACATACATTTGCATTCCAACATGCAGATATTTATTTTCTGTGGTCATTGTAAATGACAACCCGATTCGGATATGGCCAGATTTGACATGGCGCGTAATGGAGAAACATGTGCAAAATTGAAAATTTCCAACCGTAGTCCACCATGGAACCAGTCTATTGGAGACACTCCTTTAAGTTGGTGACTGTGTTACTTATGTCCCTTTAAGTTCAGATACATCTGTTCCTTTAAACATACATTTGCATTCCAACATGCAGATATTTATTTTCTGTAGTCATTGTAAATGACAACCCGATTCGGATATGGCCAGATTTGATATGGCCAGATTTGACATGGCGCGTAATGGAGAAACATGCGCCAAATTGAAAAGTTCCAACCGTTGTCCACCATGGAACCAGTCTATTGGAGACACTCCTTTAAGTTGGTGACTGTGTTACTTATGTCCCTTTAAGTTGAGATACATCTGTTCCTTTAAACATACATTTGCATTCCAACATGCAGATATATATTTTCTGTGGTCATTGTAAATGACAACCCGATTCGGATATGGCCAGATTTGACATGGCGCGGTATGGAGAAACATGCGCCAAATTGAAAATATCCAACCGTAATACACCATGGAACCAGTCTATTGGAGACACCCCTTTAAGTTGGTGACTGTGTTACTTATCTCCCTTTAAGTTGAGATACATCTGTTCCTTTAAAGATACATTTGCATTCCAACATGCAGATATTTATATTCTGTAGTCATTGTAAATGACAACCCGATTCGGATATGGCCAGATTTGACATGGCGCGGTATGGAGAAACATGCGCCAAATTGAAAATATTCAACCGTAAAACACCATGGAACCAGTCTATTGGAGAGACCCCTTTAAGTTGGTGACTGTGTTACTTATCTCCGTTTAAGTTGAAATACATCTGTTCCTTTAAACATACATTTGCATTCCAACATGCAGATATTTATTTTCTGTAGTCATTGTAAATGACAACCCGATTCGGATAAGGCCAGATTTGACATGGCGCGGTATGGAGAAACATGCGCCAAATTGAAAATATCCAACAGTAATCCACCATGGAACCAGTCTATTGGAGAGATCCCTTTAAGTTGGTGACTGTATTACTTATCTCCCTTTAAGTTGAGATACATCTGTTCCTATAAACATACATTTGCATTCCAACATGCAGATATTTATTTTCTGTAGTCATTGTAAATGACAACCCGATTCGAATATGGCCAGATTTGACATGGCGCAGTATGGAGAAACATGCGCCAAATTGAAAATATCCAACCGTAGTCCACCATGGAAGCAGTCTATATCAGACACCCCTTTAAGTTGGTGACTGTGTTACTTATGTCACTTTAAGTTGAGATACATCTATTCATTTAAACAAACATTTGCATTCCAACATGCAGATATTTATTTTCTGTGGTCATTATAAATGACAACCCGATTCGGATATGGCCAGATTTGACATGGCGCGGTTTGGAGAAACATGCGCCAAATTGAAAATATCCAACCGTAATCCACCATGGAACCAGATTATTGGAGACACCCCTTTAAGTTGGTGACTGTATTACTTATCTCCCTTTAAGTTGAGATACATCTGTTCCTTTAAACATACATTTGCTTTCCAACATGCATATATTTATTTTCTGTAGTCATTGTAAATGACAACCCGATTCGGATATGGCCAGATTTGACATGGCGCGGTATGGAGAATCATGCGCCAAATTGAAAATATCCAACCGTGATCCACCATGGAACCAGTCTATTGGAGAGACCCCTTTAAGTTGGTGACTGTGTTACTTATGTCCCTTTAAGTTGAGATACATCTGTTCCTTTAAACATACATTTGCATTCCAACATGCAGATATTATTTTCTGTAGTCATTGTAAATGACAACCCGATTCGAATGTGGCCAGATTTGACATGGCGCGGTATGGAGAAACATGCGCCAAATTTAAAATATCCAACCGTAGTCCACCATGGAGCCAGTCTATATCAGACTCCCCTTTAAGTTGGTGACTGTGTTACTTATGTCCCTTTAAGTTGAGATACATCTGTTCCTTTAAACATAAATTTGCATTACAACATGCAGATGTTTATTTTCTGTAGTCATTGTAAATGACAACCCGATTCTAATAAGGCCAGATTTGACATGGTGCGGAATGGAGAAACATGCGCCAAATTGAAAATATCCAACCGTACTCCACCATGGAACCAGTCTATATCAGACACCCCTTTAAGTTGGTGACTGTGTTACTTATGTCCCTTTAAGTTCAGATACATCTGTTCCTTTAAACATACATTTGCTTTCCAACATGCAGATATTTATTTTCTGTAGTCATTGTAAATGACAACCCGATTCGGATATGGCCAGATTTGACATGGCGCGTAATGGAGAAACATGCGCCAAATTGAAAATATCCAACCGTAGTCCACCATGGAACCAGTCTATTGGAGACACTCCTTTAAGTTGGTGACTGTGTTACTTATCTCCCTTTAAGTTGAGATACATCTGTTCCATTAAACATACATTTGCATTCCAACATGCATATATTTATTTTCTGTAGTCATTGTAAATGACAACCCGATTCGAATGTGGCCAGATTTGACATGGCGCGGTGTGGAGAAAAATGCGCCAAATTGAAAATATCCAACCGTAGTCCACCATGGAGCCAGTCTATATCAGACACCCCTTTAAGTTGATGACTGTGTTACTTATGTCCCTTTAAGTTGAGAGACATCTGTTCCTTTAAACATACATTTGCATTCCAACATGCAGATATTTATATTCTGTAGTCATTGTAAATGACAACCCGATTCGGATATGGCCAGATTTGACATTGCGCGGTATGGAGAAACATGCGCCAAATTGAAAATATCCAACCGTAATCCACCATGGAACCAGTCTATTGGAGAGACCCCTTTAAGTTGGTGACTGTGTTACTTATCTCCGTTTAAGTTGAAATACATCTGTTCCTTTAAACATACATTTGCATTCTAACATGCAGATATTTATTTTCTGTAGTCATTGTAAATGACAACCCGATTCGGATATGGCCAGATTTGACATTGCGCGGTATGGAGAAACATGCGCCAAATTGAAAATATCCAACCGTAATCCACCATGGAACCAGTCTATTGGAGACACTCCTTTAAGTTGGTGACTGTGTTACTTATGTCCCTTTAAGTTGAGATACATCTGTTCCTTTAAACATACATTTGCATTCCAACATGCAGATATTTATTTTCTGTAGTCATTGTAAATGACAACCCGATTCGGATATGGCCAGATTTGACATGGCGCGGTATGGAGAAACATGCGCCAAATTGAAAATATCCAACCGTAATCCACCATGGAACCAGTCTATTGGAGACACTCCTTTAAGTTGGTGACTGTGTTACTTATGTCCCTTTAAGTTAAGATACATCTGTTCCTTTAAACATACATTTGCATTCCAACATGCAGATATATATTTTCTGTGGTCATTGTAAATGACAACCCGATTCGGATATGGCCAGATTTGACATGGCGCGGTATGGAGAAACATGCGCCAAATTGAAAATATCCAACCGTAATCCACCATGGAACCAGTCTATTGGAGACACCCCTTTAAGTTGGTGACTGTGTTACTTATCTCCCTTTAAGTTGAGATACATCTGTTCCTTTAAAGATACATTTGCATTCCAACATGCAGATATTTATTTTATGTAGTCATTGTAAATGACAACCCGATTCGGATATGGCCAGATTTGACATGGCGCGGTATGGAGAAACATGCGCCAAATTGAAAATATCCAACCGTAATCCACCATGGAACCAGTCTATTGGAGACACCCCTTTAAGTTGGTGACTGTGTTACTTATGTCCCTTTAAGTTGAGATACATCTGTTCCTTTAAACATACATATGCATTCCAACATGCAGATATTTATATTCTGTAGTCATTGTAAATGACAACCCGATTCGGATATGGCCAGATTTGACATGGCGCGGTATGGAGAAACATGCGCCAAATTGAAAATATCCAACCGTAATCCACCATGGAACCAGTCTATTGGAGAGACCCCTTTAAGTTGGTGACTGTGTTACTTATCTCCGTTTAAGTTGAAATACATCTGTTCCTTTAAACATACATTTGCATTCCAACATGCAGATATTTATTTTCTGTAGTCATTGTAAATGACAACCCGATTCGGATAAGGCCAGATTTGACATGGCGCGGTATGGGGAAACATGCGCCAAATTGAAAATATCCAACAGTAATCCACCATGGAACCAGTCTATTGGAGAGATCCCTTTAAGTTGGTGACTGTATTACTTATCTCCCTTTAAGTTGAGATACATCTGTTCCCATAAACATACATTTGCATTCCAACATGCAGATATTTATTTTCTGTAGTCATTGTAAATGACAACCCGATTCGAATATGGCCAGATTTGACATGGCGCAGTATGGAGAAACATGCGCCAAATTGAAAATATCCAACCGTAGTCCACCATGGAAGCAGTCTATATCAGACACCCCTTTAAGTTGGTGACTGTGTTACTTATGTCACTTTAAGTTGAGATACATCTATTCATTTAAACAAACATTTGCATTCCAACATGCAGATATTTATTTTCTGTGGTCATTATAAATGACAACCCGATTCGGATATGGCCAGATTTGACATGGCGCGGTTTGGAGAAACATGCGACAAATTGAAAATATCCAACCGTAATCCACCATGGAACCAGACTATTGGAGACACCCCTTTAAGTTGGTGACTGTATTACTTATCTCCCTTTAAGTTGAGATACATCTGTTCCTTTAAACATACATTTGCTTTCCAACATGCATATATTTATTTTCTGTAGTCATTGTAAATGACAACCCGATTCGGATATGGCCAGATTTGACATGGCGCGGTATGGAGAATCATGCGCCAAATTGAAAATATCCAACCGTGATCCACCATGGAACCAGTCTATTGGAGAGACCCCTTTAAGTTGGTGACTGTGTTACTTATGTCCCTTTAAGTTGAGATACATCTGTTCCTTTAAACATACATTTGCATTCCAACATGCAGATATTATTTTCTGTAGTCATTGTAAATGACAACCCGATTCGAATGTGGCCAGATTTGACATGGCGCGGTATGGAGAAACATGCGCCAAATTTAAAATATCCAACCGTAGTCCACCATGGAGCCAGTCTATATCAGACTCCCCTTTAAGTTGGTGACTGTGTTACTTATGTCCCTTTAAGTTGAGATACATCTGTTCCTTTAAACATAAATTTGCATTCCAACATGCAGATGTTTATTTTCTGTAGTCATTGTAAATGACAACCCGATTCTAATAAGGCCAGATTTGACATGGTGCGGAATGGAGAAACATGCGACAAATTGAAAATATCCAACCGTACTCCACCATGGAACCAGTCTATATCAGACACCCCTTTAAGTTGGTGACTGTGTTACTTATGTCCCTTTAAGTTCAGATACATCTGTTCCTTTAAACATACATTTGCTTTCCAACATGCAGATATTTATTTTCTGTAGTCATTGTAAATGACAACCCGATTCGGATATGGCCAGATTTGACATGGCGCGTAATGGAGAAACATGCGCCAAATTGAAAATATCCAACCGTAGTCCACCATGGAACCAGTCTATTGGAGACACTCCTTTAAGTTGGTGACTGTGTTACTTATCTCCCTTTAAGTTGAGATACATCTGTTCCATTAAACATACATTTGCATTCCAACATGCATATATTTATTTTCTGTAGTCATTGTAAATGACAACCCGATTCGAATGTGGCCAGATTTGACATGGCGCGGTGTGGAGAAAAATGCGCCAAATTGAAAATATCCAACCGTAGTCCACCATGGAGCCAGTCTATATCAGACACCCCTTTAAGTTGATGACTGTGTTACTTATGTCCCTTTAAGTTGAGAGACATCTGTTCCTTTAAACATACATTTGCATTCCAACATGCAGATATTTATATTCTGTAGTCATTGTAAATGACAACCCGATTCGGATATGGCCAGATTTGACATTGCGCGGTATGGAGAAACATGCGCCAAATTGAAAATATCCAACCGTAATCCACCATGGAACCAGTCTATTGGAGAGACCCCTTTAAGTTGGTGACTGTGTTACTTATCTCCGTTTAAGTTGAAATACATCTGTTCCTTTAAACATACATTTGCATTCTAACATGCAGATATTTATTTTCTGTAGTCATTGTAAATGACAACCCGATTCGGATATGGCCAGATTTGACATTGCGCGGTATGGAGAAACATGCGCCAAATTGAAAATATCCAACCGT
The DNA here is from genome assembly GCA_032622095.1 of Siphonodentalium dalli. NCBI lineage: Eukaryota > Metazoa > Mollusca > Scaphopoda > Gadilida > Siphonodentaliidae > Siphonodentalium > Siphonodentalium dalli. The sequence goes on from CP136063.1 coordinate 301,204,144, forward strand.
AATCCACCATGGAACCAGTCTATTGGAGACACTCCTTTAAGTTGGTGACTGTGTTACTTATGTCCCTTTAAGTTGAGATACATCTGTTCCTTTAAACATACATTTGCATTCCAACATGCAGATATTTATTTTCTGTAGTCATTGTAAATGACAACCCGATTCGGATATGGCCAGATTTGACATGGCGCGGTATGGAGAAACATGCGCCAAATTGAAAATATCCAACCGTAATCCACCATGGAACCAGTCTATTGGAGACACTCCTTTAAGTTGGTGACTGTGTTACTTATGTCCCTTTAAGTTGAGATACATCTGTTCCATTAAACATACATTTGCACTCCAACATGCAGATATTTATTTTCTGTAGTCATTGTAAATGACAACCCGATTCGGATAAGGCCAGATTTGACATGGCGCGGTATGGAGAAACATGCGCCAAATTGAAAATATCCAACCGTAGTCCACCATGGAACCAGTCTATTGGAGACTCTCCTTTAAGTTGGTGACTGTGTTACTTATGTCCATTTAAGTTGAGATACATCTGTTCATTTAAACATACATTTGCATTCCAACATGCAGATATTTATTTTCTATGGTCATTGTAAATGACAACCCGATTCGGATATGGCCAGATTTGTCATGGCGCGGTATGGAGAAAAATGCGCCAAATTGAAAATATCCAACCGTAATCCACCATGGAACCAGTTTATTGGAGAGACCCCTTTAAGGAGGTGACTGTGTTACTTATGTCCCTTTAAGTTGAGATACATCTGTTCCTTTAAACATACATTTGCATTCCAACATGCAGATATTTATTTTCTGTAGTCATTGTAAATGACAACCCGATTCGAATGTGGCCAGATTTGACATGGCGCGGAATGGAGAAACATGTGCCAAATTGAAAATATCCAACAGTAGTCCACCATGGAACCAGTCTATTGAAGACAGCCCTTTAAGTTGGTGACTGTATTACTTATGTCCCTTTAAGTTGAGATACATCTATTCCTTTAAACATACATTTGCATTCCAACATGCAGATATTTATTTTATGTAGTCATTGTAAATGACAACCCGATTCGGATATGGCCAGATTTTACATGGCGCGTAATGGAGAAACATGCGCCAAATTGAAAATATCCAACCGTAGTCCACCATGGAACCAGTCTATTGGAGACACTCCTTCAAGTTGGTGACTGTGTTACTTATGTCCCTTTAAGTTGAGATACATCTGTTCCTTTAAACATACATTTGCATTCCAACATGCAGATATTTATTTTCTGTGGTCATTATAAATGACAACCCAATTCGGATATGGTCAGATTTGACATGGCACGGTATGTAGAAACATGCGCCAAATTGAAAATATCCAACCGTAATCCACCATGGAACCAGTCTATTGGAGACACCTCTTTAAGTTGGTGACTGTGTTACTTATCTCCCTTTAAGTTGAGAGACATCTGTTCCTTTAAACATACATTTTCTTTCCAACATGCATATATTTATTTTCTGTAGTCATTGTAAATGACAACCCGATTCGAATGTGGCCAGATTTGACATGGCGCGTTATGGAGAAACATGCGCCAAATTGAAAATATCCAACCGTAGTCCACCATGGAACCAGACTAATGCAGATAACCCTTTAAGTTGGTGACTGTGTTACTTATGTCCCTTTAAGTTGAGATACATCTGTTCCTTTAAACATACATTTGCATTCCAACATGCAGATATTTATTTTCTGTAGTCTTTGTAAATGACAACCCGATTCGGATATGGCCAGATTTGACATTGCGCGGTATGGAGAAACATGCGCCAAATTGAAAATATCCAACCGTGATCCACCATGGAACCAGACTAATGCAGATAACCCTTTAAGTTGGTGACTGTGTTACTTATCTCCGTTTAAGTTGAGATACATCTGTTCCTTTAAACATACATTTGCATTTCAACATGCAGATATTTATTTTCTGTAGTCATTGTATATGACAACCCAATTCGGATATGGCCAGATTTGACATGTCGCGGAATGGAGAAAAATGCTACAAATTGAAAATATCCAACCGTAGTCCACCATGGAACCAGTCTATATCAGACACCCCTTTAAGTTGGTGACTGCTACTTATGTCCCTTTAAGTTGAGATACATATGTTCCTTTAAACATACATTTGCATTCCAACATGCAGATATTTACTTTTCTGTAGTCATTGTCAATGACAACCCGATTCGGATATGGCCAGATTTGACATGGCGCGTAATGAAGAAACATGCGCCAAATTGAAAATATCCAACCATAGTCCACCATGGAACCAGTCTATTGGAGACACTCCTTTAAGTTGGTGACTGTGTTACTTATGTCCCTTTAAGTTGAGATACATCTGTTCCTTTAAACATACATTTGCATTCCAACATGCAGATATTTATTTTCTGTAGTCTTTGTAAATGACAACCCGATTCGGATATGGCCAGATTTGACATGGCGCGGTATGGAGAAAAATGCGCCAAATTGAAAATATCCAACCGTAGTCCACCAAGGAACCAGTCTATTGCAGATACCCCTTTAAGATGGTGACTATATTACTTATCTCCCATTAAGTTGAGATACGTCTGTTCCTTTAAACATACATTTGCTTTCCAACATGCAGATATTTATTTTCTGTAGTCATTGTAAATGACCACCCGATTCGGATAAAATGGCCAGATTTGACATGGCGCGGTATGGAGATAATTGCGCCAAATTGAAAATATCCAACCGTAATCCACCAAGGAACCAGTCTATTGCAGACACCCCTTTAAGTTGGTGACTGTATTACTTATCTCCCTTTAAGTTGAGATACATCTGTTCCTTTGAACATACATTTGATTTCCAACATGCAGATATTTATTTTCTGTAGTCATTGTAAATGACAACCCGATTCGGATATGGCCAGATTTGACATGGCGAGGTATGGAGAAACGTGCGCCAAATTGAAAATATCCAACCGTAGTCCACCAAGGAACCAGTCTATCGCAGACACCCCTTTAAGTTGGTGACTGTATTACTTATCTCCCTTTAAGTTGAGGTACATCTGTTCCTTTAAACATACATTTGCTTTCCAACATGCAGATATTTATTTTCTGTAGTCATTGTAAATGACAACCCGATTCGGATATGGTCAGATTTGACATGGCGCGGTATGGAGAAAAATGCGCCAAATTGAAAATATCCAACCGTAATCCACCATGGAACCAGTTTATTGCAGATACCCCTTTAAGTTGGTGACTGTGTTACTTATGTCCCTTTAAGTTGAGATACATCTGTTCCTTTAAACATACATTTGCATTCCAACATGCAGATATTTATTTTATGTAGTCATTGTAAATGACAACCCGATCCGGATATGGACAGATTTGACATGGCGCGGTATGGAGAAACATGCGCCAAATTGAAAATATCCAACCGTAATCCACCATGGAACCAGTCTATTGGAGACACTCCTTTAAGTTGGTGACTGTGTTACTTATGTCCCTTTAAGTTGAGACACATCTGTTCCTTTAAACATACATTGCATTCCAACATGCAGATATTTATTTTGTGTAGTCATTGTAAATGACAACCCGATTCGGATAAAGCCCGATTTGACATGGCGCGGAATGGAGAAACATGCGCCAAATTGAAAATATCCAACCGTAGTCCACCATGGAACCAGTCTATTGCAGACACCCCTTTAAGTTGGTGACTGTGTTACTTATGTCCCTTTAAGTTGAAATACATCTGTTCCTTTAAACATACATTTGCATTCCAACATGCAGATATTTGTTTTCTTTAGTCATTGTAAATGACAACCCGATTCGAATGTGGCCAGATTTGACATGGCGCGGTATGGAGAAACATGCGCCAAATTGAAAATATCCAAACGTAATCCACCATGGAACCGGTCTATTGGAGACACCTCTTTAAGTTGGTGACTGTGTTACTTATCTCCCTTTAAGTTGAGAGACATCTGTTCCTTTAAACATACATTTGCATTCCAACATGCAGATATTTATTTTCTGTAGTCATTGTATATGACAACCCGATTCGAATGTGGCCAGATTTGACATGGCGCGGTATGGAGAAACATGCGCCAAATTGAAAATATCCAACCGTAATCCACCATGGAACCAGTCTATTGGAGACACCCCTTTAAGTTGGTGACTGTATTACTTATCTCCCTTTAAGTTGAGATACATCTGTTCCTTTAAACATACATTTGCTTTCCAACATGCATATATTTATTTTCTGTAGTCATTGTGAATGACAACCCGATTCGGATATGGCCAGATTTGACATGGCGTGGTATGGAGAAACATGCGCCAAATTGAAAATATCCAACCGTAGTCCACCATGGAAGCAGTCTATATCAGACACCCCTTTAAGTTGGTGACTGTGTTACTTATGTCACTTTAAGTTGAGATACATCTATTCATTTAAACAAATATTTGCATTCCAACATGCAGATATTTATTTTCTGTGGTCATTATAAATGACAACCCGATTCGGATATGGCCAGATTTGACATGGCGCGGTATGGAGAAACATGCGCCAAATTGAAAATATCCAACCGTAATCCACCATGAAACCATTCTATTGGAGACACCCCTTTAAGTTGGTGACTGTATTACTTATCTCCCTTTAAGTTGAGATACATCTGTTCCTTTAAACATACATTTGCTTTCCAACATGCATATATTTATTTTCTGTAGTCATTGTGAATGACAACCCGATTCGGATATGGCCAGATTTGACATGGCGTGGTATGGAGAAACATGCGCCAAATTGAAAATATCCAACCGTAATCCACCATGGAACCAGTCTATTGGAGACAACCCTTTAAGTTGGTGACTGTGTTACTTATGTCCCTTTAAGTTGAGATACATCTGTTCCTTTAAACATACATTTGCATTCCAACATGCAGATATTTATATTCTGTAGTCATTGTAAATGACAACCCGATTCGGATATGGCCAGATTTGACATGGCGCGGTATGGAGAAACATGCGCCAAATTGAAAATATCCAACCGTAATCCACCATGGAACCAGTCTATTGGAGAGACCCCTTTAAGTTGGTGACTGTGTTACTTATCTCCGTTTAAGTTGAAATACATCTGTTCCTTTAAACATACATTTGCATTCCAACATGCAGATATTTATTTTCTGTAGTCATTGTAAATGACAACCCGATTCGGATATGGCCAGATTTGACATGGCGCGGTATGGAGAAACATGCGCCAAATTGAAAATATCTAACCGTAGTCCACCAAGGAACCAGTCTATTGCAGACACCCCTTTAAGTTGGTGACTGTGTTACTTATGTCCCTTTAAGTTGAGATACATCTGTTCCTTTAAACATACATTTGCAATCCAACATGCAGATATTATTTTCTGTAGTCATTGTAAATGACAACCCGATTCGAATGTGGCCAGATTTGACATGGCGCGGTATGGAGAAACATGCGCCAAATTTAAATTATCCAACCGTAGTCCACCATGGAGCCAGTCTATATCAGACTCCCCTTTAAGTTGGTGACTGTGTTACTTATGTCCCTTTAAGTTGAGATACATCTGTTCCTTTAAACATAAATTTTCATTCCAACATGCAGATATTTATTTTCTGTAGTCATTGTAAATGACAACCCGATTCTGACATGGCCAGATTTGACATGGCGCGTAATGGAGAAACATGCGCCAAATTGAAAATATCCAACCGTAGTCCACCATGGAACCAGTCTATTGGAGACACTCCTTTAAGTTGGTGACTGTGTTACTTATGTCCCTTTAAGTTGAGATACATCTGTTCCTTTAAAGATACATTTGCATTCCAACATGCAGATATTTATTTTCTGTGGTCATTGTAAATGACAACCCGATTCGGATATGGCCAGATTTGACATGGCGCGGTATGGAGAAACATGCGCCAAATTGAAAATATCCAACCGTAATCCACCATGGAACCAGTCTATTGGAGACACCCCTTTAAGTTGGTGACTGTGTTACTTATGTCCCTTTAAGTTGAGATACATCTGTTCCTTTAAACATACATTTGCATTCCAACATGCAGATATTTATATTCTGTAGTCATTGTGAATGACAACCCGATTCGGATATGACCAGATTTGACATGGCGCGGTATGGAGAAACATGCGCCAAATTGAAAATATCCAACCGTAATCCACCATGGAACCAGTCTATTGGAGAGACCCCTTTAAGTTGGTGACTGTGTTACTTATCTCCGTTTAAGTTGAAATACATCTGTTCCTTTAAACATACATTTGCATTCCAACATGCAGATATTTATTTTCTGTAGTCATTGTAAATGACAACCCGATTCGGATAAGGCCAGATTTGACATGGCGCGGTATGGAGAAACATGCGCCAAATTGAAAATATCCAACCGTAATCCACCATGGAACCAGTCTATTGGAGAGATCCCTTTAAGTTGGTGACTGTATTACTTATCTCCCTTTAAGTTGAGATACATCTGTTCCCATAAACATACATTTGCATTCCAACATGCAGATATTTATTTTCTGTAGTCATTGTAAATGACAACCCGATTCGAATATGGCCAGATTTGACATGGCGCAGTATGGAGAAACATGCGCCAAATTGAAAATATCCAACCGTAGTCCACCATGGAAGCAGTCTATATCAGACACCCCTTTAAGTTGGTGACTGTGTTACTTATGTCACTTTAAGTTGAGATACATCTATTCATTTAAACAAACATTTGCATTCCAACATGCAGATATTTATTTTCTGTGGTCATTATAAATGACAACCCGATTCGGATATGGCCAGATATGACATGGCGCGGTATGGAGAAACATGCGCCAAATTGAAAATATCCAACCGTAGTCCACCATGGAGCCAGTCTATATCAGACACCCCTTTAAGTTGATGACTGTGTTACTTATGTCCCTTTAAGTTGAGATACATCTGTTCCTTTAAACATACATTTGCTTTCCAACATGCATATATTTATTTTCTGTAGTCATTGTAAATGACAACCCGATTCGAATGTGGCCAGATTTGACATGGCGCGGTATTGAGAAACATGCGCCAAATTGAAAATATCCAACCGTAGTCCACCATGGACCAAGTCTAATGCAGATACCCCTTTAAGTTGGTGACTGTGTTACTTACATCCCTTTAAGTTGAGATACATCTGTTCCTTTAAACATACATTTGCATTCCAACATGCAGATATTTATTTTCTGTAATCATTGTAAATGACAACCCGATTCGGATAAGGCCAGATTTGACATGGCGCGGTATGGAGAAACATGCGCCAAATTGAAAATATCCAACCGTAGTCCACCATGGAACCAGTCTATTGGAGAGACTCCTTTAAGTTGGTGACTGTGTTACTTATGTCCCTTTAAGTTGAGGTACATCTGTTCCTTTAAACACACATTTGCATTCCAACATGCAGATATTTATTTTCTGTGGTCATTGTAAATGACAACCCGATTCGAATGTGGCCAGATTTGACATGGCGCGGTATGGAGAAACATGCGCCAAATTGAAAATATCCAACCGTAGTCCACCATGGAGCCAGTCTAAATCAGACACCCCTTTAAGTTGATGACTGTGTTACTTATGTCCCTTTAAGTTGAGAGACATCTGTTCCTTTAAACATACATTTGCATTCCAACATGCAGATATTTATTTTCTGTAGTCATTGTAAATGACAACCCGATTCGGATATGGCCAAATTTGACATTGCGCGGTATGGAGAAACATGCGCCAAATTGAAAATATCCAACCGTAGTCCACCATGGAACCAGTCTATTGGAGACACCCCTTTAAGTTGTTGACTGTGTTACTTATCTCCGTTTAAGTTGAGATACATCTGTTCCTTTAAACATACATTTACATTCCAACATGCAGATATTTATTTTCTGTAGTGATTGTAAATGACAACCCGATTCGAATGTGGCCAGATTTGACATGGCGCGGTATGGAGAAACATGCGCCAAATTGAAAATATCCAACCGTAGTCCACCATGGAGCCAGTCTATATCAGACACCCCTTTAAGTTGATGACTGTGTTACTTATGTCCCTTTAAGTTGAGAGACATCTGTTCCTTTAAACATACATTTGCATTCCAACATGCAGATATTTATTTTCTGTAGTCATTGTAAATGACAACCCAATTCGGATATGGCCAGATTTGACATGGCGCGGTATGGAGAAACATGCGCCAAATTGAAAATATCCAACCGTAATCCACCATGGAACCAGTCTATTGGAGACACCCCTTTAAGTTGGTGACTGTGTTACTTATGTCCCTTTAAGTTGAGATACATCTGTTCCTTTAAACATACATTTGCATTCCAATATGCAGATATTTATTTTCTGTAGTCATTGTAAATGACAACCCGATTCGAATGTGGCCAGAATTGACATGGCGCGGTATGGAGAAACATGCACCAAATTGAAAATATCCAACCGTAATCCACCATGGAACCAGTCTATTGGAGACACCCCTTTAAGTTGGTGACTGTGTTACTTATGTCCCTTTAAGTTGAGATACATCTGTTCCTTTAAACATACATTTGCATTCCAATATGCAGATATTTATTTTCTGTAGTCATTGTAAATGACAACCCGATTCGGATATGGCCAGATTTGACAAATGCGCGGAATGGAGAAACATGCGCCAAATTGAAAATATCCAACCGTAATCCACCATGGAACCAGTCTATTGGAGACACTCCTTTAAGTTGGTGACTGTGTTACTTATGTCCCTTTAAGTTGAGATACATCTGTTCCTTTAAACATACATTTGCATTCCAACATGCAGATATTTATTTTCTGTAGTCATTGTAAATGACAACCCGATTCGGATAAGGCCAGATTTGACATGGCGCGGTATGGAGAAACATGCGCCAAATTGAAAATATCCAACTGTAATCCACCATGGAACCAGTCTATTGGAGAGATCCCTTTAAGTTGGTGACTGTATTAGTTATCTCCGTTTAAGTTGAGATACATCTGTTCCCATAAACATACATTTGCATTCCAATATGCAGATATTTATTTTCTGTAGTCATTGTAAATGACAACCCGATTCGAATATGGCAAGATTTGACATTGCGCGGTATGGAGAAACATGCGCCAAATTGAAAATATCCAACCGTAGTCCACCATGGAACCAGTCTATTGGAGACACTCCTTTAAGTTGGTGACTGTGTTAATTATGTCCCTTTAAGTTGAGATACATCTGTTCCTTTAAACATACATTTGCATTCCAACATGCAGATATATATTTTCTGTGGTCATTGTATATGACAACCCGATTCGGATATGGCCAGATTTGACATGGCGCGGTATGGAGAAACATGTGCCAAATTGAAAATATCCAACCGTAGTCCACATGGAACCAGACTATTGCAGATACCCCTTTAAGTTGGTGACTGTGTTACTTATGTCCCTTTAAGTTGAGATACATCTGTTCCTTTAAACATACATTTGCATTCCAACATGCAGATATTTATTTTATGTAGTCATTGTAAATGACAACCCGATCCGGATATGGACAGATTTGACATGGCGCGGTATGGAGAAACATGCGCCAAATTGAAAATATCCAACCGTAATCCACCATGGAACCAGTCTATTGGAGACACTCCTTTAAGTTGGTGACTGTGTTACTTATGTCCCTTTAAGTTGAGACACATCTGTTCCTTTAAACATACATTGCATTCCAACATGCAGATATTTATTTTGTGTAGTCATTGTAAATGACAACCCGATTCGGATAAAGCCCGATTTGACATGGCGCGGAATGGAGAAACATGCGCCAAATTGAAAATATCCAACCGTAGTCCACCATGGAACCAGTCTATTGCAGACACCCCTTTAAGTTGGTGACTGTGTTACTTATGTCCCTTTAAGTTGAAATACATCTGTTCCTTTAAACATACATTTGCATTCCAACATGCAGATATTTGTTTTCTTTAGTCATTGTAAATGACAACCCGATTCGAATGTGGCCAGATTTGACATGGCGCGGTATGGAGAAACATGCGCCAAATTGAAAATATCCAAACGTAATCCACCATGGAACCGGTCTATTGGAGACACCTCTTTAAGTTGGTGACTGTGTTACTTATCTCCCTTTAAGTTGAGAGACATCTGTTCCTTTAAACATACATTTGCATTCCAACATGCAGATATTTATTTTCTGTAGTCATTGTATATGACAACCCGATTCGAATGTGGCCAGATTTGACATGGCGCGGTATGGAGAAACATGCGCCAAATTGAAAATATCCAAACGTAGTCCACCATGGAGCCAGTCTATATCAGACACCCCTTTAAGTTGATAACTGTGTTACTTATGTCCCTTTAAGTTGAGAGACATCTGTTCCTTTAAACATACATTTGCATTCCAACATGCAGATATTTATATTCTGTAGTCTTTGTAAATGACAACCCGATTCGAATGTGGCCAGATTTGACATGGCGCGGTATGGAGAAACATGCGCCAAATTGAAAATATCCAACCGTAGTCCACCATGGAAGCTATCTATATCAGACACCCCTTTAAGTTGGTGACTGTGTTACTTATGTCACTTTAAGTTGAGATACATCTATTCATTTAAACAAACATTTGCATTCCAACATGCAGATATTTATTTTCTGTGGTCATTATAAATGACAACCCGATTCGGATATGGCCAGATTTGACATGGCGCGGTATGGAGAAACATGCGCCAAATTGAAAATATCCAACCGTAATCCACCATGGAACCAGTCTATTGGAGACACCCCTTTAAGTTGGTGACTGTATTACTTATCTCCCTTTAAGTTGAGATACATCTGTTCCTTTAAACATACATTTGCTTTCCAACATGCATATATTTATTTTCTGTAGTCATTGTGAATGACAACCCGATTCGGATATGGCCAGATTTGACATGGCGTGGTATGGAGAAACATGCGCCAAATTGAAAATATCCAACCGTAGTCCACCATGGAAGCAGTCTATATCAGACACCCCTTTAAGTTGGTGACTGTGTTACTTATGTCACTTTAAGTTGAGATACATCTATTCATTTAAACAAATATTTGCATTCCAACATGCAGATATTTATTTTCTGTGGTCATTATAAATGACAACCCGATTCGGATATGGCCAGATTTGACATGGCGCGGTATGGAGAAACATGCGCCAAATTGAAAATATCCAACCGTAATCCACCATGGAACCAGTCTATTGGAGAGACCCCTTTAAGTTGGTGACTGTGTTACTTATCTCCGTTTAAGTTGAAATACATCTGTTCCTTTAAACATACATTTGCATTCCAACATGCAGATATTTATTTTCTGTAGTCATTGTAAATGACAACCCGATTCGGATATGGCCAGATTTGACATGGCGCGGTATGGAGAAACATGCGCCAAATTGAAAATATCTAACCGTAGTCCACCAAGGAACCAGTCTATTGCAGACACCCCTTTAAGTTGGTGACTGTGTTACTTATGTCCCTTTAAGTTGAGATACATCTGTTCCTTTAAACATACATTTGCAATCCAACATGCAGATATTATTTTCTGTAGTCATTGTAAATGACAACCCGATTCGAATGTGGCCAGATTTGACATGGCGCGGTATGGAGAAACATGCGCCAAATTTAAATTATCCAACCGTAGTCCACCATGGAGCCAGTCTATATCAGACTCCCCTTTAAGTTGGTGACTGTGTTACTTATGTCCCTTTAAGTTGAGATACATCTGTTCCTTTAAACATAAATTTGCATTCCAACATGCAGATATTTATTTTCTGTAGTCATTGTAAATGACAACCCGATTCTGACATGGCCAGATTTGACATGGCGCGTAATGGAGAAACATGCGCCAAATTGAAAATATCCAACCGTAGTCCACCATGGAACCAGTCTATTGGAGACACTCCTTTAAGTTGGTGACTGTGTTACTTATGTCCCTTTAAGTTGAGATACATCTGTTCCTTTAAAGATACATTTGCATTCCAACATGCAGATATTTATTTTCTGTGGTCATTGTAAATGACAACCCGATTCGGATATGGCCAGATTTGACATGGCGCGGTATGGAGAAACATGCGCCAAATTGAAAATATCCAACCGTAATCCACCATGGAACCAGTCTATTGGAGACACCCCTTTAAGTTGGTGACTGTGTTACTTATGTCCCTTTAAGTTGAGATACATCTGTTCCTTTAAACATACATTTGCATTCCAACATGCAGATATTTATATTCTGTAGTCATTGTGAATGACAACCCGATTCGGATATGACCAGATTTGACATGGCGCGGTATGGAGAAACATGCGCCAAATTGAAAATATCCAACCGTAATCCACCATGGAACCAGTCTATTGGAGAGACCCCTTTAAGTTGGTGACTGTGTTACTTATCTCCGTTTAAGTTGAAATACATCTGTTCCTTTAAACATACATTTGCATTCCAACATGCAGATATTTATTTTCTGTAGTCATTGTAAATGACAACCCGATTCGGATAAGGCCAGATTTGACATGGCGCGGTATGGAGAAACATGCGCCAAATTGAAAATATCCAACCGTAATCCACCATGGAACCAGTCTATTGGAGAGATCCCTTTAAGTTGGTGACTGTATTACTTATCTCCCTTTAAGTTGAGATACATCTGTTCCCATAAACATACATTTGCATTCCAACATGCAGATATTTATTTTCTGTAGTCATTGTAAATGACAACCCGATTCGAATATGGCCAGATTTGACATGGCGCAGTATGGAGAAACATGCGCCAAATTGAAAATATCCAACCGTAGTCCACCATGGAAGCAGTCTATATCAGACACCCCTTTAAGTTGGTGACTGTGTTACTTATGTCACTTTAAGTTGAGATACATCTATTCATTTAAACAAACATTTGCATTCCAACATGCAGATATTTATTTTCTGTGGTCATTATAAATGACAACCCGATTCGGATATGGCCAGATATGACATGGCGCGGTATGGAGAAACATGCGCCAAATTGAAAATATCCAACCGTAGTCCACCATGGAGCCAGTCTATATCAGACACCCCTTTAAGTTGATGACTGTGTTACTTATGTCCCTTTAAGTTGAGATACATCTGTTCCTTTAAACATACATTTGCTTTCCAACATGCATATATTTATTTTCTGTAGTCATTGTAAATGACAACCCGATTCGAATGTGGCCAGATTTGACATGGCGCGGTATTGAGAAACATGCGCCAAATTGAAAATATCCAACCGTAGTCCACCATGGACCAAGTCTAATGCAGATACCCCTTTAAGTTGGTGACTGTGTTACTTACATCCCTTTAAGTTGAGATACATCTGTTCCTTTAAACATACATTTGCATTCCAACATGCAGATATTTATTTTCTGTAATCATTGTAAATGACAACCCGATTCGGATAAGGCCAGATTTGACATGGCGCGGTATGGAGAAACATGCGCCAAATTGAAAATATCCAACCGTAGTCCACCATGGAACCAGTCTATTGGAGAGACTCCTTTAAGTTGGTGACTGTGTTACTTATGTCCCTTTAAGTTGAGGTACATCTGTTCCTTTAAACACACATTTGCATTCCAACATGCAGATATTTATTTTCTGTGGTCATTGTAAATGACAACCCGATTCGAATGTGGCCAGATTTGACATGGCGCGGTATGGAGAAACATGCGCCAAATTGAAAATATCCAACCGTAGTCCACCATGGAGCCAGTCTAAATCAGACACCCCTTTAAGTTGATGACTGTGTTACTTATGTCCCTTTAAGTTGAGAGACATCTGTTCCTTTAAACATACATTTGCATTCCAACATGCAGATATTTATTTTCTGTAGTCATTGTAAATGACAACCCGATTCGGATATGGCCAAATTTGACATTGCGCGGTATGGAGAAACATGCGCCAAATTGAAAATATCCAACCGTAGTCCACCATGGAACCAGTCTATTGGAGACACCCCTTTAAGTTGTTGACTGTGTTACTTATCTCCGTTTAAGTTGAGATACATCTGTTCCTTTAAACATACATTTACATTCCAACATGCAGATATTTATTTTCTGTAGTCATTGTAAATGACAACCCGATTCGAATGTGGCCAGATTTGACATGGCGCGGTATGGAGAAACATGCGCCAAATTGAAAATATCCAACCGTAGTCCACCATGGAGCCAGTCTATATCAGACACCCCTTTAAGTTGATGACTGTGTTACTTATGTCCCTTTAAGTTGAGAGACATCTGTTCCTTTAAACATACATTTGCATTCCAACATGCAGATATTTATTTTCTGTAGTCATTGTAAATGACAACCCAATTCGGATATGGCCAGATTTGACATGGCGCGGTATGGAGAAACATGCGCCAAATTGAAAATATCCAACCGTAATCCACCATGGAACCAGTCTATTGGAGACACCCCTTTAAGTTGGTGACTGTGTTACTTATGTCCCTTTAAGTTGAGATACATCTGTTCCTTTAAACATACATTTGCATTCCAATATGCAGATATTTATTTTCTGTAGTCATTGTAAATGACAACCCGATTCGAATGTGGCCAGAATTGACATGGCGCGGTATGGAGAAACATGCACCAAATTGAAAATATCCAACCGTAATCCACCATGGAACCAGTCTATTGGAGACACCCCTTTAAGTTGGTGACTGTGTTACTTATGTCCCTTTAAGTTGAGATACATCTGTTCCTTTAAACATACATTTGCATTCCAATATGCAGATATTTATTTTCTGTAGTCATTGTAAATGACAACCCGATTCGGATATGGCCAGATTTGACAAATGCGCGGAATGGAGAAACATGCGCCAAATTGAAAATATCCAACCGTAATCCACCATGGAACCAGTCTATTGGAGACACTCCTTTAAGTTGGTGACTGTGTTACTTATGTCCCTTTAAGTTGAGATACATCTGTTCCTTTAAACATACATTTGCATTCCAACATGCAGATATTTATTTTCTGTAGTCATTGTAAATGACAACCCGATTCGGATAAGGCCAGATTTGACATGGCGCGGTATGGAGAAACATGCGCCAAATTGAAAATATCCAACTGTAATCCACCATGGAACCAGTCTATTGGAGAGATCCCTTTAAGTTGGTGACTGTATTAGTTATCTCCGTTTAAGTTGAGATACATCTGTTCCCATAAACATACATTTGCATTCCAATATGCAGATATTTATTTTCTGTAGTCATTGTAAATGACAACCCGATTCGAATATGGCAAGATTTGACATTGCGCGGTATGGAGAAACATGCGCCAAATTGAAAATATCCAACCGTAGTCCACCATGGAACCAGTCTATTGGAGACACTCCTTTAAGTTGGTGACTGTGTTAATTATGTCCCTTTAAGTTGAGATACATCTGTTCCTTTAAACATACATTTGCATTCCAACATGCAGATATATATTTTCTGTGGTCATTGTATATGACAACCCGATTCGGATATGGCCAGATTTGACATGGCGCGGTATGGAGAAACATGCGCCAAATTGAAAATATCCAACTGTAATCCACCATGGAACCAGTCTATTGGAGACACCCCTTTAAGTTGGTGACTGTGTTACTTATGTCCCTTTAAGTTGAGATACATCTGTTCCTTTAAACATACATTTGCATTCCAACATGCAGATATTTATTTTCTGTAGTCATTGTATATGACAACCCGATTCGGATATGGCCAGATTTGACATGTCGCGGAATGGAGAAAAATGCCACAAATTGAAAATATCCAACCGTAGTCCACCATGGAACCAGTCTATATCAGACAACCCTTTAAGATGGTGACTGCTACTTATGTCCCTTTAAGTTGAGATACATCTGTTCCTTTAAACATACATTTGCATTCCAACATGCAGATATTTATTTTCTGTAGTCATTGTCAATGACAACCCGATTCAGATATGGCCAGATTTGACATGGCGCGTAATGGAGAAACATGCGCCAAATTGAAAATATCCAACCGTAGTCCACCATGGAACCAGTCTATTGGAGACACTCCTTTAAATTGGTGACTGTGTTACTTATGTCCCTTTAAGTTGAGATACATCTGTTCCTTTAAACATATATTTGCATTCCAACATGCAGATATTTATTTTCTGTAGTCATTGTAAATGACAACCCGATTCGGATATGGCCAGATTTGACATGGCGCGGTATGGAGAAAAATGCGCCAAATTGAAAATATCCAACCGTAGTCCACCAAGGAACCAGTCTATTGCAGATACCCCTTTAAGATGGTGACTATATTACTTATCTCCCATTAAGTTGAGATACGTCTGTTCCTTTAAACATACATTTGCTTTCCAACATGCAAATATATATTTTCTGTAGTCATTGTAAATGACAACCCGATTCAGATAAAATGGCCAGATTTGACATAGCCGTGTATGGAGATAATTGCGCCAAATTGAAAATATCCAACCGTAATCCACCAAGGAACCAGTCTATTGCAGACACCCCTTTAAGTTGGTGACTGTATTACTTATCTCCCTTTAAGTTGAGATACATCTGTTCCTTTAAACATACATTTGCATTCCAACATGCAGATATTTATTTTCTGTAGTCATTGTAAATGACAACCCGATTCGAATGTGGCCAGATTTGACATGGCGCGGTATGGAGAAACATGCGCCAAATTGAAAATATCCAACCGTAATCCACCATGGAACCAGTCTATTGGAGACACCTCTTTAAGTTGGTGACTGTGTTACTTATCTCCCTTTAAGTTGAGAGACATCTGTTCCTTTAAACATACATTTTCTTTCCAACATGCATATATTTATTTTCTGTAGTCATTGTAAATGACAACCCGATTCGAATGTGGCCAGATTTGACATAGCGCGGTATGGAGAAACATGCGCCAAATTGAAAATATCCAACCGTTATCCACCATGGAATCAGTCTATTGCAGATAACCCTTTAAGTTGGTGACTGTGTTACTTATGTCCCTTTAAGTTGAGATACATCTGTTCCTTTAAACATACATTTGCATTCCAACATGCAGATATTTATTTTCTGTAGTCATTGTAAATGACAACCCGATTCGGATATGGCCAGATTTGACATGGCGCGGAATGGAGAAAAATGCGCCAAATTGAAAATATCCAACCGTGATCCACCATGGAACCAGTCTATTGGAGAGACCCCTTTAAGTTGATGACTGTGTTACTTATCTCCCTTTAAGTTGAGAGACATCTGTTCCTTTAAACATACATTTGCTTTCCAACATGCAGATATTTTTTTCTGTAGTCTTTGTAAATGACAACCCGGTTCGAATGTGGCCAGATTTGACATGGCGCGGTATGGAGAAACATGCGCCAAATTGAAAATATCCAACCGTAGTCCACCATGGAACCAGACTATTGCATATACCCCTTTAAGTTGGTGACTGTGTTACTTATGTCCCTTTAAGTTGAGATACATCTGTTCCTTTAAACATACATTTGCATTCCAACATGCAGATATTTATTTTCTGTAGTCATTGTAAATGACAACCCGATTCGGATATGGCCAGATTTGACATGGCACGGTATGGAGAAACATGCGCTAAATTGAAAATATCCAACCGTAGTCCACCATCGAGCCAGTCTATATCAGACACCCCTTTAAGTTGGTGACTGTGTTACTTATGACCCTTTAAGTTGAGAGACATCTGTTCCTTTAAACATACATTTGCATTCCAACATGCAGATATTTATTTTCTGTAGTCATTGTAAATGACAACCCGATTCGGATATGGCCAGATATGACATATGCGCGGTATGGAGAAACATGCGCCAAATTGAAAATATCCAACTGTAATCCACCATGGAATCAGTCTATTGGAGACACCCCTTTAAGTTGGTGACTGTGTTACTTATGTCCCTTTAAGTTGAGATACATCTGTTCCTTTAAACATACATTTGCATTCCAACATGCAGATATATATTTTCTGTGGTCATTGTATATGACAACCCGATTCGGATATGGCCAGATTTGACATGGCGCGGTATGGAGATACATGCGCCAAATTGAAAATATCCAACTGTAATTCACCATGGAACCAGTCTATTGAAGACACCCCTTTAAGTTGGTGACTGTGTTACTTATGTCCCTTTAAGTTGAAACACATCTTTTCCTTTAAACATACATTTGCATTCCAACATGCAGATATTTATTTTCTGTAGTCATTGTAAATGACAACCCGATTCTGATATGGCCAGATTTGACATGGCGCGTAATGGAGAAACATGCACCAAATTGAAAATATCCAACCGTAGTCCACCATGGAACCAGTCTATTGGAGACACTCCTTTAAGTTGGTGACTGTGTTACTTATGTCCCTTTAAGTTGAGATACATCTGTTCCTTTAAACATACATTTGCATTCCAACATGCAGATATTTATTTTCTGTGGTCATTGTAAATGACAACCCGATTCGAATATGGCCAGATTTGACATGGCGCGTAATGGAGAAACATGCGCCAAATTGAAAATATCCAACCGTAATCCACCATGGAACCAGTCTATTGGAGACACCTCTTTAAGTTGGTGACTGTGTTACTTATCTCCCTTTAAGTTGAGAGACATCTGTTCCTTTAAACATACATTTGCATTCCAACATGCAGATATTTATTTTCTGTGGTCATTGTAAATGACAACCCGATTCGGATATGGCCAGATTTGACATGGCGCGGTATGGAGATAAATCCGCCAAATTGCAAATTTCCAACCGTAATCCACCAAGGAACCAGTCTATTGCAGACACCCCTTTAAGTTGGTGACTGTATTACTTATCTCCCTTTAAGTTGAGATACATCTGTTCCTTTAAACATACATTTGCTTTCCAACATGCAGATATTTATTTTCTGTAGTCATTGTAAATGACAACCCGATTCGAATGTGGCCAGATTTGACATGGCGCGGTATGGAGAAACATGCGCCAAATTGAAAATATCCAACCGTAGTCCACATGGAACCAGACTATTGCAGATACCCCTTTAAGTTGGTGACTGTGTTACTTATGTCCCTTTAAGTTGAGATACATCTGTTCCTTTAAACATACATTTGCATTCCAACATGCAGATATTTATTTTATGTAGTCATTGTAAATGACAACCCGATTCGGATATGGCCAGATTTGACATGGCTCGGTATGGAGAAACATGCACCAAATTGAAAATATCCAACCGTAGTCCACCATCGAGCCAGTCTATATCAGACACCCCTTTAAGTTGGTTACTGTGTTACTTATGACCCTTTAAGTTGAGAGACATCTGTTCCTTTAAACATACATTTGCATTCCAACATGCAGATATTTATTTTCTGTAGTCATTGTAAATGACAACCCGATTCGGATATGGCCAGATATGACATATGTGCGGTATGGAGAAACATGCGCCAAATTGAAAATATCCAACCGTAATCCACCATGGAACCAGTCTATTGGAGACACCCCTTTAAGTTGGTGACTGTGTTAATTATGTCCCTTTAAGTTGAGATACATCTGTTCCTTTAAACATACATTTGCATTCCAACATGCAGATATATATTTTCTGTGGTCATTGTATATGACAACCCGATTCGGATATGGCCAGATTTGACATGGCGCGGTATGGAGAAACATGCGCCAAATTGAAAATATCCAACTGTAATCCACCATGGAACCAGTCTATTGGAGACACCCCTTTAAGTTGGTGACTGTGTTACTTATGTCCCTTTAAGTTGAGATACATCTGTTCCTTTAAACATACATTTGCATTCCAACATGCAGATATTTATTTTCTGTAGTCATTGTATATGACAACCCGATTCGGATATGGCCAGATTTGACATGTCGCGGAATGGAGAAAAATGCCACAAATTGAAAATATCCAACCGTAGTCCACCATGGAACCAGTCTATATCAGACAACCCTTTAAGATGGTGACTGCTACTTATGTCCCTTTAAGTTGAGATACATCTGTTCCTTTAAACATACATTTGCATTCCAACATGCAGATATTTATTTTCTGTAGTCATTGTCAATGACAACCCGATTCAGATATGGCCAGATTTGACATGGCGCGTAATGGAGAAACATGCGCCAAATTGAAAATATCCAACCGTAGTCCACCATGGAACCAGTCTATTGGAGACACTCCTTTAAATTGGTGACTGTGTTACTTATGTCCCTTTAAGTTGAGATACATCTGTTCCTTTAAACATATATTGGCATTCCAACATGCAGATATTTATTTTCTGTAGTCATTGTAAATGACAACCCGATTCGGATATGGCCAGATTTGACATGGCGCGGTATGGAGAAAAATGCGCCAAATTGAAAATATCCAACCGTAGTCCACCAAGGAACCAGTCTATTGCAGATACCCCTTTAAGATGGTGACTATATTACTTATCTCCCATTAAGTTGAGATACGTCTGTTCCTTTAAACATACATTTGCTTTCCAACATGCAAATATATATTTTCTGTAGTCATTGTAAATGACAACCCGATTCGGATAAAATGGCCAGATTTGACATAGCGCGGTATGGAGATAATTGCGCCAAATTGAAAATATCCAACCGTAATCCACCAAGGAACCAGTCTATTGCAGACACCCCTTTAAGTTGGTGACTGTATTACTTATCTCCCTTTAAGTTGAGATACATCTGTTCCTTTAAACATACATTTGCATTCCAACATGCAGATATTTATTTTCTGTAGTCATTGTAAATGACAACCCGATTCGAATGTGGCCAGATTTGACATGGCGCGGTATGGAGAAACATGCGCCAAATTGAAAATATCCAACCGTTATCCACCATGGAATCAGTCTATTGCAGATAACCCTTTAAGTTGGTGACTGTGTTACTTATGTCCCTTTAAGTTGAGATACATCTGTTCCTTTAAACATACATTTGCATTCCAACATGCAGATATATATTTTCTGTAGTCATTGTAAATGACAACCCGATTCGGATATGGCCAGATTTGACATGGCGCGGAATGGAGAAAAATGCGCCAAATTGAAAATATCCAACCGTGATCCACCATGGAACCAGTCTATTGGAGAGACCCCTTTAAGTTGATGACTGTGTTACTTATCTCCCTTTAAGTTGAGAGACATCTGTTCCTTTATTTAAACATACATTTGCATTCCAACATGCATATATTTATTTTCTGTAGTCATTGTAAATGACAACCCGATTCGAATGTGGCCAGATTTGACATAGCGCGGTATGGAGAAACATGCGCCAAATTGAAAATATCCAACCGTAATCCACCAAGGAACCAGTCTATTGCAGACACCCCTTTAAGTTGGTGACTGTATTACTTATCTCCCTTTAAGTTGAGATACATCTGTTCCTTTAAACATACATTTGCTTTCCAACATGCAGATATTTATTTTCTGTAGTCATTGTAAATGACAACCCGATTCGAATGTGGCCAGATTTGACATGGCGCGGTATGGAGAAACATGCGCCAAATTGAAAATATCCAACCGTAGTCCACCATGGAACCAGTCTATATCAGACATCCCTTTAAGTTGGTGACTGCTACTTATGTCCCTTTAAGTTGAGATACATCTGTTCCTTTAAACATACATTTGCATTCCAACATGCAGATATTTATTTTCTGTAGTCATTGTCAATGACAACCCGATTCAAATATGGCCAGATTTGACATGGCGCGTAATGGAGAAACATGCGCCAAATTGAAAATATCCAACCGTAGTCCACCATGGAACCAGTCTATTGGAGACATTCCTTTAAGTTGGTGACTGTGTTACTTATGTCCCTTTAAGTTGAGATACATCTGTTCCTTTAAACATACATTTGCATTCCAACATGCAGATATTTATTTTCTGTAGTCATTGTAAATGACAACCCGATTCGGATATGGCCAGATTTGACATGGCGCGGTATGGAGATAATTGCCCCAAATTGAAAATATCCAACCGTAATCCACCAAGGAACCAGTCTATTGCAGATACCCCTTTAAGTTGGTGACTGTATTACTTATCTCCCTTTAAGTGGAGATACATCTGTTCCTTTAAACATACATTTGCTTTCCAACATGCAGATATTTATTTTCTGTAGTCAATGTAAATGACAACCCGATTCGAATGTGGCCAGATTTGACATGGCGCGGTATGGAGAAACATGCGCCAAATTGAAAATATCCAACCGTAATCCACCATGGAACCAGTCTATTGGAGACACCTCTTTAAGTTGGTGACTGTGTTACTTATCTCCCTTTAAGTTGAGAGACATCTGTTCCTTTAAACATACATTTGCTTTCCAACATGCATATATTTATTTTCTGTAGTCATTGTAAATGACAACCCGATTCGAATGTGGCCAGATTTGACATGGCGCGTTATGGAGAAACATGCGCCAAATTGAAAATATCCAACCGTAGTCCACCATGGAACCAGTCTATTGGAGAGACCCCTTTAAGTTGGTGACTGTGTTACTTATGTCCCTTTAAGTTGAGATACATCTGTTCCTTTAAACATACATTTGCATTCCAACATGCAGATATTTATTTTATGTAGTCATTATAAATGACAACCCGATTCGGATATGGCCAGATTTGACATGGCGCGGTATGGAGAAACATGCGCCAAATTGAAAATATCTAACCGTAATCCACCATGGAACCAGTCTATTGGAGACACCCCTTTAAGTTGGTGACTGTGTTACTTATGTCCCTTTAAGTTGAGACACATCTGTTCCTTTAAACATACATTGCTTTCCAACATGCAGATATTTATTTTGTGTAGTCATTGTAAATGACAACCCGATTCGAATGTGGCCAGATTTGACATGGCGCGGTATGGAGAAACATGCGCCAAATTGAAAATATCCAACCGTAGTCCACCATGGAACCAGACTATTGCAGATACCTCTTTAAGTTGGTGTCTGTGTTACTTATGTCCATTTAAGTTGAGATACATCTGTTACTTTATACATACATTTGCATTCCAACATGCAGAAATTTATTTTCTGTAGTCATTGTAAATGACAACCCGATTCGGATAAGGCCAGATTTGAAACGGTGCAGTATGGAGAAACATGCGCCAAATTGAAAATATCCAACCGTAGTCCACCATGGAACCAGTCTATATCAGACACCCCTTTAAGTTGGTGACTGTGTTACTTATGTCCCTTTAAGTTGAGATACATCTGTTCCTTTAAACATACATTTGCATTCCAACATGCAGATATTTATTTTGTGTAGTCATTGTAAATGACAACCCGATTCGGATATGGCCAGATTTGACATGGCGCGGAATGGAGAAACATGCGCCAAATTGAAAATATCCAACCGTAGTCCACCATGGAACCAGTCTATTGCAGATACCCCTTTAAGTTGGTGACTGTGTTACTTATGTCCATTTAAGTTGAGATACATCTGTTCCTTTACACATACATTTGCATTCCAACATGCAGAAATTTATTTTCTGTAGTCATTGTAAATGACAACCCGATTCGGATAAGGCCAGATTTGAAACGGTGCAGTATGGAGAAACATGCGCCATATTTATTTTCTGTAGTCATTGTAAATGACAACCCGATTCGGATATGGCCAGATTTGACATGGCGCGGTATGGAGATAAATCCGCCAAATTGCAAATATCCAACCGTAATCCACCAAGGAACCAGTCTATTGCAGACACCCCTTTAAGGTGGTGACTGTATTACTTATCTCCCTTTAAGTTGAGATACATCTGTTCCTTTAAACATACGTTTGCTTTCCAACATGCAGATATTTATTTTCTGTAGTCTTTGTAAATGACAACCCGGTTCGAATGTGGCCAGATTTGACATGGCGCGGTATGGACAAACATGCGCCAAATTGAAAATATCCAACCGTAGTCCACCATGGAACCAGACTATTGCATATACCCCTTTAAGTTGGTGACTGTGTTACTTATGTCCCTTTAAGTTGAGATACATCTGTTCCTTTAAACATACATTTGCATTCCAACATGCAGATATTTATTTTCTGTAGTCATTGTAAATGACAACCCGATTCGGATATGGCCAGATTTGACATGGCACGGTATGGAGAAACATGCGCTAAATTGAAAATATCCAACCGTAGTCCACCATCGAGCCAGTCTATATCAGACACCCCTTTAAGTTGGTGACTGTGTTACTTATGACCCTTTAAGTTGAGAGACATCTGTTCCTTTAAACATACATTTGCATTCCAACATGCAGATATTTATTTTCTGTAGTCATTGTAAATGACAACCCGATTCGGATATGGCCAGATATGACATATGCGCGGTATGGAGAAACATGCGCCAAATTGAAAATATCCAACTGTAATCCACCATGGAACCAGTCTATTGGAGACACCCCTTTAAGTTGGTGACTGTGTTACTTATGTCCCTTTAAGTTGAGATACATCTGTTCCTTTAAACATACATTTGCATTCCAACATGCAGATATATATTTTCTGTGGTCATTGTATATGACAACCCGATTCGGATATGGCCAGATTTGACATGGCGCGGTATGGAGATACATGCGCCAAATTGAAAATATCCAACTGTAATTCACCATGGAACCAGTCTATTGAAGACACCCCTTTAAGTTGGTGACTGTGTTACTTATGTCCCTTTAAGTTGAAACACATCTTTTCCTTTAAACATACATTTGCATTCCAACATGCAGATATTTATTTTCTGTAGTCATTGTAAATGACAACCCGATTCTGATATGGCCAGATTTGACATGGCGCGTAATGGAGAAACATGCACCAAATTGAAAATATCCAACCGTAGTCCACCATGGAACCAGTCTATTGGAGACACTCCTTTAAGTTGGTGACTGTGTTACTTATGTCCCTTTAAGTTGAGATACATCTGTTCCTTTAAACATACATTTGCATTCCAACATGCAGATATTTATTTTATGTAGTCATTGTAAATGACAACCCGATTCGGATATGGCCAGATTTGACATGGCTCGGTATGGAGAAACATGCACCAAATTGAAAATATCCAACCGTAGTCCACCATCGAGCCAGTCTATATCAGACACCCCTTTAAGTTGGTTACTGTGTTACTTATGACCCTTTAAGTTGAGAGACATCTGTTCCTTTAAACATACATTTGCATTCCAACATGCAGATATTTATTTTCTGTAGTCATTGTAAATGACAACCCGATTCGGATATGGCCAGATATGACATATGTGCGGTATGGAGAAACATGCGCCAAATTGAAAATATCCAACCGTAATCCACCATGGAACCAGTCTATTGGAGACACCCCATTAAGTTGGTGACTGTGTTAATTATGTCCCTTTAAGTTGAGATACATCTGTTCCTTTAAACATACATTTGCATTCCAACATGCAGATATATATTTTCTGTGGTCATTGTATATGACAACCCGATTCGGATATGGCCAGATTTGGCATGGCGCGGTATGGAGAAACATGCGCCAAATTGAAAATATCCAACTGTAATCCACCATGGAACCAGTCTATTGGAGACACCCCTTTAAGTTGGTGACTGTGTTACTTATGTCCCTTTAAGTTGAGATACATCTGTTCCTTTAAACATACATTTGCATTCCAACATGCAGATATTTATTTTCTGTAGTCATTGTATATGACAACCCGATTCGGATATGGCCAGATTTGACATGTCGCGGAATGGAGAAAAATGCCACAAATTGAAAATATCCAACCGTAGTCCACCATGGAACCAGTCTATATCAGACACCCCTTTAAGTTGGTGACTGTGTTACTTATGTCCCTTTAAGTTGAGATACATCTGTTCCTTTAAACATACATTTGCATTCCAACATGCAGATATTTATTTTGTGTAGTCATTGTAAATGACAACCCGATTCGGATATGGCCAGATTTGACATGGCGCGGAATGGAGAAACATGCGCCAAATTGAAAATATCCAACCGTAGTCCACCATGGAACCAGTCTATTGCAGATACCCCTTTAAGTTGGTGACTGTGTTACTTATGTCCATTTAAGTTGAGATACATCTGTTCCTTTACACATACATTTGCATTCCAACATGCAGAAATTTATTTTCTGTAGTCATTGTAAATGACAACCCGATTCGGATAAGGCCAGATTTGAAACGGTGCAGTATGGAGAAACATGCGCCAAATTGAAAATATCCAACCATAGTCCACCATGGAACCAGTCTATATCAGACACCCCTTTAAGTTGGTGACTGTGTTACTTATGTCCCTTTAAGTTGAGATACATCTGTTCCTTTAAACATACATTTGCTTTCCAACATGCAGATATTTATTTTCTGTAGTCATTGTAAATGACAACCCGATTCGGATATGGCCAGATTTGACATGGCGCGGTATGGAGAAAAATGCGCCAAATTGAAAATATCCAACCGTAGTCCACCATGGAACCAGTCTATTGGAGACACTCCTTTAAGTTGGTGACTGTGTTACTTATGTCCCTTTAAGTTGAGATACATCTGTTCCTTTAAACATACATTTGCATTCCAACATGCAGATATTTATTTTCTGTGGTCATTGTAAATGACAACCCGATTCGAATATGGCCAGATTTGACATGGCGCGTAATGGAGAAACATGCGCCAAATTGAAAATATCCAACCGTAATCCACCATGGAACCAGTCTATTGGAGACACCTCTTTAAGTTGGTGACTGTGTTACTTATCTCCCTTTAAGTTGAGAGACATCTGTTCCTTTAAACATACATTTGCATTCCAACATGCAGATATTTATTTTCTGTGGTCATTGTAAATGACAACCCGATTCGGATATGGCCAGATTTGACATGGCGCGGAATGGAGATAAATCCGCCAAATTGCAAATTTCCAACCGTAATCCACCAAGGAACCAGTCTATTGCAGACACCCCTTTAAGTTGGTGACTGTATTACTTATCTCCCTTTAAGTTGAGATACATCTGTTTCTTTAAACATACATTTGCTTTCCAACATGCAGATATTTATTTTCTGTAGTCATTGTAAATGACAACCCGATTCGAATGTGGCCAGATTTGACATGGCGCGGTATGGAGAAACATGCGCCAAATTGAAAATATCCAACCGTAGTCCACATGGAACCAGACTATTGCAGATACCCCTTTAAGTTGGTGACTGTGTTACTTATGTCCCTTTAAGTTGAGATACATCTGTTCCTTTAAACATACATTTGCATTCCAACATGCAGATATTTATTTTATGTAGTCATTGTAAATGACAACCCGATTCGGATATGGCCAGATTTGACATGGCTCGGTATGGAGAAACATGCACCAAATTGAAAATATCCAACCGTAGTCCACCATCGAGCCAGTCTATATCAGACACCCCTTTAAGTTGGTTACTGTGTTACTTATGACCCTTTAAGTTGAGAGACATCTGTTCCTTTAAACATACATTTGCATTCCAACATGCAGATATTTATTTTCTGTAGTCATTGTAAATGACAACCCGATTCGGATATGGCCAGATATGACATATGTGCGGTATGGAGAAACATGCGCCAAATTGAAAATATCCAACCGTAATCCACCATGGAACCAGTCTATTGGAGACACCCCTTTAAGTTGGTGACTGTGTTAATTATGTCCCTTTAAGTTGAGATACATCTGTTCCTTTAAACATACATTTGCATTCCAACATGCAGATATATATTTTCTGTGGTCATTGTATATGACAACCCGATTCGGATATGGCCAGATTTGACATGGCGCGGTATGGAGAAACATGCGCCAAATTGAAAATATCCAACTGTAATCCACCATGGAACCAGTCTATTGGAGACACCCCTTTAAGTTGGTGACTGTTACTTATGTCCCTTTAAGTTGAGATACATCTGTTCCTTTAAACATACATTTGCATTCCAACATGCAGATATTTATTTTCTGTAGTCATTGTATATGACAACCCGATTCTGATATGGCCAGATTTGACATGTCGCGGAATGGAGAAAAATGCCACAAATTGAAAATATCCAACCGTAGTCCACCATGGAACCAGTCTATATCAGACACCCCTTTAAGATGGTGACTGCTACTTATGTCCCTTTAAGTTGAGATACATCTGTTCCTTTAAACATACATTTGCATTCCAACATGCAGATATTTATTTTCTGTAGTCATTGTCAATGACAACCCGATTCAGATATGGCCAGATTTGACATGGCGCGTAATGGAGAAACATGCGCCAAATTGAAAATATCCAACCGTAGTCCACCATGGAACCAGTCTATTGGAGACACTCCTTTAAATTGGTGACTGTGTTACTTATGTCCCTTTAAGTTGAGATACATCTGTTCCTTTAAACATATATTTGCATTCCAACATGCAGATATTTATTTTCTGTAGTCATTGTAAATGACAACCCGATTCGGATATGGCCAGATTTGACATGGCGCGGTATGGAGAAAAATGCGCCAAATTGAAAATATCCTACCGTAGTCCACCAAGGAACCAGTCTATTGCAGATACCCCTTTAAGATGGTGACTATATTACTTATCTCCCATTAAGTTGAGATACATCTGTTCCTTTAAACATACATTTGCTTTCCAACATGCAAATATATATTTTCTGTAGTCATTGTAAATGACAACCCGATTCGGATAAAATGGCCAGATTTGACATAGCGCGGTATGGAGATAATTGCGCCAAATTGAAAATATCCAACCGTAATCCACCAAGGAACCAGTCTATTGCAGACACCCCTTTAAGTTGGTGACTGTATTACTTATCTCCCTTTAAGTTGAGATACATCTGTTCCTTTAAACATACATTTGCATTCCAACATGCAGATATTTATTTTCTGTAGTCATTGTAAATGACAACCCGATTCGAATGTGGCCAGATTTGACATGGCGCGGTATGGAGAAACATGCGCCAAATTGAAAATATCCAACCGTAATCCACCATGGAACCAGTCTATTGGAGACACCTCTTTAAGTTGGTGACTGTGTTACTTATCTCCCTTTAAGTTGAGAGACATCTGTTCCTTTAAACATACATTTTCTTTCCAACATGCATATATTTATTTTCTGTAGTCATTGTAAATGACAACCCGATTCGAATGTGGCCAGATTTGACATAGCGCGGTATGGAGAAACATGCGCCAAATTGAAAATATCCAACCGTTATCCACCATGGAATCAGTCTATTGCAGATAACCCTTTAAGTTGGTGACTGTGTTACTTATGTCCCTTTAAGTTGAGATACATCTGTTCCTTTAAACATACATTTGCATTCCAACATGCAGATATTTATTTTCTGTAGTCATTGTAAATGACAACCCGATTCGGATATGGCCAGATTTGACATGGCGCGGAATGGAGAAAAATGCGCCAAATTGAAAATATCCAACCGTAGTCCACCATCGAGCCAGTCTATATCAGACACCCCTTTAAGTTGGTTACTGTGTTACTTATGACCCTTTAAGTTGAGAGACATCTGTTCCTTTAAACATACATTTGCATTCCAACATGCAGATATTTATTTTCTGTAGTCATTGTAAATGACAACCCGATTCGGATATGGCCAGATATGACATATGTGCGGTATGGAGAAACATGCGCCAAATTGAAAATATCCAACCGTAATCCACCATGGAACCAGTCTATTGGAGACACCCCTTTAAGTTGGTGACTGTGTTAATTATGTCCCTTTAAGTTGAGATACATCTGTTCCTTTAAACATACATTTGCATTCCAACATGCAGATATATATTTTCTGTGGTCATTGTATATGACAACCCGATTCGGATATGGCCAGATTTGACATGGCGCGGTATGGAGAAACATGCGCCAAATTGAAAATATCCAACTGTAATCCACCATGGAACCAGTCTATTGGAGACACCCCTTTAAGTTGGTGACTGTTACTTATGTCCCTTTAAGTTGAGATACATCTGTTCCTTTAAACATACATTTGCATTCCAACATGCAGATATTTATTTTCTGTAGTCATTGTATATGACAACCCGATTCTGATATGGCCAGATTTGACATGTCGCGGAATGGAGAAAAATGCCACAAATTGAAAATATCCAACCGTAGTCCACCATGGAACCAGTCTATATCAGACACCCCTTTAAGATGGTGACTGCTACTTATGTCCCTTTAAGTTGAGATACATCTGTTCCTTTAAACATACATTTGCATTCCAACATGCAGATATTTATTTTCTGTAGTCATTGTCAATGACAACCCGATTCAGATATGGCCAGATTTGACATGGCGCGTAATGGAGAAACATGCGCCAAATTGAAAATATCCAACCGTAGTCCACCATGGAACCAGTCTATTGGAGACACTCCTTTAAATTGGTGACTGTGTTACTTATGTCCCTTTAAGTTGAGATACATCTGTTCCTTTAAACATATATTTGCATTCCAACATGCAGATATTTATTTTCTGTAGTCATTGTAAATGACAACCCGATTCGGATATGGCCAGATTTGACATGGCGCGGTATGGAGAAAAATGCGCCAAATTGAAAATATCCTACCGTAGTCCACCAAGGAACCAGTCTATTGCAGATACCCCTTTAAGATGGTGACTATATTACTTATCTCCCATTAAGTTGAGATACATCTGTTCCTTTAAACATACATTTGCTTTCCAACATGCAAATATATATTTTCTGTAGTCATTGTAAATGACAACCCGATTCGGATAAAATGGCCAGATTTGACATAGCGCGGTATGGAGATAATTGCGCCAAATTGAAAATATCCAACCGTAATCCACCAAGGAACCAGTCTATTGCAGACACCCCTTTAAGTTGGTGACTGTATTACTTATCTCCCTTTAAGTTGAGATACATCTGTTCCTTTAAACATACATTTGCATTCCAACATGCAGATATTTATTTTCTGTAGTCATTGTAAATGACAACCCGATTCGAATGTGGCCAGATTTGACATGGCGCGGTATGGAGAAACATGCGCCAAATTGAAAATATCCAACCGTAATCCACCATGGAACCAGTCTATTGGAGACACCTCTTTAAGTTGGTGACTGTGTTACTTATCTCCCTTTAAGTTGAGAGACATCTGTTCCTTTAAACATACATTTTCTTTCCAACATGCATATATTTATTTTCTGTAGTCATTGTAAATGACAACCCGATTCGAATGTGGCCAGATTTGACATAGCGCGGTATGGAGAAACATGCGCCAAATTGAAAATATCCAACCGTTATCCACCATGGAATCAGTCTATTGCAGATAACCCTTTAAGTTGGTGACTGTGTTACTTATGTCCCTTTAAGTTGAGATACATCTGTTCCTTTAAACATACATTTGCATTCCAACATGCAGATATTTATTTTCTGTAGTCATTGTAAATGACAACCCGATTCGGATATGGCCAGATTTGACATGGCGCGGAATGGAGAAAAATGCGCCAAATTGAAAATATCCAACCGTGATCCACCATGGAACCAGTCTATTGGAGAGACCCCTTTAAGTTGATGACTGTGTTACTTATCTCCCTTTAAGTTGAGAGACATCTGTTCCTTTATTTAAACATACATTTGCATTCCAACATGCAGATATTTATTTTCTGTGGTCATTGTAAATGACAACCCGATTCGGATATGGCCAGATTTGACATGGCGCGGTATGGAGATAAATCCGCCAAATTGCAAATATCCAACCGTAATCCACCAAGGAACCAGTCTATTGCAGACACCCCTTTAAGTTGGTGACTGTATTACTTATCTCCCTTTAAGTTGAGATACATCTGTTCCTTTAAACATACATTTGCTTTCCAACATGCAGATATTTATTTTCTGTAGTCATTGTAAATGACAACCGGATTCGGTTATGGCCAGATTTGACATGGCGCTGAATGGAGAAAAATGCGCCAAATTGAAAATATCCAACCGTGATCCACCATGGAACCAGTCTATTGGAGAGACCCCTTTAAGTTGGTGACTGTGTTACTTATCTCCCTTTAAGTTGAGAGACATCTGTTCCTTTAAACATACATTTGCATTCCAACATGCAGATATTTATTTTCTGTGGTCATTGTAAATGACAACCCGATTCGGATATGGCCAGATTTGACATGGCGCGGTATGGAGATAAATCTGCCAAATTGCAAATATCCAACCGTAATCCACCAAGGAACCAGTCTATTGCAGACACCCCTTTAAGTTGGTGACTGTATTACTTATCTCCCTTTAAGTTGAGATACATCTGTTCCTTTAAACATACATTTGCTTTCCAACATGCAGATATTTATTTTCTGTAGTCATTGTAAATGACAACCCGATTCGAATGTGGCCAGATTTGACATGGCGCGGTATGGAGAAACATGCGCCAAATTGAAAATATCCAACCGTAGTCCACCATGGAACCAGTCTATATCAGACATCCCTTTAAGTTGGTGACTGCTACTTATGTCCCTTTAAGTTGAGATACATCTGTGCCTTTAAACATACATTTGCATTCCAACAAGCAGATATTTATTTTCTGTAGTCATTGTCAATGACAACCCGATTCAAATATGGCCAGATTTGACATGGCGCGTAATGGAGAAACATGCGCCAAATTGAAAATATCCAACCGTAGTCCACCATGGAACCAGTCTATTGGAGACACTCCTTTAAGTTGATGACTGTGTTACTTATGTCCCTTTAAGTTGAGATACATCTGTTCCTTTAAACATACATTTGCATTCCAACATGCAGATATTTATTTTCTGTAGTCATTGTAAATGACAACCCGATTCGGATATGGCCAGATTTGACATGGCGCGGTATGGAG
This sequence comes from Siphonodentalium dalli, assembly GCA_032622095.1. Taxonomy (NCBI): domain Eukaryota; kingdom Metazoa; phylum Mollusca; class Scaphopoda; order Gadilida; family Siphonodentaliidae; genus Siphonodentalium; species Siphonodentalium dalli. The sequence continues at coordinate 301,236,951 of CP136063.1, forward strand.
ATAATTGCGCCAAATAGAAAATATCCAACCGTAATCCACCAAGGAACCAGTCTATTGCAGATACCCCTTTAAGTTGGTGACTGTATTACTTATCTCCCTTTAAGTGGAGATACATCTGTTCCTTTAAACATACATTTGCTTTCCAACATGCAGATATTTATTTTCTGTAGTCAATGTAAATGACAACCCGATTCGAATGTGGCCAGATTTGACATGGCGCGGTATGGAGAAACATGCGCCAAATTGAAAATATCCAACCGTAATCCACCATGGAACCAGTCTATTGGAGACACCTCTTTAAGTTGGTGACTGTGTTACTTATCTCCCTTTAAGTTGAGAGACATCTGTTCCTTTAAACATACATTTGCTTTCCAACATGCATATATTTATTTTCTGTAGTCATTGTAAATGACAACCCGATTCGAATGTGGCCAGATTTGACATGGCGCGTTATGGAGAAACATGCGCCAAATTGAAAATATCCAACCGTAGTCCACCATGGAACCAGTCTATTGGAGAGACCCCTTTAAGTTGGTGACTGTGTTACTTATGTCCCTTTAAGTTGAGATACATCTGTTCCTTTAAACATACATTTGCATTCCAACATGCAGATATTTATTTTATGTAGTCATTATAAATGACAACCCGATTCGGATATGGCCAGATTTGACATGGCGCGGTATGGAGAAACATGCGCCAAATTGAAAATATCTAACCGTAATCCACCATGGAACCAGTCTATTGGAGACACCCCTTTAAGTTGGTGACTGTGTTACTTATGTCCCTTTAAGTTGAGATACATCTGTTCCTTTAAACATATATTTGCATTCCAACATGCAGATATTTATTTTCTGTAGTCATTGTAAATGACAACCCGATTCGGATATGGCCAGATTTGACATGGCGCGGTATGGAGAAAAATGCGCCAAATTGAAAATATCCTACCGTAGTCCACCAAGGAACCAGTCTATTGCAGATACCCCTTTAAGATGGTGACTGTGTTACTTATCTCCCTTTAAGTTGAGAGACATCTGTTCCTTTAAACATACATTTGCTTTCCAACATGCAAATATATATTTTCTGTAGTCATTGTAAATGACAACCCGATTCGGATAAAATGGCCAGATTTGACATAGCGCGGTATGGAGATAATTGCGCCAAATTGAAAATATCCAACCGTAATCCACCAAGGAACCAGTCTATTGCAGACACCCCTTTAAGTTGGTGACTGTATTACTTATCTCCCTTTAAGTTGAGATACATCTGTTCCTTTAAACATACATTTGCATTCCAACATGCAGATATTTATTTTCTGTAGTCATTGTAAATGACAACCCGATTCGAATGTGGCCAGATTTGACATGGCGCGGTATGGAGAAACATGCGCCAAATTGAAAATATCCAACCGTAATCCACCATGGAACCAGTCTATTGGAGACACCTCTTTAAGTTGGTGACTGTGTTACTTATCTCCCTTTAAGTTGAGAGACATCTGTTCCTTTAAACATACATTTTCTTTCCAACATGCATATATTTATTTTCTGTAGTCATTGTAAATGACAACCCGATTCGAATGTGGCCAGATTTGACATAGCGCGGTATGGAGAAACATGCGCCAAATTGAAAATATCCAACCGTTATCCACCATGGAATCAGTCTATTGCAGATAACCCTTTAAGTTGGTGACTGTGTTACTTATGTCCCTTTAAGTTGAGATACATCTGTTCCTTTAAACATACATTTGCATTCCAACATGCAGATATTTATTTTCTGTAGTCATTGTAAATGACAACCCGATTCGGATATGGCCAGATTTGACATGGCGCGGAATGGAGAAAAATGCGCCAAATTGAAAATATCCAACCGTGATCCACCATGGAACCAGTCTATTGGAGAGACCCCTTTAAGTTGATGACTGTGTTACTTATCTCCCTTTAAGTTGAGAGACATCTGTTCCTTTATTTAAACATACATTTGCATTCCAACATGCAGATATTTATTTTCTGTGGTCATTGTAAATGACAACCCGATTCGGATATGGCCAGATTTGACATGGCGCGGTATGGAGATAAATCCGCCAAATTGCAAATATCCAACCGTAATCCACCAAGGAACCAGTCTATTGCAGACACCCCTTTAAGTTGGTGACTGTATTACTTATCTCCCTTTAAGTTGAGATACATCTGTTCCTTTAAACATACATTTGCTTTCCAACATGCAGATATTTATTTTCTGTAGTCATTGTAAATGACAACCGGATTCGGTTATGGCCAGATTTGACATGGCGCTGAATGGAGAAAAATGCGCCAAATTGAAAATATCCAACCGTGATCCACCATGGAACCAGTCTATTGGAGAGACCCCTTTAAGTTGGTGACTGTGTTACTTATCTCCCTTTAAGTTGAGAGACATCTGTTCCTTTAAACATACATTTGCATTCCAACATGCAGATATTTATTTTCTGTGGTCATTGTAAATGACAACCCGATTCGGATATGGCCAGATTTGACATGGCGCGGTATGGAGATAAATCTGCCAAATTGCAAATATCCAACCGTAATCCACCAAGGAACCAGTCTATTGCAGACACCCCTTTAAGTTGGTGACTGTATTACTTATCTCCCTTTAAGTTGAGATACATCTGTTCCTTTAAACATACATTTGCTTTCCAACATGCAGATATTTATTTTCTGTAGTCATTGTAAATGACAACCCGATTCGAATGTGGCCAGATTTGACATGGCGCGGTATGGAGAAACATGCGCCAAATTGAAAATATCCAACCGTAGTCCACCATGGAACCAGTCTATATCAGACATCCCTTTAAGTTGGTGACTGCTACTTATGTCCCTTTAAGTTGAGATACATCTGTGCCTTTAAACATACATTTGCATTCCAACAAGCAGATATTTATTTTCTGTAGTCATTGTCAATGACAACCCGATTCAAATATGGCCAGATTTGACATGGCGCGTAATGGAGAAACATGCGCCAAATTGAAAATATCCAACCGTAGTCCACCATGGAACCAGTCTATTGGAGACACTCCTTTAAGTTGATGACTGTGTTACTTATGTCCCTTTAAGTTGAGATACATCTGTTCCTTTAAACATACATTTGCATTCCAACATGCAGATATTTATTTTCTGTAGTCATTGTAAATGACAACCCGATTCGGATATGGCCAGATTTGACATGGCGCGGTATGGAGATAATTGCGCCAAATAGAAAATATCCAACCGTAATCCACCAAGGAACCAGTCTATTGCAGATACCCCTTTAAGTTGGTGACTGTATTACTTATCTCCCTTTAAGTGGAGATACATCTGTTCCTTTAAACATACATTTGCTTTCCAACATGCAGATATTTATTTTCTGTAGTCAATGTAAATGACAACCCGATTCGAATGTGGCCAGATTTGACATGGCGCGGTATGGAGAAACATGCGCCAAATTGAAAATATCCAACCGTAATCCACCATGGAACCAGTCTATTGGAGACACCTCTTTAAGTTGGTGACTGTGTTACTTATCTCCCTTTAAGTTGAGAGACATCTGTTCCTTTAAACATACATTTGCTTTCCAACATGCATATATTTATTTTCTGTAGTCATTGTAAATGACAACCCGATTCGAATGTGGCCAGATTTGACATGGCGCGTTATGGAGAAACATGCGCCAAATTGAAAATATCCAACCGTAGTCCACCATGGAACCAGTCTATTGGAGAGACCCCTTTAAGTTGGTGACTGTGTTACTTATGTCCCTTTAAGTTGAGATACATCTGTTCCTTTAAACATACATTTGCATTCCAACATGCAGATATTTATTTTATGTAGTCATTATAAATGACAACCCGATTCGGATATGGCCAGATTTGACATGGCGCGGTATGGAGAAACATGCGCCAAATTGAAAATATCTAACCGTAATCCACCATGGAACCAGTCTATTGGAGACACCCCTTTAAGTTGGTGACTGTGTTACTTATGTCCCTTTAAGTTGAGATACATCTGTTCCTTTAAACATACATTTTCTTTCCAACATGCATATATTTATTTTCTGTAGTCATTGTGAATGACAACCCGATTCGGATATGGCCAGATTTGACATGGCGTGGTATGGAGAAACATGCGCCAAATTGAAAATATCCAACCGTAATCCACCATGGAACCAGTCTATTGGAGACACCCCTTTAAGTTGGTGACTGTGTTACTTATGTCCCTTTAAGTTGAGATACATCTGTTCCTTTAAACATACATTTGCATTCCAACATGCAGATATTTATATTCTGTAGTCATTGTAAATGACAACCCGATTCGGATATGGCCAGATTTGACATGGCGCGGTATGGAGAAACATGCGCCAAATTGAAAATATCCAACCGTAATCCACCATGGAACCAGTCTATTGGAGAGACCCCTTTAAGTTGGTGACTGTGTTACTTATCTCCGTTTAAGTTGAAATACATCTGTTCCTTTAAACATACATTTGCATTCCAACATGCAGATATTTATTTTCTGTAGTCATTGTAAATGACAACCCGATTCGGATATGGCCAGATTTGACATGACGCGGTATGGAGAAACATGCGCCAAATTGAAAATATCTAACCGTAGTCCACCAAGGAACCAGTCTATTGCAGACACCCCTTTAAGTTGGTGACTGTGTTACTTATGTCCCTTTAAGTTGAGATACATCTGTTCCTTTAAACATACATTTGCAATCCAACATGCAGATATTATTTTCTGTAGTCATTGTAAATGACAACCCGATTCGAATGTGGCCAGATTTGACATGGCGCGGTATGGAGAAACATGCGCCAAATTTAAATTATCCAACCGTAGTCCACCATGGAGCCTGTCTATATCAGACTCCCCTTTAAGTTGGTGACTGTGTTACTTATGTCCCTTTAAGTTGAGATACATCTGTTCCTTTAAACATAAATTTGCATTCCAACATGCAGATATTTATTTTCTGTAGTCATTGTAAATGACAACCCGATTCTGACATGGCCAGATTTGACATGGCGCGTAATGAAGAAACATGCGCCAAATTGAAAATATCCAACCGTAGTCCACCATGGAACCAGTCTATTGGAGACACTCCTTTAAGTTGGTGACTGTGTTACTTATGTCCCTTTAAGTTGAGATACATCTGTTCCTTTAAAGATACATTTGCATTCCAACATGCAGATATTTATTTTCTGTGGTCATTGTAAATGACAACCCGATTCGGATATGGCCAGATTTGACATGGCGCGGTATGGAGAAACATGCGCCAAATTGAAAATATCCAACCGTAATCCACCATGGAACCAGTCTATTGGAGACACCCCTTTAAGTTGGTGACTGTGTTACTTATGTCCCTTTAAGTTGAGATACATCTGTTCCTTTAAACATACATTTGCATTCCAACATGCAGATATTTATATTCTGTAGTCATTGTAAATGACAACCCGATTCGGATATGACCAGATTTGACATGGCGCGGTATGGAGAAACATGCGCCAAATTGAAAATATCCAACCGTAATCCACCATGGAACCAGTCTATTGGAGAGACCCCTTTAAGTTGGTGACTGTGTTACTTATCTCCGTTTAAGTTGAAATACATCTGTTCCTTTAAACATACATTTGCATTCCAACATGCAGATATTTATTTTCTGTAGTCATTGTAAATGACAACCCGATTCGGATAAGGCCAGATTTGACATGGCGCGGTATGGAGAAACATGCGCCAAATTGAAAATATCCAACCGTAATCCACCATGGAACCAGTCTATTGGAGAGATCCCTTTAAGTTGGTGACTGTATTACTTATCTCCCTTTAAGTTGAGATACATCTGTTCCCATAAACATACATTTGCATTCCAACATGCAGATATTTATTTTCTGTAGTCATTGTAAATGACAACCCGATTCGAATATGGCCAGATTTGACATGGCGCAGTATGGAGAAACATGCGCCAAATTGAAAATATCCAACCGTAGTCCACCATGGAAGCAGTCTATATCAGACACCCCTTTAAGTTGGTGACTGTGTTACTTATGTCACTTTAAGTTGAGATACATCTATTCATTTAAACAAACATTTGCATTCCAACATGCAGATATTTATTTTCTGTGGTCATTATAAATGACAACCCGATTCGGATATGGCCAGATATGACATGGCGCGGTATGGAGAAACATGCGCCAAATTGAAAATATCCAACCGTAGTCCACCATGGAGCCAGTCTATATCAGACACCCCTTTAAGTTGATGACTGTGTTACTTATGTCCCTTTAAGTTGAGATACATCTGTTCCTTTAAACATACATTTGCTTTCCAACATGCATATATTTATTTTCTGTAGTCATTGTAAATGACAACCCGATTCGAATGTGGCCAGATTTGACATGGCGCGGTATTGAGAAACATGCGCCAAATTGAAAATATCCAACCGTAGTCCACCATGGACCAAGTCTAATGCAGATACCCCTTTAAGTTGGTGACTGTGTTACTTACATCCCTTTAAGTTGAGATACATCTGTTCCTTTAAACATACATTTGCATTCCAACATGCAGATATTTATTTTCTGTAATCATTGTAAATGACAACCCGATTCGGATAAGGCCAGATTTGACATGGCGCGGTATGGAGAAACATGCGCCAAATTGAAAATATCCAACCGTAGTCCACCATGGAACCAGTCTATTGGAGAGACTCCTTTAAGTTGGTGACTGTGTTACTTATGTCCCTTTAAGTTGAGGTACATCTGTTCCTTTAAACATACATTTGCATTCCAACATGCAGATATTTATTTTCTGTGGTCATTGTAAATGACAACCCGATTCGAATGTGGCCAGATTTGACATGGCGCGGTATGGAGAAACATGCGCCAAATTGAAAATATCCAACCGTAGTCCACCATGGAGCCAGTCTAAATCAGACACCCCTTTAAGTTGATGACTGTGTTACTTATGTCCCTTTAAGTTGAGAGACATCTGTTCCTTTAAAGTTTAAACATACATTTGCATTCCAACATGCAGATATTTATTTTCTGTAGTCATTGTAAATGACAACCCGATTCGGATATGGCCAAATTTGACATTGCACGGTATGGAGAAACATGCGCCAAATTGAAAATATCCAACCGTAGTCCACCATGGAACCAGTCTATTGGAGACACCCCTTTAAGTTGTTGACTGTGTTACTTATCTCCGTTTAAGTTGAGATACATCTGTTCCTTTAAACATACATTTACATTCCAACATGCAGATATTTATTTTCTGTAGTCATTGTAAATGACAACCCGATTCGAATGTGGCCAGATTTGACATGGCGCGGTATGGAGAAACATGCGCCAAATTGAAAATATCCAACCGTAGTCCACCATGGAGCCAGTCTATATCAGACACCCCTTTAAGTTGATGACTGTGTTACTTATGTCCCTTTAAGTTGAGAGACATCTGTTCCTTTAAACATACATTTGCATTCCAACATGCAGATATTTATTTTCTGTAGTCATTGTAAATGACAACCCAATTCGGATATGGCCAGATTTGACATGGCGCGGTATGGAGAAACATGCGCCAAATTGAAAATATCCAACCGTAATCCACCATGGAACCAGTCTATTGGAGACACCCCTTTAAGTTGGTGACTGTGTTACTTATGTCCCTTTAAGTTGAGATACATCTGTTCCTTTAAACATACATTTGCATTCCAATATGCAGATATTTATTTTCTGTAGTCATTGTAAATGACAACCCGATTCGGATATGGCCAGATTTGACATGGCGCGTAATGGAGAAACATGCGCCAAATTGAAAATATCCAACCGTAGTCCACCATGGAACCAGTCTATTGGAGACACTCCTTTAAGTTGGTGACTGTGTTACTTATGTCCCTTTAAGTTGAGATACATCTGTTCCTTTAAACATACATTTGCATTCCAACATGCAGATATTTATATTCTGTAGTCATTGTAAATGACAACCCGATTCGGATATGACCAGATTTGACATGGCGCGGTATGGAGAAACATGCGCCAAATTGAAAATATCCAACCGTAATCCACCATGGAACCAGTCTATTGGAGAGACCCCTTTAAGTTGGTGACTGTGTTACTTATCTCCGTTTAAGTTGAAATACATCTGTTCCTTTAAACATACATTTGCATTCCAACATGCAGATATTTATTTTCTGTAGTCATTGTAAATGACAACCCGATTCGGATATGGCCAGATTTTACATGGCGCGTAATGGAGAAACATGCGCCAAATTGAAAATATCCAACCGTAGTCCACCATGGAACCAGTCTATTGGAGACACTCCTTCAAGTTGGTGACTGTGTTACTTATGTCCCTTTAAGTTGAGATACATCTGTTCCTTTAAACATACATTTGCATTCCAACATGCAGATATTTATTTTCTGTGGTCATTATAAATGACAACCCAATTCGGATATGGTCAGATTTGACATGGCACGGTATGTAGAAACATGCGCCAAATTGAAAATATCCAACCGTAATCCACCATGGAACCGGTCTATTGGAGACACCTCTTTAAGTTGGTGACTGTGTTACTTATCTCCCTTTAAGTTGAGAGACATCTGTTCCTTTAAACATACATTTGCATTCCAACATGCAGATATTTATTTTCTGTAGTCATTGTAAATGACAACCCGATTCGGATAAGGCCAGATTTGACATGGCGGGGTATGGAGAAACATGCGCCAAATTGAAAATATCCAACCGTAATCCACCATGGAACCAGTCTATTGGAGAGATCCCTTTAAGTTGGTGACTGTATTACTTATCTCCCTTTAAGTTGAGATACATCTGTTCCCATAAACATACATTTGCATTCCAACATGCAGATATTTATTTTCTGTAGTCATTGTAAATGACAACCCGATTCGAATATGGCCAGATTTGACATGGCGCAGTATGGAGAAACATGCGCCAAATTGAAAATATCCAACCGTAGTCCACCATGGAAGCAGTCTATATCAGACACCCCTTTAAGTTGGTGACTGTGTTACTTATGTCACTTTAAGTTGAGATACATCTATTCATTTAAACAAACATTTGCATTCCAACATGCAGATATTTATTTTCTGTGGTCATTATAAATGACAACCCGATTCGGATATGGCCAGATATGACATGGCGCGGTATGGAGAAACATGCGCCAAATTGAAAATATCCAACCGTAGTCCACCATGGAGCCAGTCTATATCAGACACCCCTTTAAGTTGATGACTGTGTTACTTATGTCCCTTTAAGTTGAGATACATCTGTTCCTTTAAACATACATTTGCTTTCCAACATGCATATATTTATTTTCTGTAGTCATTGTAAATGACAACCCGATTCGAATGTGGCCAGATTTGACATGGCGCGGTATTGAGAAACATGCGCCAAATTGAAAATATCCAACCGTAGTCCACCATGGACCAAGTCTAATGCAGATACCCCTTTAAGTTGGTGACTGTGTTACTTACATCCCTTTAAGTTGAGATACATCTGTTCCTTTAAACATACATTTGCATTCCAACATGCAGATATTTATTTTCTGTAATCATTGTAAATGACAACCCGATTCGGATAAGGCCAGATTTGACATGGCGCGGTATGGAGAAACATGCGCCAAATTGAAAATATCCAACCGTAGTCCACCATGGAACCAGTCTATTGGAGAGACTCCTTTAAGTTGGTGACTGTGTTACTTATGTCCCTTTAAGTTGAGGTACATCTGTTCCTTTAAACATACATTTGCATTCCAACATGCAGATATTTATTTTCTGTGGTCATTGTAAATGACAACCCGATTCGAATGTGGCCAGATTTGACATGGCGCGGTATGGAGAAACATGCGCCAAATTGAAAATATCCAACCGTAGTCCACCATGGAGCCAGTCTAAATCAGACACCCCTTTAAGTTGATGACTGTGTTACTTATGTCCCTTTAAGTTGAGAGACATCTGTTCCTTTAAACATACATTTGCATTCCAACATGCAGATATTTATTTTCTGTAGTCATTGTAAATGACAACCCGATTCGGATATGGCCAAATTTGACATTGCGCGGTATGGAGAAACATGCGCCAAATTGAAAATATCCAACCGTAGTCCACCATGGAACCAGTCTATTGGAGACACCCCTTTAAGTTGTTGACTGTGTTACTTATCTCCGTTTAAGTTGAGATACATCCGTTCCTTTAAACATACATTTACATTCCAACATGCAGATATTTATTTTCTGTAGTCATTGTAAATGACAACCCGATTCGAATGTGGCCAGATTTGACATGGCGCGGTATGGAGAAACATGCGCCAAATTGAAAATATCCAACCGTAGTCCACCATGGAGCCAGTCTATATCAGACACCCCTTTAAGTTGATGACTGTGTTACTTATGTCCCTTTAAGTTGAGAGACATCTGTTCCTTTAAACATACATTTGCATTCCAACATGCAGATATTTATTTTCTGTAGTCATTGTAAATGACAACCCAATTCGGATATGGCCAGATTTGACATGGCGCGGTATGGAGAAACATGCGCCAAATTGAAAATATCCAACCGTAATCCACCATGGAACCAGTCTATTGGAGACACCCCTTTAAGTTGGTGACTGTGTTACTTATGTCCCTTTAAGTTGAGATACATCTGTTCCTTTAAACATACATTTGCATTCCAATATGCAGATATTTATTTTCTGTAGTCATTGTAAATGACAACCCGATTCGAATGTGGCCAGATTTGACATGGCGCGGTATGGAGAAACATGCACCAAATTGAAAATATCCAACCGTAATCCACCATGGAACCAGTCTATTGGAGACACCCCTTTAAGTTGGTGACTGTGTTACTTATGTCCCTTTAAGTTGAGATACATCTGTTCCTTTAAACATACATTTGCATTCCAATATGCAGATATTTATTTTCTGTAGTCATTGTAAATGACAACCCGATTCGGATATGGCCAGATTTGACAAATGCGCGGAATGGAGAAACATGCGCCAAATTGAAAATATCCAACCGTAATCCACCATGGAACCAGTCTATTGGAGACACTCCTTTAAGTTGGTGACTGTGTTACTTATGTCCCTTTAAGTTGAGATACATCTGTTCCTTTAAACATACATTTGCATTCTAACATGCAGATATTTATTTTCTGTAGTCATTGTAAATGACAACCCGATTCGGATAAGGCCAGATTTGACATGGCGCGGTATGGAGAAACATGCGCCAAATTGAAAATATCCAACTGTAATCCACCATGGAACCAGTCTATTGGAGAGATCCCTTTAAGTTGGTGACTGTATTACTTATCTCCGTTTAAGTTGAGATACATCTGTTCCCATAAACATACATTTGCATTCCAATATGCAGATATTTATTTTCTGTAGTCATTGTAAATGACAACCCGATTCGAATATGGCAAGATTTGACATTGCGCGGTATGGAGAAACATGCGCCAAATTGAAAATATCCAACCGTAGTCCACCATGGAACCAGTCTATTGGAGACACTCCTTTGAGTTGGTGACTGTGTTACTTATGTCCATTTAAGTTGAGATACATCTGTTCATTTAAACATACATTTGCATTCCAACATGCAGATATTTATTTTCTGTGGTCATTGTAAATGACAACCCGATTCGGATATGGCCAGATTTGTCATGGCGCGGTATGGAGAAAAATGCGCCAAATTGAAAATATCCAACCGTAATCCACCATGGAACCAGTTTATTGGAGAGACCCCTTTAAGGAGGTGACTGTGTTACTTATGTCCCTTTAAGTTGAGATACATCTGTTCCATTAAACATACATTTGCATTCCAACATGCAGATATTTATTTTCTGTAGTCATTGTAAATGACAACCCGATTCGAATGTGGCCAGATTTGACATGGCGCGGAATGGAGAAACATGCGCCAAATTGAAAATATCCAACAGTAGTCCACCATGGAACCAGTCTATTGAAGACAGCCCTTTAAGTTGGTGACTGTATTACTTATGTCCCTTTAAGTTGAGATACATCTATTCCTTTAAACATACATTTGCATTCCAACATGCAGATATTTATTTTATGTAGTCATTGTAAATGACAACCCGATTCGGATATGGCCAGATTTTACATGGCGCGTAATGGAGAAACATGCGCCAAATTGAAAATATCCAACCGTAGTCCACCATGGAACCAGTCTATTGGAGACACTCCTTCAAGTTGGTGACTGTGTTACTTATGTCCCTTTAAGTTGAGATACATCTGTTCCTTTAAACATACATTTGCATTCCAACATGCAGATATTTATTTTCTGTGGTCATTATAAATGACAACCCAATTCGGATATGGTCAGATTTGACATGGCACGGTATGTAGAAACATGCGCCAAATTGAAAATATCCAACCGTAATCCACCATGGAACCGGTCTATTGGAGACACCTCTTTAAGTTGGTGACTGTGTTACTTATCTCCCTTTAAGTTGAGAGACATCTGTTCCTTTAAACATACATTTGCATTCCAACATGCAGATATTTATTTTCTGTAGTCATTGTAAATGACAACCCGATTCGGATAAGGCCAGATTTGACATGGCGCGGTATGGAGAAACATGCGCCAAATTGAAAATATCCAACCGTAATCCACCATGGAACCAGTCTATTGGAGAGATCCCTTTAAGTTGGTGACTGTATTACTTATCTCCCTTTAAGTTGAGATACATCTGTTCCCATAAACATACATTTGCATTCCAACATGCAGATATTTATTTTCTGTAGTCATTGTAAATGACAACCCGATTCGAATATGGCCAGATTTGACATGGCGCAGTATGGAGAAACATGCGCCAAATTGAAAATATCCAACCGTAGTCCACCATGGAAGCAGTCTATATCAGACACCCCTTTAAGTTGGTGACTGTGTTACTTATGTCACTTTAAGTTGAGATACATCTATTCATTTAAACAAACATTTGCATTCCAACATGCAGATATTTATTTTCTGTGGTCATTATAAATGACAACCCGATTCGGATATGGCCAGATTTGACATGGCGCGGTATGGAGAAACATGCGCCAAATTGAAAATAACCAACCGTAGTCCACCATGGAGCCAGTCTATATCAGACACCCCTTTAAGTTGATGACTGAGTTACTTATGTCCCTTTAAGTTGAGATACATCTGTTCCTTTAAACATACATTTGCTTTCCAACATGCATATATTTATTTTCTGTAGTCATTGTAAATGACAACCCGATTCGAATGTGGCCAGATTTGACATGGCGCGGTATTGAGAAACATGCGCCAAATTGAAAATATCCAACCGTAGTCCACCATGGACCAAGTCTAATGCAGATACCCCTTTAAGTTGGTGACTGTGTTACTTACATCCCTTTAAGTTGAGATACATCTGTTCCTTTAAACATACATTTGCATTCCAACATGCAGATATTTATTTTCTGTAATCATTGTAAATGACAACCCGATTCGGATAAGGCCAGATTTGACATGGCGCGGTATGGAGAAACATGCGCCAAATTGAAAATATCCAACCGTAGTCCACCATGGAACCAGTCTATTGGAGAGACTCCTTTAAGTTGGTGACTGTGTTACTTATGTCCCTTTAAGTTGAGGTACATCTGTTCCTTTAAACATACATTTGCATTCCAACATGCAGATATTTATTTTCTGTGGTCATTGTAAATGACAACCCGATTCGAATGTGGCCAGATTTGACATGGCGCGGTATGGAGAAACATGCGCCAAATTGAAAATATCCAACCGTAGTCCACCATGGAGCCAGTCTAAATCAGACACCCCTTTAAGTTGATGACTGTGTTACTTATGTCCCTTTAAGTTGAGAGACATCTGTTCCTTTAAACATACATTTGCATTCCAACATGCAGATATTTATTTTCTGTAGTCATTGTAAATGACAACCCGATTCGGATATGGCCAAATTTGACATTGCGCGGTATGGAGAAACATGCGCCAAATTGAAAATATCCAACCGTAGTCCACCATGGAACCAGTCTATTGGAGACACCCCTTTAAGTTGTTGACTGTGTTACTTATCTCCGTTTAAGTTGAGATACATCTGTTCCTTTAAACATACATTTACATTCCAACATGCAGATATTTATTTTCTGTAGTCATTGTAAATGACAACCCGATTCGAATGTGGCCAGATTTGACATGGCGCGGTATGGAGAAACATGTGCCAAATTGAAAATATCCAACCGTAGTCCACCATGGAGCCAGTCTATATCAGACACCCCTTTAAGTTGATGACTGTGTTACTTATGTCCCTTTAAGTTGAGAGACATATGTTCCTTTAAACATACATTTGCATTCCAACATGCAGATATTTATTTTCTGTAGTCATTGTAAATGACAACCCAATTCGGATATGGCCAGATTTGACATGGCGCGGTATGGAGAAACATGCGCCATATTGAAAATATCCAACCGTAGTCCACCATGGAACCAGACTATTGCTTATACCCCTTTAAGTTGGTGACTGTGTTACTTATGTCCCTTTAAGTTGAGATACATCTGTTCCTTTAAACATACATTTGCATTCCAACATGCAGATATTTATTTTCTGTAGTCATTGTAAATGACAACCCGATTCTGATATGGCCAGATTTGACATGGCGCGTAATGGAGAAACATGCACCAAATTGAAAATATCCAACCGTAGTCCACCATGGAACCAGTCTATTGGAGACACTCCTTTAAGTTGGTGACTGTGTTACTTATGTCCCTTTAAGTTGAGATACATCTGTTCCTTTAAACATACATTTGCATTCCAACATGCAGATATTTATTTTCTGTGGTCATTGTAAATGACAACACGATTCGAATATGGCCAGATTTGACATGGCGCATAATGGAGAAACATGCGCCAAATTGAAAATATCCAACCGTAATCCACCATGGAACCAGTCTATTGGAGACACCTCTTTAAGTTGGTGACTGTGTTACTTATCTCCCTTTAAGTTGAGAGACATCTGTTCCTTTAAACATACATTTGCATTCCAACATGCAGATATTTATTTTCTGTGGTCATTGTAAATGACAACCCGATTCGGATATGGCCAGATTTGACATGGCGCGGTATGGAGATAAATCCGCCAAATTGCAAATATCCAACCGTAATCCACCAAGGAACCAGTCTATTGCAGACACCCCTTTAAGGTGGTGACTGTATTACTTATCTCCCTTTAAGTTGAGAGACATCTGTTCCTTTAAACATACATTTGCATTCCAACATGCAGATATTTATTTTCTGTAGTCATTGTAAATGACAACCCGATTCGGATATGGCCAGATATGACATATGCGCGGTATGGAGAAACATGCGCCAAATTGAAAATATCCAACTGTAATCCACCATGGAACCAGTCTATTGGAGACACCCCTTTAAGTTGGTGACTGTGTTACTTATGTCCCTTTAAGTTGAGATACATCTGTTCCTTTAAACATACATTTGCATTCCAACATGCAGATATATATTTTCTGTGGTCATTGTATATGACAACCCGATTCGGATATGGCCAGATTTGACATGGCGCGGTATGGAGATACATGCGCCAAATTGAAAATATCCAACTGTAATTCACCATGGAACCAGTCTATTGAAGACACCCCTTTAAGTTGGTGACTGTGTTACTTATGTCCCTTTAAGTTGAAACACATCTTTTCCTTTAAACATACATTTGCATTCCAACATGCAGATATTTATTTTCTGTGGTCATTGTAAATGACAACCCGATTCGAATATGGCCAGATTTGACATGGCGCGTAATGGAGAAACATGCGCCAAATTGAAAATATCCAACCGTAATCCACCATGGAACCAGTCTATTGGAGACACCTCTTTAAGTTGGTGACTGTGTTACTTATCTCCCTTTAAGTTGAGAGACATCTGTTCCTTTAAACATACATTTGCATTCCAACATGCAGATATTTATTTTCTGTGGTCATTGTAAATGACAACCCGATTCGGATATGGCCAGATTTGACATGGCGCGGTATGGAGATAAATCCGCCAAATTGCAAATTTCCAACCGTAATCCACCAAGGAACCAGTCTATTGCAGACACCCCTTTAAGTTGGTGACTGTATTACTTATCTCCCTTTAAGTTGAGATACATCTGTTCCTTTAAACATACATTTGCTTTCCAACATGCAGATATTTATTTTATGTAGTCATTGCAAATGACAACCCGATTCGGATATGGCCAGATTTGACATGGCTCGGTATGGAGAAACATGCACCAAATTGAAAATATCCAACCGTAGTCCACCATCGAGCCAGTCTATATCAGACACCCCTTTAAGTTGGTTACTGTGTTACTTATGACCCTTTAAGTTGAGAGACATCTGTTCCTTTAAACATACATTTGCATTCCAACATGCAGATATTTATTTTCTGTAGTCATTGTAAATGACAACCCGATTCGGATATGGCCAGATATGACATATGTGCGGTATGGAGAAACATGCGCCAAATTAAAAATATCCAACCGTAATCCACCATGAAACCAGTCTATTGGAGACACCCCTTTAAGTTGGTGACTGTGTTAATTATGTCCCTTTAAGTTGAGATACATCTGTTCCTTTAAACATACATTTGCATTCCAACATGCAGATATATATTTTCTGTGGTCATTGTATATGACAACCCGATTCGGATATGGCCAGATTTGACATGGCGCGGTATGGAGAAACATGCGCCAAATTGAAAATATCCAACTGTAATCCACCATGGAACCAGTCTATTGGAGACACCCCTTTAAGTTGGTGACTGTGTTACTTATGTCCCTTTAAGTTGAGATACATCTGTTCCTTTAAACATACATTTGCATTCCAACATGCAGATATTTATTTTCTGTAGTCATTGTATATGACAACCCGATTCGGATATGGCCAGATTTGACATGTCGCGGAATGGAGAAAAATGCCACAAATTGAAAATATCCAACCGTAGTCCACCATGGAACCAGTCTATATCAGACACCCCTTTAAGATGGTGACTGCTACTTATGTCCCTTTAAGTTGAGATACATCTGTTCCTTTAAACATACATTTGCATTCCAACATGCAGATATTTATTTTCTGTAGTCATTGTCAATGACAACCCGATTCAGATATGGCCAGATTTGACATGGCGCGTATTGGAGAAACATGCGCCAAATTGAAAATATCCAACCGTAGTCCACCATGGAACCAGTCTATTGGAGACACTCCTTTAAATTGGTGACTGTGTTACTTATGTCCCTTTAAGTTGAGATACATCTGTTCCTTTAAACATATATTTGCATTCCAACATGCAGATATTTATTTTCTGTAGTCATTGTAAATGACAACCCGACTCGGATATGGCCAGATTTGACATGGCGCGGTATGGAGAAAAATGCGCCAAATTGAAAATATCCAACCGTAGTCCACCAAGGAACCAGTCTATTGCAGATACCCCTTTAAGATGGTGACTATATTACTTATCTCCCATTAAGTTGAGATACGTCTGTTCCTTTAAACATACATTTGCTTTCCAACATGCAAATATATATTTTCTGTAGTCATTGTAAATGACAACCCGATTCGGATAAAATGGCCAGATTTGACATAGCGCGGTATGGAGATAATTGCGCCAAATTGAAAATATCCAACCGTAATCCACCAAGGAACCAGTCTATTGCAGACACCCCTTTAAGTTGGTGACTGTATTACTTATCTCCCTTTAAGTTGAGATACATCTGTTCCTTTAAACATACATTTGCATTCCAACATGCAGATATTTATTTTCTGTAGTCATTGTAAATGACAACCCGATTCGAATGTGGCCAGATTTGACATGGCGCGGTATGGAGAAACATGCGCCAAATTGAAAATATCCAACCGTAATCCACCATGGAACCAGTCTATTGGAGACACCTCTTTAAGTTGGTGACTGTGTTACTTATCTCCCTTTAAGTTGAGAGACATCTGTTCCTTTAAACATACATTTTCTTTCCAACATGCATATATTTATTTTCTGTAGTCATTGTAAATGACAACCCGATTCGAATGTGGCCAGATTGGACATAGCGCGGTATGGAGAAACATGCGCCAAATTGAAAATATCCAACCGTTATCCACCATGGAATCAGTCTATTGCAGATAACCCTTTAAGTTGGTGACTGTGTTACTTATGTCCCTTTAAGTTGAGATACATCTGTTCCTTTAAACATACATTTGCATTCCAACATGCAGATATTTATTTTCTGTAGTCATTGTAAATGACAACCCGATTCGGATATGGCCAGATTTGACATGGCGCGGAATGGAGAAAAATGCGCCAAATTGAAAATATCCAACCGTGATCCACCATGGAACCAGTCTATTGGAGAGACCCCTTTAAGTTGATGACTGTGTTACTTATCTCCCTTTAAGTTGAGAGACATCTGTTCCTTTATTTAAACATACATTTGCATTCCAACATGCAGATATTTATTTTCTGTGGTCATTGTAAATGACAACCCGATTCGGATATGGCCAGATTTGACATGGCGCGGTATGGAGATAAATCCGCCAAATTGCAAATATCCAACCGTAATCCACCAAGGAACCAGTCTATTGCAGACACCCCTTTAAGTTGGTGACTGTATTACTTATCTCCCTTTAAGTTGAGATACATCTGTTCCTTTAAACATACATTTGCTTTCCAACATGCAGATATTTATTTTCTGTAGTCATTGTAAATGACAACCGGATTCGGTTATGGCCAGATTTGACATGGCGCTGAATGGAGAAAAATGCGCCAAATTGAAAATATCCAACCGTGATCCACCATGGAACCAGTCTATTGGAGAGACCCCTTTAAGTTGGTGACTGTGTTACTTATGTCCCTTTAAGTTGAGATACATCTGTTCCTTTAAACATACATTTGCTTTCCAACATGCAGATATTTATTTTCTGTAGTCATTGTAAATGACAACCCGATTCGGATATGGCCAGATTTGACATGGCGCGGTATGGAGATAATTGCGCCAAATTGAAAATATCCAACCGTAGTCCATCATGGAACCAGTCTATTGGAGACACTCCTTTAAGTTGGTGACTGTGTTACTTATGTCCCTTTAAGTTGAGATACATCTGTTCCTTTAAACATACATTTGCATTCCAACATGCAGATATTTATTTTCTGTAGTCATTGTAAATGACAACCCGATTCGGATATGGCCAGATTTGACATGGCGCGGTATGGAGATAATTGCGCCAAATTGAAAATATCCAACCGTAATCCACCAAGGAACCAGTCTATTGCAGATACCCCTTTAAGTTGGTGACTGTATTACTTATCTCCCTTTAAGTGGAGATACATCTGTTCCTTTAAACATACATTTGCTTTCCAACATGCAGATATTTATTTTCTGTAGTCAATGTAAATGACAACCCGATTCGAATGTGGCCAGATTTGACATGGCGCGGTATGGAGAAACATGCGCCAAATTGAAAATATCCAACCGTAATCCACCATGGAACCAGTCTATTGGAGACACCTCTTTAAGTTGGTGACTGTGTTACTTATCTCCCTTTAAGTTGAGAGACATCTGTTCCTTTAAACATACATTTGCTTTCCAACATGCATATATTTATTTTCTGTAGTCATTGTAAATGACAACCCGATTCGAATGTGGCCAGATTTGACATGGCGCGTTATGGAGAAACATGCGCCAAATTGAAAATATCCAACCGTAGTCCACCATGGAACCAGTCTATTGGAGATACCCCTTTAAGTTGGTGACTGTGTTACTTATGTCCCTTTAAGTTGAGATACATCTGTTCCTTTAAACATACATTTGCATTCCAACATGCAGATATTTATTTTATGTAGTCATTATAAATGACAACCCGATTCGGATATGGCCAGATTTGACATGGCGCGGTATGGAGAAACATGCGCCAAATTGAAAATATCTAACCGTAATCCACCATGGAACCAGTCTATTGGAGACACCCCTTTAAGTTGGTGACTGTGTTACTTATGTCCCTTTAAGTTGAGACACATCTGTTCCTTTAAACATACATTGCTTTCCAACATGCAGATATTTATTTTGTGTAGTCATTGTAAATGACAACCCAATTCGGATACGGCCCGATTTGACATGGCGCGGTATGGAGAAACATGCACCAAATTGAAAATATCCAACCGTAGTCCACCATGGAACCAGTCTATTGCAGATACCCCTTTAAGTTGGTGACTGTGTTACTTATGTCCCTTTAAGTTGAGATACATATGTTCCTTTATACATACATTTGCATTCCAACATGCAGAAATTTATTTTCTGTAGTCATTGTAAATGACAACCCGATTCGGATAAGGCCAGATTTGAAACGGTGCAGTATGGAGAAACATTCGCCAAATTGAAAATATCCAACCGTAGTCCACCATGGAACCAGTCTATATCAGACACCCCTTTAAGTTGGAGACTGTGTTACTTATGTCCCTTTAAGTTGAGATACATCTGTTCCTTTAAACATACATTTGCATTCCAACATGCAGATATTTATTTTCTATGGTCATTGTATATGACAACCCGATTTGGTTATGGCCAGATTTGACATGGCGCGGTATGGAGATAAATGCGCCAAATTGAAAATATCCAACCGTAATCCACCAAGGAACCAGTCTATTGCAGACACCCCTTTAAGTTGGTGACTGTATTACTTATCTCCCTTTAAGTTGAGATACATCTGTTTCTTTAAACATACATTTGCTTTCCAACATGCAGATATTTATTTTCTGTAGTCATTGTAAATGACAACCCGATTCGAATGTGGCCAGATTTGACATGGCGCGGTATGGAGAAACATGCGCCAAATTGAAAATATCCAACCGTAGTCCACCATGGAACCAGACTATTGCAGATACCTCTTTAAGTTGGTGTCTGTGTTACTTATGTCCATTTAAGTTGAGATACATCTGTTCCTTTATACATACATTTGCATTCCAACATGCAGAAATTTATTTTCTGTAGTCATTGTAAATGACAACCCGATTCGGATAAGGCCAGATTTGAAACGGTGCAGTATGGAGAAACATGCGCCAAATTGAAAATATCCAACCGTAGTCCACCATGGAACCAGTCTATATCAGACACCCCTTTAAGTTGGTGACTGTGTTACTTATGTCCCTTTAAGTTGAGATACATCTGTTCCTTTAAACATACATTTGCATTCCAACATGCAGATATTTATTTTGTGTAGTCATTGTAAATGACAACCCGATTCGGATATGGCCAGATTTGACATGGCGCGGTATGGAGATACATGCGCCAAATTGAAAATATCCAACCGTAATTCACCATGGAACCAGTCTATTGAAGACACCCCTTTAAGTTGGTGACTGTGTTACTTATGTCCCTTTAAGTTGAAACACATCTTTTCCTTTAAACATACATTTGCATTCCAACATGCAGATATTTATTTTCTGTAGTCATTGTAAATGACAACCCGATTCGGATATGGCCAGATTTGACATGGCGCGTAATGGAGAAACATGCACCAAATTGAAAATATCCAACCGTAGTCCACCATGGAACCAGTCTATTGCAGACACTCCTTTAAGTTGGTGACTGTGTTACTTATGTCCCTTTAAGTTGAGATACATCTGTTCCTTTAAACATACATTTGCATTCCAACATGCAGATATTTATTTTCTGTGGTCATTGTAAATGACAACACGATTCGAATATGGCCAGATTTGACATGGCGCGTAATGGAGAAACATGCGCCAAATTGAAAATATCCAACCGTAATCCACCATGGAACCAGTCTATTGGAGACACCTCTTTAAGTTGGTGACTGTGTTACTTATCTCCCTTTAAGTTGAGAGACATCTGTTCCTTTAAACATACATTTGCATTCCAACATGCAGATATTTATTTTCTGTGGTCATTGTAAATGACAACCCGATTCGGATATGGCCAGATTTGACATGGCGCGGTATGGAGATAAATCCGCCAAATTGCAAATATCCAACCGTAATCCACCAAGGAACCAGTCTATTGCAGACACCCCTTTAAGGTGGTGACTGTATTACTTATCTCCCTTTAAGTTGAGATACATCTGTTCCTTTAAACATACGTTTGCTTTCCAACATGCAGATATTTATTTTCTGTAGTCTTTGTAAATGACAACCCGGTTCGAATGTGGCTAGATTTGACATGGCGCGGTATGGAGAAACATGCGCCAAATTGAAAATATCCAACCGTAGTCCACCATGGAACCAGACTATTGCATATACCCCTTTAAGTTGGTGACTGTGTTACTTATGTCCCTTTAAGTTGAGATACATCTGTTCCTTTAAACATACATTTGCATTCCAACATGCAGATATTTATTTTCTGTAGTCATTGTAAATGACAACCCGATTCGGATATGGCCAGATTTGACATGGCACGGTATGGAGAAACATGCGCTAAATTGAAAATATCCAACCGTAGTCCACCATCGAGCCAGTCTATATCAGACACCCCTTTAAGTTGGTGACTGTGTTACTTATGACCCTTTAAGTTGAGAGACATCTGTTCCTTTAAACATACATTTGCATTCCAACATGCAGATATTTATTTTCTGTAGTCATTGTAAATGACAACCCGATTCGGATATGGCCAGATATGACATATGCGCGGTATGGAGAAACATGCGCCAAATTGAAAATATCCAACTGTAATCCACCATGGAACCAGTCTATTGGAGACACCCCTTTAAGTTGGTGACTGTGTTACTTATGTCCCTTTAAGTTGAGATACATCTGTTCCTTTAAACATACATTTGCATTCCAACATGCAGATATATATTTTCTGTGGTCATTGTATATGACAACCCGATTCGGATATGGCCAGATTTGACATGGCGCGGTATGGAGATACATGCGCCAAATTGAAAATATCCAACTGTAATTCACCATGGAACCAGTCTATTGAAGACACCCCTTTAAGTTGGTGACTGTGTTACTTATGTCCCTTTAAGTTGAAACACATCTTTTCCTTTAAACATACATTTGCATTCCAACATGCAGATATTTATTTTCTGTAGTCATTGTAAATGACAACCCGATTCTGATATGGCCAGATTTGACATGGCGCGTAATGGAGAAACATGCACCAAATTGAAAATATCCAACCGTAGTCCACCATGGAACCAGTCTATTGGAGACACTCCTTTAAGTTGGTGACTGTGTTACTTATGTCCCTTTAAGTTGAGATACATCTGTTCCTTTAAACATACATTTGCATTCCAACATACAGATATTTATTTTCTGTGGTCATTGTAAATGACAACCCGATTCGAATATGGCCAGATTTGACATGGCGCGTAATGGAGAAACATGCGCCAAATTGAAAATATCCAACCGTAATCCACCATGGAACCAGTCTATTGGAGACACCTCTTTAAGTTGGTGACTGTGTTACTTATCTCCCTTTAAGTTGAGAGACATCTGTTCCTTTAAACATACATTTGCATTCCAACATGCAGATATTTATTTTCTGTGGTCATTGTAAATGACAACCCGATTCGGATATGGCCAGATTTGACATGGCGCGGTATGGAGATAAATCCGCCAAATTGCAAATTTCCAACCGTAATCCACCAAGGAACCAGTCTATTGCAGACACCCCTTTAAGTTGGTGACTGTATTACTTATCTCCCTTTAAGTTGAGATACATCTGTTCCTTTAAACATACATTTGCTTTCCAACATGCAGATATTTATTTTCTGTAGTCATTGTAAATGACAACCCGATTCGAATGTGGCCAGATTTGACATGGCGCGGTATGGAGAAACATGCGCCAAATTGAAAATATCCAACCGTAGTCCACATGGAACCAGACTATTGCAGATACCCCTTTAAGTTGGTGACTGTGTTACTTATGTCCCTTTAAGTTGAGATACATCTGTTCCTTTAAACATACATTTGCATTCCAACATGCAGATATTTATTTTATGTAGTCATTGTAAATGACAACCCGATTCGGATATGGCCAGATTTGACATGGCTCGGTATGGAGAAACATGCACCAAATTGAAAATATCCAACCGTAGTCCACCATTGAGCCAGTCTATATCAGACACCCCTTTAAGTTGGTTACTGTGTTACTTATGACCCTTTAAGTTGAGAGACATCTGTTCCTTTAAACATACATTTGCATTCCAACATGCAGATATTTATTTTCTGTAGTCATTGTAAATGACAACCCGATTCGGATATGGCCAGATATGACATATGTGCGGTATGGAGAAACATGCGCCAAATTAAAAATATCCAACCGTAATCCACCATGGAACCAGTCTATTGGAGACACCCCTTTAAGTTGGTGACTGTGTTAATTATGTCCCTTTAAGTTGAGATACATCTGTTCCTTTAAACATACATTTGCATTCCAACATGCAGATATATATTTTCTGTGGTCATTGTATATGACAACCCGATTCGGATATGGCCAGATTTGACATGGCGCGGTATGGAGAAACATGCGCCAAATTGAAAATATCCAACTGTAATCCACCATGGAACCAGTCTATTGGAGACACCCCTTTAAGTTGGTGACTGTGTTACTTATGTCCCTTTAAGTTGAGATACATCTGTTCCTTTAAACATACATTTGCATTCCAACATGCAGATATTTATTTTCTGTAGTCATTGTATATGACAACCCGATTCGGATATGGCCAGATTTGACATGTCGCGGAATGGAGAAAAATGCCACAAATTGAAAATATCCAACCGTAGTCCACCATGGAACCAGTCTATATCAGACACCCCTTTAAGATGGTGACTGCTACTTATGTCCCTTTAAGTTGAGATACATCTGTTCCTTTAAACATACATTTGCATTCCAACATGCAGATATTTATTTTCTGTAGTCATTGTCAATGACAACCCGATTCAGATATGGCCAGATTTGACATGGCGCGTAATGGAGAAACATGCGCCAAATTGAAAATATCCAACCGTAGTCCACCATGGAACCAGTCTATTGGAGACACTCCTTTAAATTGGTGACTGTGTTACTTATGTCCCTTTAAGTTGAGATACATCTGTTCCTTTAAACATACATTTGCATTCCAACATGCAGATATTTATTTTCTGTAGTCATTGTCAATGACAACCCGATTCAGATATGGCCAGATTTGACATGGCGCGTAATGGAGAAACATGCGCCAAATTGAAAATATCCAACCGTAGTCCACCATGGAACCAGTCTATTGGAGACACTCCTTTAAATTGGTGACTGTGTTACTTATGTCCCTTTAAGTTGAGATACATCTGTTCCTTTAAACATACATTTGCATTCCAACATGCAGATATTTATTTTATGTAGTCATTGTAAATGACAACCCGATTCGGATATGGCCAGATTTGACATGGCTCGGTATGGAGAAACATGCACCAAATTGAAAATATCCAACCGTAGTCCACCATCGAGCCAGTCTATATCAGACACCCCTTTAAGTTGGTTACTGTGTTACTTATGACCCTTTAAGTTGAGAGACATCTGTTCCTTTAAACATACATTTGCATTCCAACATGCAGATATTTATTTTCTGTAGTCATTGTAAATGACAACCCGATTCGGATATGGCCAGATATGACATATGTGCGGTATGGAGAAACATGCGCCAAATTAAAAATATCCAACCGTAATCCACCATGGAACAAGTCTATTGGAGACACCCCTTTAAGTTGGTGACTGTGTTAATTATGTCCCTTTAAGTTGAGATACATCTGTTCCTTTAAACATACATTTGCATTCCAACATGCAGATATATATTTTCTGTGGTCATTGTATATGACAACCCGATTCGGATATGGCCAGATTTGACATGGCGCGGTATGGAGAAACATGCGCCAAATTGAAAATATCCAACTGTAATCCACCATGGAACCAGTCTATTGGAGACACCCCTTTAAGTTGGTGACTGTGTTACTTATGTCCCTTTAAGTTGAGATACATCTGTTCCTTTAAACATACATTTGCATTCCAACATGCAGATATTTATTTTCTGTAGTCATTGTATATGACAACCCGATTCGGATATGGCCAGATTTGACATGTCGCGGAATGGAGAAAAATGCCACAAATTGAAAATATCCAACCGTAGTCCACCATGGAACCAGTCTATATCAGACACCCCTTTAAGATGGTGACTGCTACTTATGTCCCTTTAAGTTGAGATACATCTGTTCCTTTAAACATACATTTGCATTCCAACATGCAGATATTTATTTTCTGTAGTCATTGTCAATGACAACCCGATTCAGATATGGCCAGATTTGACATGGCGCGTAATGGAGAAACATGCGCCAAATTTAAAATATCCAACCGTAGTCCACCATGGAACCAGTCTATTGGAGACACTCCTTTAAATTGGTGACTGTGTTACTTATGTCCCTTTAAGTTGAGATACATCTGTTCCTTTAAACATATATTTGCATTCCAACATGCAGATATTTATTTTCTGTAGTCATTGTAAATGACAACCCGATTCGGATATGGCCAGATTTGACATGGCGCGGTATGGAGAAAAATGCGCCAAATTGAAAATATCCAACCGTAGTCCACCAAGGAACCAGTCTATTGGAGACACCCCTTTAAGATGGTGACTATATTACTTATCTCCCTTTAAGTTGAGATACATCTGTTCCTTTAAACATACATTTGCATTCCAACATGCAGATATTTATTTTCTGTAGTCATTGTAAATGACAACCCGATTCGAATGTGGCCAGATTTGACATGGCGCGGTATGGAGAAACATGCGCCAAATTGAAAATATCCAACCGTAATCCACCATGGAACCAGTCTATTGGAGACACCTCTTTAAGTTGGTGACTGTGTTACTTATCTCCCTTTAAGTTGAGAGACATCTGTTCCTTTAAACATACATTTTCTTTCCAACATGCATATATTTATTTTCTGTAGTCATTGTAAATGACAACCCGATTCGAATGTGGCCAGATTTGACATAGCGCGGTATGGAGAAACATGCGCCAAATTGAAAATATCCAACCGTTATCCACCATGGAATCAGTCTATTGCAGATAACCCTTTAAGTTGGTGACTGTGTTACTTATGTCCCTTTAAGTTGAGATACATCTGTTCCTTTAAACATACATTTGCATTCCAACATGCAGATATATATTTTCTGTAGTCATTGTAAATGACAACCCGATTCGGATAAAATGGCCAGATTTGACATAGCGCGGTATGGAGATAATTGCGCCAAATTGAAAATATCCAACCGTAATCCACCAAGGAACCAGTCTATTGCAGACACCCCTTTAAGTTGGTGACTGTATTACTTATCTCCCTTTAAGTTGAGATACATCTGTTCCTTTAAACATACATTTGCATTCCAACATGCAGATATTTATTTTCTGTAGTCATTGTAAATGACAACCCGATTCGAATGTGGCCAGATTTGACATGGCGCGGTATGGAGAAACATGCGCCAAATTGAAAATATCCAACCGTAATCCACCATGGAACCAGTCTATTGGAGACACCTCTTTAAGTTGGTGACTGTGTTACTTATCTCCCTTTAAGTTGAGAGACATCTGTTCCTTTAAACATACATTTTCTTTCCAACATGCATATATTTATTTTCTGTAGTCATTGTAAATGACAACCCGATTCGAATGTGGCCAGATTTGACATAGCGCGGTATGGAGAAACATGCGCCAAATTGAAAATATCCAACCGTTATCCACCATGGAATCAGTCTATTGCAGATAACCCTTTAAGTTGGTGACTGTGTTACTTATGTCCCTTTAAGTTGAGATACATCTGTTCCTTTAAACATACATTTGCATTCCAACATGCAGATATTTATTTTCTGTAGTCATTGTAAATGACAACCCGATTCGGATATGGCCAGATTTGACATGGCGCGGAATGGAGAAAAATGCGCCAAATTGAAAATATCCAACCGTGATCCACCATGGAACCAGTCTATTGGAGAGACCCCTTTAAGTTGATGACTGTGTTACTTATCTCCCTTTAAGTTGAGAGACATCTGTTCCTTTATTTAAACATACATTTGCATTCCAACATGCAGATATTTATTTTCTGTGGTCATTGTAAATGACAACCCGATTCGGATATGGCCAGATTTGACATGGCGCGGTATGGAGATAAATCCGCCAAATTGCAAATATCCAACCGTAATCCACCAAGGAACCAGTCTATTGCAGACACCCCTTTAAGTTGGTGACTGTATTACTTATCTCCCTTTAAGTTGAGATACATCTGTTCCTTTAAACATACATTTGCTTTCCAACATGCAGATATTTATTTTCTGTAGTCATTGTAAATGACAACCGGATTCTGTTATGGCCAGATTTGACATGGCGCTGAATGGAGAAAAATGCGCCAAATTGAAAATATCCAACCGTGATCCACCATGGAACCAGTCTATTGGAGAGACCCCTTTAAGTTGGTGACTGTGTTACTTATCTCCCTTTAAGTTGAGAGACATCTGTTCCTTTAAACATACATTTGCATTCCAACATGCAGATATTTATTTTCTGTGGTCATTGTAAATGACAACCCGATTCGGATATGGCCAGATTTGACATGGCGCGGTATGGAGATAAATCCGCCAAATTGCAAATATCCAACCGTAATCCACCAAGGAACCAGTCTATTGCAGACACCCCTTTAAGTTGGTCACTGTATTACTTATGTCCCTTTAAGTTGAGATACATCTGTTCCTTTAAACATACATTTGCTTTCCAACATGCAGATATTTATTTTCTGTAGTCATTGTAAATGACAACCCGATTCGAATGTGGCCAGATTTGACATGGCGCGGTATGGAGAAACATGCGCCAAATTGAAAATATCCAACCGTAGTCCATCATGGAACCAGTCTATATCAGACATCCCTTTAAGTTGGTGACTGCTACTTATGTCCCTTTAAGTTGAGATACATCTGTTCCTTTAAACATACATTTGCATTCCAACATGCAGATATTTATTTTCTGTAGTCATTGTCAATGACAACCCGATTCAAATATGGCCAGATTTGACATGGCGCGTAATGGAGAAACATGCGCCAAATTGAAAATATCCAACCGTAGTCCACCATGGAACCAGTCTATTGGAGACACTCCTTTAAGTTGGTGACTGTGTTACTTATGTCCCTTTAAGTTGAGATACATCTGTTCCTTTAAACATACATTTGCATTCCAACATGCAGATATTTATTTTCTGTAGTCATTGTAAATGACAACCCGATTCGGATATGGCCAGATTTGACATGGCGCGGTATGGAGATAATTGCGCCAAATTGAAAATATCCAACCGTAATCCACCAAGGAACCAGTCTATTGCAGATACCCCTTTAAGTTGGTGACTGTATTACTTATCTCCCTTTAAGTGGAGATACATCTGTTCCTTTAAACATACATTTGCTTTCCAACATGCATATATTTATTTTCTGTAGTCATTGTAAATGACAACCCGATTCGAATGTGGCCAGATTTGACATGGCGCGTAATGGAGAAACATGCGCCAAATTGAAAATATCCAACCGTAGTCCACCATGGAACCAGTCTATTGGAGAGACCCCTTTAAGTTCGTGACTGTGTTACTTATGTCCCTTTAAGTTGAGATACATCTGTTCCTTTAAACATACATTTGCATTCCAACATGCAGATATTTATTTTATGTAGTCATTATAAATGACAACCCGATTCGGATATGGCCAGATTTGACATGGCGCGGTATGGAGAAACATGCGCCAAATTGAAAATATCTAACCGTAATCCACCATGGAACCAGTCTATTGGAGACACCCCTTTAAGTTGGTGACTGTGTTACTTATGTCCCTTTAAGTTGAGACACATCTGTTCCTTTAAACATACATTGCTTTCCAACATGCAGATATTTATTTTGTGTAGTCATTGTAAATGACAACCCAATTCGGATACGGCCCGATTTGACATGGCGCGGAATGGAGAAACATGCACCAAATTGAAAATATCCAACCGTAGTCCACCATGGAACCAGTCTATTGCAGATACCCCTTTAAGTTGGTGACTGTGTTACTTATGTCCCTTTAAGTTGAGATACATATGTTCCTTTATACATACATTTGCATTCCAACATGCAGAAATTTATTTTCTGTAGTCATTGTAAATGACAACCCGATTCGGATAAGGCCAGATTTGAAACGGTGCAGTATGGAGAAACATTCGCCAAATTGAAAATATCCAACCGTAGTCCACCATGGAACCAGTCTATATCAGACACCCCTTTAAGTTGGAGACTGTGTTACTTATGTCCCTTTAAGTTGAGATACATCTGTTCCTTTAAACATACATTTGCATTCCAACATGCAGATATTTATTTTCTGTGGTCATTGTATATGACAACCCGATTTGGTTATGGCCAGATTTGACATGGCGCGGTATGGAGATAAATGCGCCAAATTGAAAATATCCAACCGTAATCCACCAAGGAACCAGTCTATTGCAGACACCCCTTTAAGTTGGTGACTGTATTACTTATCTCCCTTTAAGTTGAGATACATCTGTTTCTTTAAACATACATTTGCTTTCCAACATGCAGATATTTATTTTCTGTAGTCATTGTAAATGACAACCCGATTCGAATGTGGCCAGATTTGACATGGCGCGGTATGGAGAAACATGCGCCAAATTGAAAATATCCAACCGTAGTCCACCATGGAACCAGACTATTGCAGATACCTCTTTAAGTTGGTGTCTGTGTTACTTATGTCCATTTAAGTTGAGATACATCTGTTCCTTTATACATACATTTGCATTCCAACATGCAGAAATTTATTTTCTGTAGTCATTGTAAATGACAACCCGATTCGGATAAGGCCAGATTTGAAACGGTGCAGTATGGAGAAACATGCGCCAAATTGAAAATATCCAACCGTAGTCCACCATGGAACCAGTCTATATCAGACACCCCTTTAAGTTGGTGACTGTGTTACTTATGTCCCTTTAAGTTGAGATACATCTGTTCCTTTAAACATACATTTGCATTCCAACATGCAGATATTTATTTTGTGTAGTCATTGTAAATGACAACCCGATTCTGATATGGCCAGATTTGACATGGCGCGTAATGGAGAAACATGCACCAAATTGAAAATATCCAACCGTAGTCCACCATGGAACCAGTCTATTGGAGACACTCCTTTAAGTTGGTGACTGTGTTACTTATGTCCCTTTAAGTTGAGATACATCTGTTCCTTTAAACATACATTTGCATTCCAACATGCAGATATTTATTTTCTGTGGTCATTGTAAATGACAACACGATTCGAATATGGCCAGATTTGACATGGCGCGTAATGGAGAAACATGCGCCAAATTGAAAATATCCAACCGTAATCCACCATGGAACCAGTCTATTGGAGACACCTCTTTAAGTTGGTGACTGTGTTACTTATCTCCCTTTAAGTTGAGAGACATCTGTTCCTTTAAACATACATTTGCATTCCAACATGCAGATATTTATTTTCTGTGGTCATTGTAAATGACAACCCGATTCGGATATGGCCAGATTTGACATGGCGCGGTATGGAGATAAATCCGCCAAATTGCAAATATCCAACCGTAATCCACCAAGGAACCAGTCTATTGCAGACACCCCTTTAAGGTGGTGACTGTATTACTTATCTCCCTTTAAGTTGAGATACATCTGTTCCTTTAAACATACGTTTGCTTTCCAACATGCAGATATTTATTTTCTGTAGTCTTTGTAAATGACAACCCGGTTCGAATGTGGCAAGATTTGACATGGCGCGGTATGGAGAAACATGCGCCAAATTGAAAATATCCAACCGTAGTCCACCATGGAACCAGACTATTGCATATACCCCTTTAAGTTGGTGACTGTGTTACTTATGTCCCTTTAAGTTGAGATACATCTGTTCCTTTAAACATACATTTGCATTCGAACATGCAGATATTTATTTTCTGTAGTCATTGTAAATGACAACCCGATTCGGATATGGCCAGATTTGACATGGCACGGTATGGAGAAACATGCGCTAAATTGAAAATATCCAACCGTAGTCCACCATCGAGCCAGTCTATATCAGACACCCCTTTAAGTTGGTGACTGTGTTACTTATGACCCTTTAAGTTGAGAGACATCTGTTCCATTAAACATACATTTGCATTCCAACATGCAGATATTTATTTTCTGTAGTCATTGTAAATGACAACCCGATTCGGATATGGCCAGATATGACATATGCGCGGTATGGAGAAACATGCGCCAAATTGAAAATATCCAACTGTAATCCACCATGGAACCAGTCTATTGGAGACACCCCTTTAAGTTGGTGACTGTGTTACTTATGTCCCTTTAAGTTGAGATACATCTGTTCCTTTAAACATACATTTGCATTCCAACATGCAGATATATATTTTCTGTGGTCATTGTATATGACAACCCGATTCGGATATGGCCAGATTTGACATGGCGCGGTATGGAGATACATGCGCCAAATTGAAAATATCCAACTGTAATTCACCATGGAACCAGTCTATTGAAGACACCCCTTTAAGTTGGTGACTGTGTTACTTATGTCCCTTTAAGTTGAAACACATCTTTTCCTTTAAACATACATTTGCATTCCAACATGCAGATATTTATTTTCTGTAGTCATTGTAAATGACAACCCGATTCTGATATGGCCAGATTTGACATGGCGCGTAATGGAGAAACATGCACCAAATTGAAAATATCCAACAGTAGTCCACCATGGAACCAGTCTATTGGAGACACTCCTTTAAGTTGGTGACTGTGTTACTTATGTCCCTTTAAGTTGAGATACATCTGTTCCTTTAAACATACATTTGCATTCCAACATGCAGATATTTATTTTCTGTGGTCATTGTAAATGACAACCCGATTCGAATATGGCCAGATTTGACATGGCGCGTAATGGAGAAACATGCGCCAAATTGAAAATATCCAACCGTAATCCACCATGGAACCAGTCTATTGGAGACACCTCTTTAAGTTGGTGACTGTGTTACTTATCTCCCTTTAAGTTGAGAGACATCTGTTCCTTTAAACATACATTTGCATTCCAACATGCAGATATTTATTTTCTGTGGTCATTGTAAATGACAACCCGATTCGGATATGGCCAGATTTGACATGGCGCGGTATGGAGATAAATCCGCCAAATTGCAAATTTCCAACCGTAATCCACCAAGGAACCAGTCTATTGCAGACACCCCTTTAAGTTGGTGACTGTATTACTTATCTCCCTTTAAGTTGAGATACATCTGTTCCTTTAAACATACATTTGCTTTCCAACATGCAGATATTTATTTTCTGTAGTCATTGTAAATGACAACCCGATTCGAATGTGGCCAGATTTGACATGGCGCGGTATGGAGAAACATGCACCAAATTGAAAATATCCAACCGTAGTCCACATGGAACCAGACTATTGCAGATACCCCTTTAAGTTGGTGACTGTGTTACTTATGTCCCTTTAAGTTGAGATACATCTGTTCCTTTAAACATACATTTGCATTCCAACATGCAGATATTTATTTTATGTAGTCATTGTAAATGACAACCCGATTCGGATATGGCCAGATTTGACATGGCTCGGTATGGAGAAACATGCACCAAATTGAAAATATCCAACCGTAGTCCACCATCGAGCCAGTCTATATCAGACACCCCTTTAAGTTGGTTACTGTGTTACTTATGACCCTTTAAGTTGAGAGACATCTGTTCCTTTAAACATACATTTGCATTCCAACATGCAGATATTTATTTTCTGTAGTCATTGTAAATGACAACCCGATTCGGATATGGCCAGATATGACATATGTGCGGTATGGAGAAACATGCGCCAAATTAAAAATATCCAACCGTAATCCACCATGGAACCAGTCTATTGGAGACACCCCTTTAAGTTGGTGACTGTGTTAATTATGTCCCTTTAAGTTGAGATACATCTGTTCCTTTAAACATACATTTGCATTCCAACATGCAGATATATATTTTCTGTGGTCATTGTATATGACAACCCGATTCGGATATGGCCAGATTTGACATGGCGCGGTATGGAGAAACATGCGCCAAATTGAAAATATCCAACTGTAATCCACCATGGAACCAGTCTATTGGAGACACCCCTTTAAGTTGGTGACTGTGTTACTTATGTCCCTTTAAGTTGAGATACATCTGTTCCTTTAAACATACATTTGCATTCCAACATGCAGATATTTATTTTCTGTAGTCATTGTATATGACAACCCGATTCGGATATGGCCAGATTTGACATGTCGCGGAATGGAGAAAAATGCCACAAATTGAAAATATCCAACCGTAGTCCACCATGGAACCAGTCTATATCAGACACCCCTTTAAGATGGTGACTGCTACTTATGTCCCTTTAAGTTGAGATACATCTGTTCCTTTAAACATACATTTGCATTCCAACATGCAGATATTTATTTTCTGTAGTCATTGTCAATGACAACCCGATTCAGATATGGCCAGATTTGACATGGCGCGTAATGGAGAAACATGCGCCAAATTGAAAATATCCAACCGTAGTCCACCATGGAACCAGTCTATTGGAGACACTCCTTTAAATTGGTGACTGTGTTACTTATGTCCCTTTAAGTTGAGATACATCTGTTCCTTTAAACATATATTTGCATTCCAACATGCAGATATTTATTTTCTGTAGTCATTGTAAATGACAACCCGATTCGGATATGGCCAGATTTGACATGGCGCGGTATGGAGAAAAATGCGCCAAATTGAAAATATCCAACCGTAGTCCACCAAGGAACCAGTCTATTGCAGATACCCCTTTAAGATGGTGACTATATTACTTATCTCCCATTAAGTTGAGATAC
Source organism: Siphonodentalium dalli (assembly GCA_032622095.1). Lineage (NCBI taxonomy): Eukaryota > Metazoa > Mollusca > Scaphopoda > Gadilida > Siphonodentaliidae > Siphonodentalium > Siphonodentalium dalli. Next base: position 301,271,891 of record CP136063.1, read on the forward strand.
GTCTGTTCCTTTAAACATACATTTGCTTTCCAACATGCAAATATATATTTTCTGTAGTCATTGTAAATGACAACCCGATTCGGATAAAATGGCCAGATTTGACATAGCGCGGTATGGAGATAATTGCGCCAAATTGAAAATATCCAACCGTAATCCACCAAGGAACCAGTCTATTGCAGACACCCCTTTAAGTTGGTGACTGTATTACTTATCTCCCTTTAAGTTGAGATACATCTGTTCCTTTAAACATACATTTGCTTTCCAACATGCAGATATTTATTTTCTGTGGTCATTGTAAATGACAACCCGATTCGGATATGGCCAGATTTGACATGGCGCGGTATGGAGATAAATCCGCCAAATTGCAAATATCCAACCGTAATCCACCAAGGAACCAGTCTATTGCAGACACCCCTTTAAGTTGGTGACTGTATTACTTATCTCCCTTTAAGTTGAGATACATCTGTTCCTTTAAGCATACATTTGCTTTCCAACATGCAGATATTTATTTTCTGTAGTCATTGTAAATGACAACCGGATTCGGTATGGAGAAACATGCGCCAAATTGAAAATATCCAACCGTAGTCCACATGGAACCAGACTATTGCAGATACCCCTTTAAGTTGGTGACTGTGTTACTTATGTCCCTTTAAGTTGAGATACATCTGTTCCTTTAAACATACATTTGCATTCCAACATGCAGATATTTATTTTATGTAGTCATTGTAAATGACAACCCGATTCGGATATGGCCAGATTTGACATGGCTCGGTATGGAGAAACATGCACCAAATTGAAAATATCCAACCGTAGTCCACCATCGAGCCAGTCTATATCAGACACCCCTTTAAGTTGGTTACTGTGTTACTTATGACCCTTTAAGTTGAGAGACATCTGTTCCTTTAAACATACATTTGCATTCCAACATGCAGATATTTATTTTCTGTAGTCATTGTAAATGACAACCCGAATCGGATATGGCCAGATATGACATATGTGCGGTATGGAGAAACATGCGCCAAATTGAAAATATCCAACCGTAATCCACCATGGAACCAGTCTATTGGAGACACCCCTTTAAGTTGGTGACTGTGTTAATTATGTCCCTTTAAGTTGAGATACATCTGTTCCTTTAAACATACATTTGCATTCCAACATGCAGATATATATTTTCTGTGGTCATTGTATATGACAACCCGATTCGGATATGGCCTGATTTGACATGGCGCGGTATGGAGAAACATGCGCCAAATTGAAAATATCCAACTGTAATCCACCATGGAACCAGTCTATTGGAGACACCCCTTTAAGTTGGTGACTGTGTTACTTATGTCCCTTTAAGTTGAGATACATCTGTTCCTTTAAACATACATTTTCATTCCAACATGCAGATATTTATTTTCTGTAGTCATTGTATATGACAACCCGATTCGGATATGGCCAGATTTGACATGTCGCGGAATGGAGAAAAATGCCACAAATTGAAAATATCCAACCGTAGTCCACCATGGAACCAGTCTATATCAGACACCCCTTTAAGATGGTGACTGCTACTTATGTCCCTTTAAGTTGAGATACATCTGTTCCTTTAAACATACATTTGCATTCCAACATGCAGATATTTATTTTCTGTAGTCATTGTCAATGACAACCCGATTCAGATATGGCCAGATTTGACATGGCGCGTAATGGAGAAACATGCGCCAAATTGAAAATATCCAACCGTAGTCCACCATGGAACCAGTCTATTGGAGACACTCCTTTAAATTGGTGACTGTGTTACTTATGTCCCTTTAAGTTGAGATACATCTGTTCCTTTAAACATATATTTGCATTCCAACATGCAGATATTTATTTTCTGTAGTCATTGTAAATGACAACCCGATTCGGATATGGCCAGATTTGACATGGCGCGGTATGGAGAAAAATGCGCCAAATTGAAAATATCCAACCGTAGTCCACCAAGGAACCAGTCTATTGCAGATACCCCTTTAAGATGGTGACTATATTACTTATCTCCCATTAAGTTGAGATACGTCTGTTCCTTTAAACATACATTTGCTTTCCAACATGCAAATATATATTTTCTGTAGTCATTGTAAATGACAACCCGATTCGGATAAAATGGCCAGATTTGACATAGCGCGGTATGGAGATAATTGCGCCAAATTGAAAATATCCAACCGTAATCCACCAAGGAACCAGTCTATTGCAGACACCCCTTTAAGTTGGTGACTGTATTACTTATCTCCCTTTAAGTTGAGATACATCTGTTCCTTTAAACATACATTTGCATTCCAACATGCAGATATTTATTTTCTGTAGTCATTGTAAATGACAACCCGATTCGAATGTGGCCAGATTTGACATGGCGCGGTATGGAGAAACATGCGCCAAATTGAAAATATCCAACCGTAATCCACCATGGAACCAGTCTATTGGAGACACCTCTTTAAGTTGGTGACTGTGTTACTTATCTCCCTTTAAGTTGAGAGACATCTGTTCCTTTAAACATACATTTTCTTTCCAACATGCATATATTTATTTTCTGTAGTCATTGTAAATGACAACCCGATTCGAATGTGGCCAGATTTGACATAGCGCGGTATGGAGAAACATGCGCCAAATTGAAAATATCCAACCGTTATCCACCATGGAATCAGTCTATTGCAGATAACCCTTTAAGTTGGTGACTGTGTTACTTATGTCCCTTTAAGTTGAGATACATCTGTTCCTTTAAACATACATTTGCATTCCAACATGCAGATATATATTTTCTGTAGTCATTGTAAATGACAACCCGATTCGGATATGGCCAGATTTGACATGGCGCGGAATGGAGAAAAATGCGCCAAATTGAAAATATCCAACCGTGATCCACCATGGAACCAGTCTATTGGAGAGACCCCTTTAAGTTGATGACTGTGTTACTTATCTCCCTTTAAGTTGAGAGACATCTGTTCCTTTATTTAAACATACATTTGCATTCCAACATGCAGATATTTATTTTCTGTGGTCATTGTAAATGACAACCCGATTCGGATATGGCCAGATTTGACATGGCGCGGTATGGAGATAAATCCGCCAAATTGCAAATATCCAACCGTAATCCACCAAGGAACCAGTCTATTGCAGACACCCCTTTAAGTTGGTGACTGTATTACTTATCTCCCTTTAAGTTGAGATACATCTGTTCCTTTAAACATACATTTGCTTTCCAACATGCAGATATTTATTTTCTGTAGTCATTGTAAATGACAACCAGATTCGGTTATGGCCAGATTTGACATGGCGCTGAATGGAGAAAAATGCGCCAAATTGAAAATATCCAACCGTGATCCACCATGGAACCAGTCTATTGGAGAGACCCCTTTAAGTTGGTGACTGTGTTACTTATCTCCCTTTAAGTTGAGAGACATCTGTTCCTTTAAACATACATTTGCATTCCAACATGCAGATATTTATTTTCTGTGGTCATTGTAAATGACAACCCGATTCGGATATGGCCAGATTTGACATGGCGCGGTATGGAGATAAATCCGCCAAATTGCAAATATCCAACCGTAATCCACCAAGGAACCAGTCTATTGCAGACACCCCTTTAAGTTGGTGACTGTATTACTTATCTCCCTTTAAGTTGAGATACATCTGTTCCTTTAAACATACATTTGCTTTCCAACATGCAGATATTTATTTTCTGTAGTCATTGTAAATGACAACCCGATTCGAATGTGGCCAGATTTGACATGGCGCGGTATGGAGAAACATTCGCCAAATTGAAAATATCCAACCGTAGTCCACCATGGAACCAGTCTATATCAGACATCCCTTTAAGTTGGTGACTGCTACTTATGTCCCTTTAAGTTGAGATACATCTGTTCCTTTAAACATACATTTGCATTCCAACATGCAGATATTTATTTTCTGTAGTCATTGTCAATGACAACCCGATTCAAATATGGCCAGATTTGACATGGCGCGTAATGGAGAAACATGCGCCAAATTGAAAATATCCAACCGTAGTCCACCATGGAACCAGTCTATTGGAGACACTCCTTTAAGTTGGTGACTGTGTTACTTGTGTCCCTTTAAGTTGAGATACATCTGTTCCTTTAAACATACATTTGCATTCCAACATGCAGATATTTATTTTCTGTAGTCATTGTAAATGACAACCCGATTCGGATATGGCCAGATTTGACATGGCGCGGTATGGAGATAATTGCGCCAAATTGAAAATATCCAACCGTAATCCACCAAGGAACCAGTCTATTGCAGATACCCCTTTAAGTTGGTGACTGTATTACTTATCTCCCTTTAAGTGGAGATACATCTGTTCCTTTAAACATACATTTGCTTTCCAACATGCAGATATTTATTTTCTGTAGTCAATGTAAATGACAACCCGATTCGAATGTGGCCAGATTTGACATGGCGCGGTATGGAGAAACATGCGCCAAATTGAAAATATCCAACCGTAATCCACCATGGAACCAGTCTATTGGAGACACCTCTTTAAGTTGGTGACTGTGTTACTTATCTCCCTTTAAGTTGAGAGACATCTGTTCCTTTAAACATACATTTGCTTTCCAACATGCATATATTTATTTTCTGTAGTCATTGTAAATGACAACCCGATTCGAATGTGGCCAGATTTGACATGGCGCGTTATGGAGAAACATGCGCCAAATTGAAAATATCCAACCGTAGTCCACCATGGAACCAGTCTATTGGAGAGACCCCTTTAAGTTGGTGACTGTGTTACTTATGTCCCTTTAAGTTGAGATACATCTGTTCCTTTAAACATACATTTGCATTCCAACATGCAGATATTTATTTTATGTAGTCATTATAAATGACAACCCGATTCGGATATGGCCAGATTTGACATGGCGCGGTATGGAGAAACATGCGCCAAATTGAAAATATCTAACCGTAATCCACCATGGAACCAGTCTATTGGAGACACCCCTTTAAGTTGGTGACTGTGTTACTTATGTCCCTTTAAGTTGAGACACATCTGTTCCTTTAAACATACATTGCTTTCCAACATGCAGATATTTATTTTGTGTAGTCATTGTAAATGACAACCCAATTCGGATATGGCCCGATTTGACATGGCGCGGAATGGAGAAACATGCACCAAATTGAAAATATCCAACCGTAGTCCACCATGGAACCAGTCTATTGCAGATACCCCTTTAAGTTGGTGACTGTGTTACTTATGTCCCTTTAAGTTGAGATACATATGTTCCTTTATACATACATTTGCATTCCAACATGCAGAAATTTATTTTCTGTAGTCATTGTAAATGACAACCCGATTCGGATAAGGCCAGATTTGAAACGGTGCAGTATGGAGAAACATTCGCCAAATTGAAAATATCCAACCGTAGTCCACCATGGAACCAGTCTATATCAGACACCCCTTTAAGTTGGAGACTGTGTTACTTATGTCCCTTTAAGTTGAGATACATCTGTTCCTTTAAACATACATTTGCATTCCAACATGCAGATATTTATTTTCTGTGGTCATTGTATATGACAACCCGATTTGGTTATGGCCAGATTTGACATGGCGCGGTATGGAGATAAATGCGCCAAATTGAAAATATCCAACCGTAATCCACCAAGGAACCAGTCTATTGCAGACACCCCTTTAAGTTGGTGACTGTATTACTTATCTCCCTTTAAGTTGAGATACATCTGTTTCTTTAAACATACATTTGCTTTCCAACATGCAGATATTTATTTTCTGTAGTCATTGTAAATGACAACCCGATTCGAATGTGGCCAGATTTGACATGGCGCGGTATGGAGAAACATGCGCCAAATTGAAAATATCCAACCGTAGTCCACCATGGAACCAGACTATTGCAGATACCTCTTTAAGTTGGTGTCTGTGTTACTTATGTCCATTTAAGTTGAGATACATCTGTTCCTTTATACATACATTTGCATTCCAACATGCAGAAATTTATTTTCTGTAGTCATTGTAAATGACAACCCGATTCGGATAAGGCCAGATTTGAAACGGTGCAGTATGGAGAAACATGCGCCAAATTGAAAATATCCAACCGTAGTCCACCATGGAACCAGTCTATATCAGACACCCCTTTAAGTTGGTGACTGTGTTACTTATGTCCCTTTAAGTTGAGATACATCTGTTCCTTTAAACATACATTTGCATTCCAACATGCAGATATTTATTTTGTGTAGTCATTGTAAATGACAACCCGATTCGAATATGGCCAGATTTGACATGGCGCGGAATGGAGAAACATGCGCCAAATTGAAAATATCCAACCGTAGTCCACCATGGAACCAGTCTATTGCAGATACCCCTTTAAGTTGGTGACTGTGTTACTTATGTCCATTTAAGTTGAGATACATCTGTTCCTTTACACATACATTTGCATTCCAACATGCAGAAATTTATTTTCTGTAGTCATTGTAAATGACAACCCGATTCGGATAAGGCCAGATTTGAAACGGTGCAGTATGGAGAAACATGCGCCAAATTGAAAATATCCAACCATAGTCCACCATGGAACCAGTCTATATCAGACACCCCTTTAAGTTGGTGACTGTGTTACTTATGTCCCTTTAAGTTGAGATACATCTGTTCCTTTAAACATACATTTGCTTTCCAACATGCAGATATTTATTTTCTGTAGTCATTGTAAATGACAACCCGATTCGGATATGGCCAGATTTGACATGGCGCGGTATGGAGAAAAATGCGCCAAATTGAAAATATCCAACCGTAGTCCACCATGGAACCAGTCTATTGGAGACACTCCTTTAAGTTGGTAACTGTGTTACTTATGTCCCTTTAAGTTGAGATACATCTGTTCCTTTAAACATACATTTGCATTCCAACATGCAGATATTTATTTTCTGTGGTCATTGTAAATGACAACCCGATTCGAATATGGCCAGATTTGACATGGCGCGTAATGGAGAAACATGCGCCAAATTGAAAATATCCAACCGTAATCCACCATGGAACCAGTCTATTGGAGACACCTCTTTAAGTTGGTGACTGTGTTACTTATCTCCCTTTAAGTTGAGAGACATCTGTTCCTTTAAACATACATTTGCATTCCAACATGCAGATATTTATTTTCTGTGGTCATTGTAAATGACAACCCGATTCGGATATGGCCAGATTTGACATGGCGCGGTATGGAGATAAATCCGCCAAATTGCAAATTTCCAACCGTAATCCACCAAGGAACCAGTCTATTGCAGACACCCCTTTAAGTTGGTGACTGTATTACTTATCTCCCTTTAAGTTGAGATACATCTGTTCCTTTAAACATACATTTGCTTTCCAACATGCAGATATTTATTTTCTGTAGTCATTGTAAATGACAACCCGATTCGAATGTGGCCAGATTTGACATGGCGCGGTATGGAGAAACATGCGCCAAATTGAAAATATCCAACCGTAGTCCACATGGAACCAGACTATTGCAGATACCCCTTTAAGTTGGTGACTGTGTTACTTATGTCCCTTTAAGTTGAGATACATCTGTTCCTTTAAACATACATTTGCATTCCAACATGCAGATATTTATTTTATGTAGTCATTGTAAATGACAACCCGATTCGGATATGGCCAGATTTGACATGGCTCGGTATGGAGAAACATGCACCAAATTGAAAATATCCAACCGTAGTCCACCATCGAGCCAGTCTATATCAGACACCCCTTTAAGTTGGTTACTGTGTTACTTATGACCCTTTAAGTTGAGAGACATCTGTTCCTTTAAACATACATTTGCATTCCAACATGCAGATATTTATTTTCTGTAGTCATTGTAATTGACAACCCGATTCGGATATGGCCAGATATGACATATGTGCGGTATGGAGAAACATGCGCCAAATTGAAAATATCCAACCGTAATCCACCATGGAACCAGTCTATTGGAGACACCCCTTTAAGTTGGTGACTGTGTTAATTATGTCCCTTTAAGTTGAGATACATCTGTTCCTTTAAACATACATTTGCATTCCAACATGCAGATATATATTTTCTGTGGTCATTGTATATGACAACCCGATTCGGATATGGCCAGATTTGACATGGCGCGGTATGGAGAAACATGCGCCAAATTGAAAATATCCAACTGTAATCCACCATGGAACCAGTCTATTGGAGACACCCCTTTAAGTTGGTGACTGTGTTACTTATGTCCCTTTAAGTTGAGATACATCTGTTCCTTTAAACATACATTTGCATTCCAACATGCAGATATTTATTTTCTGTAGTCATTGTATATGACAACCCGATTCGGATATGGCCAGATTTGACATGTCGCGGAATGGAGAAAAATGCCACAAATTGAAAATATCCAACCGTAGTCCACCATGGAACCAGTCTATATCAGACACCCCTTTAAGATGGTGACTGCTACTTATGTCCCTTTAAGTTGAGATACATCTGTTCCTTTAAACATACATTTGCATTCCAACATGCAGATATTTATTTTCTGTAGTCATTGTCAATGACAACCCGATTCAGATATGGCCAGATTTGACATGGCGCGTAATGGAGAAACATGCGCCAAATTGAAAATATCCAACCGTAGTCCACCATGGAACCAGTCTATTGGAGACACTCCTTTAAATTGGTGACTGTGTTACTTATGTCCCTTTAAGTTGAGATACATCTGTTCCTTTAAACATATATTTGCATTCCAACATGCAGATATTTATTTTCTGTAGTCATTGTAAATGACAACCCGATTCGGATATGGCCAGATTTGACATGGCGCGGTATGGAGAAAAATGCGCCAAATTGAAAATATCCAACCGTAGTCCACCAAGGAACCAGTCTATTGCAGATACCCCTTTAAGATGGTGACTATATTACTTATCTCCCATTAAGTTGAGATACGTCTGTTCCTTTAAACATACATTTGCTTTCCAACATGCAAATATATATTTTCTGTAGTCATTGTAAATGACAACCCGATTCGGATAAAATGGCCAGATTTGACATAGCGCGGTATGGAGATAATTGCGCCAAATTGAAAATATCCAACCGTAATCCACCAAGGAACCAGTCTATTGCAGACACCCCTTTAAGTTGGTGACTGTATTACTTATCTCCCTTTAAGTTGAGATACATCTGTTCCTTTAAACATACATTTGCATTCCAACATGCAGATATTTATTTTCTGTAGTCATTGTAAATGACAACCCGATTCGAATGTGGCCAGATTTGACATGGCGCGGTATGGAGAAACATGCGCCAAATTGAAAATATCCAACCGTAATCCACCATGGAACCAGTCTATTGGAGACACCTCTTTAAGTTGGTGACTGTGTTACTTATCTCCCTTTAAGTTGAGAGACATCTGTTCCTTTAAACATACATTTTCTTTCCAACATGCATATATTTATTTTCTGTAGTCATTGTAAATGACAACCCGATTCGAATGTGGCCAGATTTGACATAGCGCGGTATGGAGAAACATGCGCCAAATTGAAAATATCCAACCGTTATCCACCATGGAATCAGTCTATTGCAGATAACCCTTTAAGTTGGTGACTGTGTTACTTATGTCCCTTTAAGTTGAGATACATCTGTTCCTTTAAACATACATTTGCATTCCAACATGCAGATATTTATTTTCTGTAGTCATTGTAAATGACAACCCGATTCGGATATGGCCAGATTTGACATGGCGCGGAATGGAGAAAAATGCGCCAAATTGAAAATATCCAACCGTGATCCACCATGGAACCAGTCTATTGGAGAGACCCCTTTAAGTTGATGACTGTGTTACTTATCTCCCTTTAAGTTAAGAGACATCTGTTCCTTTATTTAAACATACATTTGCATTCCAACATGCAGATATTTATTTTCTGTGGTAATTGTAAATGACAACCCGATTCGGATATGGCCAGATTTGACATGGCGCGGTATGGAGATAAATCCGCCAAATTGCAAATATCCAACCGTAATCCACCAAGGAACCAGTCTATTGCAGACACCCCTTTAAGTTGGTGACTGTATTACTTATCTCCCTTTAAGTTGAGATACATCTGTTCCTTTAAACATACATTTGCTTTCCAACATGCAGATATTTATTTTCTGTAGTCATTGTAAATGACAACCGGATTCGGTTATGGCCAGATTTGACATGGCGCTGAATGGAGAAAAATGCGCCAAATTGAAAATATCCAACCGTGATCCACCATGGAACCAGTCTATTGGAGAGACCCCTTTAAGTTGGTGACTGTGTTACTTATCTCCCTTTAAGTTGAGAGACATCTGTTCCTTTAAACATACATTTGCATTCCAACATGCAGATATTTATTTTCTGTGGTCATTGTAAATGACAACCCGATTCGGATATGGCCAGATTTGACATGGCGCGGTATGGAGATAAATCCGCCAAATTGCAAATATCCAACCGTAATCCACCAAGGAACCAGTCTATTGCAGACACCCCTTTAAGTTGGTGACTGTATTACTTATCTCCCTTTAAGTTGAGATACATCTGTTCCTTTAAACATACATTTGCTTTCCAACATGCAGATATTTATTTTCTGTAGTCATTGTAAATGACAACCCGATTCGAATGTGGCCAGATTTGACATGGCGCGGTATGGAGAAACATGCGCCAAATTGAAAATATCCAACCGTAGTCCACCATGGAAACAGTCTATATCAGACATCCCTTTAAGTTGGTGACTGCTACTTATGTCCCTTTAAGTTGAGATACATCTGTTCCTTTAAACATACATTTGCATTCCAACATGCAGATATTTATTTTCTGTAGTCATTGTCAATGACAACCCGATTCAAATATGGCCAGATTTGACATGGCGCGTAATGGAGAAACATGCGCCAAATTGAAAATATCCAACCGTAGTCCACCATGGAACCAGTCTATTGGAGACACTCCTTTAAGTTGGTGACTGTGTTACTTATGTCCCTTTAAGTTGAGATACATCTGTTCCTTTAAACATACATTTGCATTCCAACATGCAGATATTTATTTTCTGTAGTCATTGTAAATGACAACCCGATTCGGATATGGCCAGATTTGACATGGCGCGGTATGGAGATAATTGCGCCAAATTGAAAATATCCAACCGTAATCCACCAAGGAACCAGTCTATTGCAGATACCCCTTTAAGTTGGTGACTGTATTACTTATCTTCCTTTAAGTGGAGATACATCTGTTCCTTTAAACATACATTTGCTTTCCAACATGCAGATATTTATTTTCTGTAGTCAATGTAAATGACAACCCGATTCGAATGTGGCCAGATTTGACATGGCGCGGTATGGAGAAACATGCGCCAAATTGAAAATATCCAACCGTAATCCACCATGGAACCAGTCTATTGGAGACACCTCTTTAAGTTGGTGACTGTGTTACTTATCTCCCTTTAAGTTGAGAGACATCTGTTCCTTTAAACATACATTTGCATTCCAACATGCAGATATTTATTTTCTGTGGTCATTGTAAATGACAACCCGATTCGGATATGGCCAGATTTGACATGGCGCGGTATGGAGATAAATCCGCCAAATTGCAAATTTCCAACCGTAATCCACCAAGGAACCAGTCTATTGCAGACACCCCTTTAAGTTGGTGACTGTATTACTTATCTCCCTTTAAGTTGAGATACATCTGTTCCTTTAAACATACATTTGCTTTCCAACATGCAGATATTTATTTTCTGTAGTCATTGTAAATGACAACCCGATTCGAATGTGGCCAGATTTGACATGGCGCGGTATGGAGAAACATGCGCCAAATTGAAAATATCCAACCGTAGTCCACATGGAACCAGACTATTGCAGATACCCCTTTAAGTTGGTGACTGTGTTACTTATGTCCCTTTAAGTTGAGATACATCTGTTCCTTTAAACATACATTTGCATTCCAACATGCAGATATTTATTTTATGTAGTCATTGTAAATGACAACCCGATTCGGATATGGCCAGATTTGACATGGCTCGGTATGGAGAAACATGCACCAAATTGAAAATATCCAACCGTAGTCCACCATCGAGCCAGTCTATATCAGACACCCCTTTAAGTTGGTTACTGTGTTACTTATGACCCTTTAAGTTGAGAGACATCTGTTCCTTTAAACATACATTTGCATTCCAACATGCAGATATTTATTTTCTGTAGTCATTGTAATTGACAACCCGATTCGGATATGGCCAGATATGACATATGTGCGGTATGGAGAAACATGCGCCAAATTGAAAATATCCAACCGTAATCCACCATGGAACCAGTCTATTGGACACACCCCTTTAAGTTGGTGACTGTGTTAATTATGTCCCTTTAAGTTGAGATACATCTGTTCCTTTAAACATACATTTGCATTCCAACATGCAGATATATATTTTCTGTGGTCATTGTATATGACAACCCGATTCGGATATGGCCAGATTTGACATGGCGCGGTATGGAGAAACATGCGCCAAATTGAAAATATCCAACTGTAATCCACCATGGAACCAGTCTATTGGAGACACCCCTTTAAGTTGGTGACTGTGTTACTTATGTCCCTTTAAGTTGAGATACATCTGTTCCTTTAAACATACATTTGCATTCCAACATGCAGATATTTATTTTCTGTAGTCATTGTATATGACAACCCGATTCGGATATGGCCAGATTTGACATGTCGCGGAATGGAGAAAAATGCCACAAATTGAAAATATCCAACCGTAGTCCACCATGGAACCAGTCTATATCAGACACCCCTTTAAGATGGTGACTGCTACTTATGTCCCTTTAAGTTGAGATACATCTGTTCCTTTAAACATACATTTGCATTCCAACATGCAGATATTTATTTTCTGTAGTCATTGTCAATGACAACCCGATTCAGATATGGCCAGATTTGACATGGCGCGTAATGGAGAAACATGCGCCAAATTGAAAATATCCAACCGTAGTCCACCATGGAACCAGTCTATTGGAGACACTCCTTTAAATTGGTGACTGTGTTACTTATGTCCCTTTAAGTTGAGATACATCTGTTCCTTTAAACATATATTTGCATTCCAACATGCAGATATTTATTTTCTGTAGTCATTGTAAATGACAACCCGATTCGGATATGGCCAGATTTGACATGGCGCGGTATGGAGAAAAATGCGCCAAATTGAAAATATCCAACCGTAGTCCACCAAGGAACCAGTCTATTGCAGATACCCCTTTAAGATGGTGACTATATTACTTATCTCCCATTAAGTTGAGATACGTCTGTTCCTTTAAACATACATTTGCTTTCCAACATGCAAATATATATTTTCTGTAGTCATTGTAAATGACAACCCGATTCGGATAAAATGGCCAGATTTGACATAGCGCGGTATGGAGATAATTGCGCCAAATTGAAAATATCCAACCGTAATCCACCAAGGAACCAGTCTATTGCAGACACCCCTTTAAGTTGGTGACTGTATTACTTATCTCCCTTTAAGTTGAGATACATCTGTTCCTTTAAACATACATTTGCATTCCAACATGCAGATATTTATTTTCTGTAGTCATTGTAAATGACAACCCGATTCGAATGTGGCCAGATTTGACATGGCGCGGTATGGAGAAACATGCGCCAAATTGAAAATATCCAACCGTAATCCACCATGGAACCAGTCTATTGGAGACACCTCTTTAAGTTGGTGACTGTGTTACTTATCTCCCTTTAAGTTGAGAGACATCTGTTCCTTTAAACATACATTTTCTTTCCAACATGCATATATTTATTTTCTGTAGTCATTGTAAATGACAACCCGATTCGAATGTGGCCAGATTTGACATAGCGCGGTATGGAGAAACATGCGCCAAATTGAAAATATCCAACCGTTATCCACCATGGAATCAGTCTATTGCAGATAACCCTTTAAGTTGGTGACTGTGTTACTTATGTCCCTTTAAGTTGAGATACATCTGTTCCTTTAAACATACATTTGCATTCCAACATGCAGATATTTATTTTCTGTAGTCATTGTAAATGACAACCCGATTCGGATATGGCCAGATTTGACATGGCGCGGAATGGAGAAAAATGCGCCAAATTGAAAATATCCAACCGTGATCCACCATGGAACCAGTCTATTGGAGAGACCCCTTTAAGTTGATGACTGTGTTACTTATCTCCCTTTAAGTTAAGAGACATCTGTTCCTTTATTTAAACATACATTTGCATTCCAACATGCAGATATTTATTTTCTGTGGTAATTGTAAATGACAACCCGATTCGGATATGGCCAGATTTGACATGGCGCGGTATGGAGATAAATACGCCAAATTGCAAATATCCAACCGTAATCCACCAAGGAACCAGTCTATTGCAGACACCCCTTTAAGTTGGTGACTGTATTACTTATCTCCCTTTAAGTTGAGATACATCTGTTCCTTTAAACATACATTTGCTTTCCAACATGCAGATATTTATTTTCTGTAGTCATTGTAAATGACAACCGGATTCGGTTATGGCCAGATTTGACATGGCGCTGAATGGAGAAAAATGCGCCAAATTGAAAATATCCAACCGTGATCCACCATGGAACCAGTCTATTGGAGAGACCCCTTTAAGTTGGTGACTGTGTTACTTATCTCCCTTTAAGTTGAGAGACATCTGTTCCTTTAAACATACATTTGCATTCCAACATGCAGATATTTATTTTCTGTGGTCATTGTAAATGACAACCCGATTCGGATATGGCCAGATTTGACATGGCGCGGTATGGAGATAAATCCGCCAAATTGCAAATATCCAACCGTAATCCACCAAGGAACCAGTCTATTGCAGACACCCCTTTAAGTTGGTGACTGTATTACTTATCTCCCTTTAAGTTGAGATACATCTGTTCCTTTAAACATACATTTGCTTTCCAACATGCAGATATTTATTTTCTGTAGTCATTGTAAATGACAACCCGATTCGAATGTGGCCAGATTTGACATGGCGCGGTATGGAGAAACATGCGCCAAATTGAAAATATCCAACCGTAGTCCACCATGGAACCAGTCTATATCAGACATCCCTTTAAGTTGGTGACTGCTACTTATGTCCCTTTAAGTTGAGATACATCTGTTCCTTTAAACATACATTTGCATTCCAACATGCAGATATTTATTTTCTGTAGTCATTGTCAATGACAACCCGATTCAAATATGGCCAGATTTGACATGGCGCGTAATGGAGAAACATGCGCCAAATTGAAAATATCCAACCGTAGTCCACCATGGAACCAGTCTATTGGAGACACTCCTTTAAGTTGGTGACTGTGTTACTTATGTCCCTTTAAGTTGAGATACATCTGTTCCTTTAAACATACATTTGCATTCCAACATGCAGATATTTATTTTCTGTAGTCATTGTAAATGACAACCCGATTCGGATATGGCCAGATTTGACATGGCGCGGTATGGAGATAATTGCGCCAAATTGAAAATATCCAACCGTAATCCACCAAGGAACCAGTCTATTGCAGATACCCCTTTAAGTTGGTGACTGTATTACTTATCTTCCTTTAAGTGGAGATACATCTGTTCCTTTAAACATACATTTGCTTTCCAACATGCAGATATTTATTTTCTGTAGTCAATGTAAATGACAACCCGATTCGAATGTGGCCAGATTTGACATGGCGCGGTATGGAGAAACATGCGCCAAATTGAAAATATCCAACCGTAATCCACCATGGAACCAGTCTATTGGAGACACCTCTTTAAGTTGGTGACTGTGTTACTTATCTCCCTTTAAGTTGAGAGACATCTGTTCCTTTAAACATACATTTGCTTTCCAACATGCATATATTTATTTTCTGTAGTCATTGTAAATGACAACCCGATTCGAATGTGGCCAGATTTGACATGGCGCGTTATGGAGAAACATGCGCCAAATTGAAAATATCCAACCGTAGTCCACCATGGAACCAGTCTATTGGAGAGACCCCTTTAAGTTGGTGACTGTGTTACTTATTTCCCTTTAAGTTGAGATACATCTGTTCCTTTAAACATACATTTGCATTCCAACATGCAGATATTTATTTTATGTAGTCATTATAAATGACAACCCGATTCGGATATGGCCAGATTTGACATGGCGCGGTATGGAGAAACATGCGCCAAATTGAAAATATCTAACCGTAATCCACCATGGAACCAGTCTATTGGAGACACCCCTTTAAGTTGGTGACTGTGTTACTTATGTCCCTTTAAGTTGAGACACATCTGTTCCTTTAAACATACATTGCTTTCCAACATGCAGATATTTATTTTGTGTAGTCATTGTAAATGACAACCCAATTCGGATATGGCCCGATTTGACATGGCGCGGAATGGAGAAACATGCACCAAATTGAAAATATCCAACCGTAGTCCACCATGGAACCAGTCTATTGCAGATACCCCTTTAAGTTGGTGACTGTGTTACTTATGTCCCTTTAAGTTGAGATACATATGTTCCTTTATACATACATTTGCATTCCAACATGCAGAAATTTATTTTCTGTAGTCATTGTAAATGACAACCCGATTCGGATAAGGCCAGATTTGAAACGGTGCAGTATGGAGAAACATTCGCCAAATTGAAAATATCCAACCGTAGTCCACCATGGAACCAGTCTATATCAGACACCCCTTTAAGTTGGAGACTGTGTTACTTATGTCCCTTTAAGTTGAGATACATCTGTTCCTTTAAACATACATTTGCATTCCAACATGCAGATATTTATTTTCTGTGGTCATTGTATATGACAACCCGATTTGGTTATGGCCAGATTTGACATGGCGCGGTATGGAGATAAATGCGCCAAATTGAAAATATCCAACCGTAATCCACCAAGGAACCAGTCTATTGCAGACACCCCTTTAAGTTGGTGACTGTATTACTTATCTCCCTTTAAGTTGAGATACATCTGTTTCTTTAAACATACATTTGCTTTCCAACATGCAGATATTTATTTTCTGTAGTCATTGTAAATGACAACCCGATTCGAATGTGGCCAGATTTGACATGGCGCGGTATGGAGAAACATGCGCCAAATTGAAAATATCCAACCGTAGTCCACCATGGAACCAGACTATTGCAGATACCTCTTTATGTTGGTGTCTGTGTTACTTATGTCCATTTAAGTTGAGATACATCTGTTCCTTTATACATACATTTGCATTCCAACATGCAGAAATTTATTTTCTGTAGTCATTGTAAATGACAACCCGATTCGGATAAGGCCAGATTTGAAACGGTGCAGTATGGAGAAACATGCGCCAAATTGAAAATATCCAACCGTAGTCCACCATGGAACCAGTCTATATCAGACACCCCTTTAAGTTGGTGACTGTGTTACTTATGTCCCTTTAAGTTGAGATACATCTGTTCCTTTAAACATACATTTGCATTCCAACATGCAGATATTTATTTTGTGTAGTCATTGTAAATGACAACCCGATTCGGATATGGCCAGATTTGACATGGCGCGGAATGGAGAAACATGCGCCAAATTGAAAATATCCAACCGTAGTCCACCATGGAACCAGTCTATATCAGACATCCCTTTAAGTTGGTGACTGCTACTTATGTCCCTTTAAGTTGAGATACATCTGTTCCTTTAAACATACATTTGCATTCCAACATGCAGATATTTATTTTCTGTGGTCTTTGTAAATGACAACCCGGTTCGAATGTGGCCAGATTTGGCATGGCGCGGTATGGAGAAACATGCGCCAAATTGAAAATATCCAACCGTAGTCCACCATGGAACCAGACTATTGCATATACCCCTTTAAGTTGGTGACTGTGTTACTTATGTCCCTTTAAGTTGAGAGACATCTGTTCCTTTAAACATACATTTTCTTTCCAACATGCATATATTTATTTTCTGTAGTCATTGTAAATGACAACCCGATTCGAATGTGGCCAGATTTGACATAGCGCGGTATGGAGAAACATGCGCCAAATTGAAAATATCCAACCGTGATCCACCATGGAACCAGTCTATTGGAGAGACCCCTTTAAGTTGGTGACTGTGTTACTTATCTCCCTTTAAGTTGAGAGACATCTGTTCCTTTATTTAAACATACATTTGCATTCCAACATGCAGATATTTATTTTCTGTGGTCATTGTAAATGACAACCCGATTCGGATATGGCCAGATTTGACATGGCGCGGTATGGAGATAAATCCGCCAAATTGCAAATATCCAACCGTAATCCACCAAGGAACCAGTCTATTGAGGACACCCCTTTAAGTTGGTGACTGTATTACTTATCTCCCTTTAAGTTGAGATACATCTGTTCCTTTAAACATACATTTGCTTTCCAACATGCAGATATTTATTTTCTGTAGTCATTGTAAATGACAACCGGATTCGGTTATGGCCAGATTTGACATGGCGCTGAATGGAGAAAAATGCGCCAAATTGAAAATATCCAACCGTGATCCACCATGGAACCAGTCTATTGGAGAGACCCCTTTAAGTTGGTGACTGTGTTACTTATCTCCCTTTAAGTTGAGAGACATCTGTTCCTTTAAACATACATTTGCATTCCAACATGCAGATATTTATTTTCTGTGGTCATTGTAAATGACAACCCGATTCGGATATGGCCAGATTTGACATGGCGCGGTATGGAGATAAATCCGCCAAATTGCAAATATCCAACCGTAATCCACCAAGGAACCAGTCTATATCAGACATCCCTTTAAGTTGGTGACTGCTACTTATGTCCCTTTAAGTTGAGATACATCTGTTCCTTCAAACATACATTTGCATTCCAACATGCTGATATTTATTTTCTGTAGTCATTGTCAATGACAACCCGATTCAAATATGGCCAGATTTGACATGGCGCGTAATGGAGAAACATGCGCCAAATTGAAAATATCCAACCGTAGTCCACCATGGAACCAGTCTATTGGAGAGACCCCTTTAAGTTGGTGACTGTGTTACTTATGTCCCTTTAAGTTGAGATACATCTGTTCCTTTAAACATACATTTGCATTCCAACATGCAGATATTTATTTTATGTAGTCATTGTAAATGACAACCCGATTCGAATGTGGCCAGATTTGACATGGCGCGGTATGGAGAAACATGCGCCAAATTGAAAATATCCAACCGTAGTCCACCATGGAACCAGACTATTGCAGATACCTCTTTAAGTTGGTGTCTGTGTTACTTATGTCCATTTAAGTTGAGATACATCTGTTCCTTTATACATACATTTGTATTCCAACATGCAGAAATTTATTTTCTGTAGTCATTGTAAATGACAACCCGATTCGGATGTGGCCAGATTTGACATGGAGCGGTATGGAGAAACATGCGCCAAATTGAAAATATCCAACCGTAGTCCACCATGGAACCAGTCTATATCAGACATCCCTTTAAGTTGGTGACTGCTACTTATGTCCCTTTAAGTTGAGATACATCTGTTCCTTTAAACATACATTTGCATTCCAACAAGCAGATATTTATTTTCTGTAGTCATTGTCAATGACAACCCGATTCAAATATGGCCAGATTTGACATGGCGCGTAATGGAGAAACATGCGCCAAATTAAAAATATCCAACCGTAGTCCACCATGGAACCAGTCTATTGGAGACACTCCTTTAAGTTGGTGACTGTGTTACTTATGTCCCTTTAAGTTGAGATACATCTGTTCCTTTAAACATACATTTGCATTCCAACATGCAGATATTTATTTTCTGTAGTCATTGTAAATGACAACCCGATTCGGATATGGCCAGATTTGACATGGCGCGGTATGGAGATAATTGCGCCAAATTGAAAATATCCAACCGTAATCCACCAAGGAACCAGTCTATTGCAGATACCCCTTTAAGTTGGTGACTGTATTACTTATCTCCCTTTAAGTGGAGATACATCTGTTCCTTTAAACATACATTTGCTTTCCAACATGCAGATATTTATTTTCTGTAGTCAATGTAAATGACAACCCGATTCGAATGTGGCCAGATTTGACATGGCGCGGTATGGAGAAACATGCGCCAAATTGAAAATATCCAACCGTAATCCACCATGGAACCAGTCTATTGGAGACACCTCTTTAAGTTGGTGACTGTGTTACTTATCTCCCTTTAAGTTGAGAGACATCTGTTCCTTTAAACATACATTTGCTTTCCAACATGCATATATTTATTTTCTGTAGTCATTGTAAATGACAACCCGATTCGAATGTGGCCAGATTTGACATGGCGCGTTATGGAGAAACATGCGCCAAATTGAAAATATCCAACCGTAGTCCACCATGGAACCAGTCTATTGGAGAGACCCCTTTAAGTTGGTGACTGTGTTACTTATGTCCCTTTAAGTTGAGATACATCTGTTCCTTTAAACATACATTTGCATTCCAACATGCAGATATTTATTTTATGTAGTCATTATAAATGACAACCCGATTCGGATATGGCCAGATTTGACATGGCGCGGTATGGAGAAACATGCGCCAAATTGAAAATATCCAACCGTAGTCCACCATGGAACCAGTCTATATCAGACACCCCTTTAAGTTGGTGACTGTGTTACTTATGTCCCTTTAAGTTGAGATACATCTGTTCCTTTAAACATACATTTGCATTCCAACATGCAGATATTTATTTTCTGTGGTCATTGTATATGATAACCCGATTTGGATATGGCCAGATTTGACATGGCGCGGTATGGAGATAAATGCGCCAAATTGAAAATATCCAACCGTAATCCACCAAGGAACCAGTCTATTGCAGACACCCCTTTAAGTTGGTGACTGTATTACTTATCTCCCTTTAAGTTGAGATACATCTGTTTCTTTAAACATACATTTGCTTTCCAACATGCAGATATTTATTTTCTGTAGTCATTGTAAATGACAACCCGATTCGAATGTGGCCAGATTTGACATGGCGCGGTATGGAGAAACATGCGCCAAATTGAAAATATCCAACCGTAGTCCACCATGGAACCAGACTATTGCAGATACCTCTTTAAGTTGGTGTCTGTGTTACTTATGTCCATTTAAGTTGAGATACATCTGTTCCTTTATACATACATTTGCATTCCAACATGCAGAAATTTATTTTCTGTAGTCTTTGTAAATGACAACCCGATTCGGATAAGGCCAGATTTGAAACGGTGCAGAATGGAGAAACATGCACCAAATTGAAAATATCCAACCGTAGTCCACCATGGAACCAGTCTATTGCAGATACCCCTTTAAGTTGGTGACTGTGTTACTTATGTCCCTTTAAGTTGAGATACATATGTTCCTTTATACATACATTTGCATTCCAACATGCAGAAATTTATTTTCTGTAGTCATTGTAAATGACAACCCGATTCGGATAAGGCCAGATTTGAAACGGTGCAGTATGGAGAAACATGCGCCAAATTGAAAATATCCAACCGTAGTCCACCATGGAACCAGTCTATATCAGACACCCCTTTAAGTTGGTGACTGTGTTACTTATGTCCCTTTAAGTTGAGATACATCTGTTCCTTTAAACATACATTTGCATTCCAACATGCAGATATTTATTTTGTGTAGTCATTGTAAATAACAACCCGATTCGGATATGGCCAGATTTGACATGGCGCGGAATGGAGAAACATGCGCCAAATTGAAAATATCCAACCGTAGTCCACCATGGAACCAGTCTATGGCAGATACCCCTTTAAGTTGGTGACTGTGTTACTTATGTCCATTTAAGTTGAGATACATCTGTTCCTTTACACATACATTTGCATTCCAACATGCAGAAATTTATTTTCTGTAGTCATTGTAAATGACAACCCGATTCGGATAAGGCCAGATTTGAAACGGTGCAGTATGGAGAAACATGCGCCAAATTGAAAATATCCAACCATAGTCCACCATGGAACCAGTCTATATCAGACACCCCTTTAAGTTGGTGACTGTGTTACTTATGTCCCTTTAAGTTGAGATACATCTGTTCCTTTAAACATACATTTGCTTTCCAACATGCAGATATTTATTTTCTGTAGTCATTGTAAATGACAACCCGATTCGGATATGGCCAGATTTGACATGGCGCGGTATGGAGAAAAATGCGCCAAATTGAAAATATCCAACCGTAGTCCACCAAGGAACCAGTCTATTGTAGACACCCCTTTAAGGTGGTGACTGTATTACTTATCTCCCTTTAAGTTGAGATACATCTGTTCCTTTAAACATACATTTGCTTTCCAACATGCAGATATTTATTTTCTGTGGTCTTTGTAAATGACAACCCGTTTCGAATGTGGCCAGATTTGACATGGCGCGGTATGGAGAAACATGCGCCAAATTGAAAATATCCAACCGTAGTCCACCATGGAACCAGACTATTGCATATACCCCTTTAAGTTGGTGACTGTGTTACTTATGTCCCTTTAAGTTGAGATACATCTGTTCCTTTAAACATACATTTGCATTCCAACATGCAGATATTTATTTTCTGTAGTCATTGTAAATGACAACCCGATTCGGATATGGCCAGATTTGACATGGCACGGTATGGAGAAACATGCGCTAAATTGAAAATATCCAACCGTAGTCCACCATCGAGCCAGTCTATATCAGACACGCCTTTAAGTTGGTGACTGTGTTACTTATGACCCTTTAAGTTGAGAGACATCTGTTCCTTTAAACATACATTTGCATTCCAACATGCAGGTATTTATTTTCTGTAGTCATTGTAAATGACAACCCGATTCGGATATGGCCAGATATGACATATGCGCGGTATGGAGAAACATGCGCCAAATTGAAAATATCCAACCGTAATCCACCATGGAACCAGTCTATTGGAGACACCCCTTTAAGTTGGTGACTGTGTTACTTATGTCCCTTTAAGTTGAAACACATCTGTTCCTTTAAACATACATTTGCATTCCAACATGCAGATATTTATTTTCTGTAGTCATTGTAAATGACAACCCGATTCTGATATGGCCAGATTTGACATGGTGCGTAATGGAGAAACATGCACCAAATTGAAAATATCCAACCGTAGTCCACCATGGAACCAGTCTATTGGAGACACTCCTTTAAGTTGGTGACTGTTACTTATGTCCCTTTAAGTTGAGATACATCTGTTCCTTTAAACATACATTTGCATTCCAACATGCAGATATTTATTTTCTGTGGTCATTGTAAATGACAACCCGATTCGAATATGGCCAGATTTAACATGGCGCAGTATGGAGAAACATGCGCCAAATTGAAAATATCCAACCGTAATCCACCATGGAACCAGTCTATTGGAGACACCTCTTTAAGTTGGTGACTGTGTTACTTATCTCCCTTTAAGTTGAGATACATCTGTTCCTTTAAACATACATTTGCTTTCCAACATGCAGATATTTATTTTCTGTAGTCATTGTAAATGACAACCCGATTCGAATGTGGCCAGATTTGACATGGCGCGGTATGGAGAAACATGCGCCAAATTGAAAATATCCAACCGTAGTCCATCATGGAACCAGTCTATATCAGACATCCCTTTAAGTTGGTGACTGCTACTTATGTCCCTTTAAGTTGAGATACATCTGTGCCTTTAAACATACATTTGCATTCCAACATGCAGATATTTATTTTCTGTAGTCATTGTCAATGACAACCCAATTCAAATATGGCCAGATTTGACATGGCGCGTAATGGAGAAACATGCGCCAAATTGAAAATATCCAACCGTAGTCCACCATGGAACCAGTCTATTGGAGACACTCCTTTAAGTTGGTGACTGTGTTACTTATGTCCCTTTAAGTTGAGATACATCTGTTCCTTTAAACATACATTTGCATTCCAACATGCAGATATTTATTTTCTGTAGTCATTGTAAATGACAACCCGATTCGGATATGGCCAGATTTGACATGGCGCGGTATGGAGATAATTGCGCCAAATAGAAAATATCCAACCGTAATCCACCAAGGAACCAGTCTATTGCAGATACCCCTTTAAGTTGGTGACTGTATTACTTATCTCCCTTTAAGTGGAGATACATCTGTTCCTTTAAACATACATTTGCTTTCCAACATGCAGATATTTATTTTCTGTAGTCAATGTAAATGACAACCCGATTCGAATGTGGCCAGATTTGACATGGCGCGGTATGGAGAAACATGCGCCAAATTGAAAATATCCAACCGTAATCCACCATGGAACCAGTCTATTGGAGACACCTCTTTAAGTTGGTGACTGTGTTACTTATCTCCCTTTAAGTTGAGAGACATCTGTTCCTTTAAACATACATTTGCTTTCCAACATGCATTTATTTATTTTCTGTAGTCATTGTAAATGACAACCCGATTCGAATGTGGCCAGATTTGACATGGCGCGTTATGGAGAAACATGCGCCAAATTGAAAATATCCAACCGTAGTCCACCATGGAACCAGTCTATATCAGACATCCCTTTAAGTTGGTGACTGCTACTTATGTCCCTTTAAGTTGAGATACATCTGTGCCTTTAAACATACATTTGCATTCCAACATGCAGATATTTATTTTCTGTAGTCATTGTCAATGACAACCCAATTCAAATATGGCCAGATTTGACATGGCGCGTAATGGAGAAACATGCGCCAAATTGAAAATATCCAACCGTAGTCCACCATGGAACCAGTCTATTGGAGACACTCCTTTAAGTTGGTGACTGTGTTACTTATGTCCCTTTAAGTTGAGATACATCTGTTCCTTTAAACATACATTTGCATTCCAACATGCAGATATTTATTTTCTGTAGTCATTGTAAATGACAACCCGATTCGGATATGGCCAGATTTGACATGGCGCGGTATGGAGATAATTGCGCCAAATAGAAAATATCCAACCGTAATCCACCAAGGAACCAGTCTATTGCAGATACCCCTTTAAGTTGGTGACTGTATTACTTATCTCCCTTTAAGTGGAGATACATCTGTTCCTTTAAACATACATTTGCTTTCCAACATGCAGATATTTATTTTCTGTAGTCAATGTAAATGACAACCCGATTCGAATGTGGCCAGATTTGACATGGCGCGGTATGGAGAAACATGCGCCAAATTGAAAATATCCAACCGTAATCCACCATGGAACCAGTCTATTGGAGACACCTCTTTAAGTTGGTGACTGTGTTACTTATCTCCCTTTAAGTTGAGAGACATCTGTTCCTTTAAACATACATTTGCTTTCCAACATGCATTTATTTATTTTCTGTAGTCATTGTAAATGACAACCCGATTCGAATGTGGCCAGATTTGACATGGCGCGTTATGGAGAAACATGCGCCAAATTGAAAATATCCAACCGTAGTCCACCATGGAACCAGTCTATTGGAGAGACCCCTTTAAGTTGGTGACTGTGTTACTTATGTCCCTTTAAGTTGAGATACATCTGTTCCTTTAAACATACATTTGCATTCCAACATGCAGATATTTATTTTATGTAGTCATTATAAATGACAACCCGATTCGGATATGGCCAGATTTGACATGGCGCGGTATGGAGAAACATGCGCCAAATTGAAAATATCCAACCGTAATCCACCATGGAACCAGTCTATTGGAGACACCCCTTTAAGTTGGTGACTGTTACTTATGTCCCTTTAAGTTGAGATACATATGTTCCTTTATACATACATTTGCATTCCAACATGCAGAAATTTATTTTCTGTAGTCATTGTAAATGACAACCCGATTCGGATAAGGCCAGATTTGAAACGGTGCAGTATGGAGAAACATTCGCCAAATTGAAAATATCCAACCGTAGTCCACCATGGAACCAGTCTATATCAGACACCCCTTTAAGTTGGAGACTGTGTTACTTATGTCCCTTTAAGTTGAGATACATCTGTTCCTTTAAACATACATTTGCATTCCAACATGCAGATATTTATTTTCTGTGGTCATTGTATATGCAACCCGATTTGGTTATGGCCAGATTTGACATGGCGCGGTATGGAGATAAATGCGCCAAATTGAAAATATCCAACCGTAATCCACCAAGGAACCAGTCTATTGCAGACACCCCTTTAAGTTGGTGACTGTATTACTTATCTCCCTTTAAGTTGAGATACATCTGTTTCTTTAAACATACATTTGCTTTCCAACATGCAGATATTTATTTTCTGTAGTCATTGTAAATGACAACCCGATTCGAATGTGGCCAGATTTGACATGGCGCGGTATGGAGAAACATGCGCCAAATTGAAAATATCCAACCGTAGTCCACCATGGAACCAGACTATTGCAGATACCTCTTTAAGTTGGTGTCTGTGTTACTTATGTCCATTTAAGTTGAGATACATCTGTTCCTTTATACATACATTTGCATTCCAACATGCAGAAATTTATTTTCTGTAGTCATTGTAAATGACAACCCGATTCGGATAAGGCCAGATTTGAAACGGTGCAGTATGGAGAAACATGCGCCAAATTGAAAATATCCAACCGTAGTCCACCATGGAACCAGTCTATATCAGACACCCCTTTAAGTTGGTGACTGTGTTACTTATGTCCCTTTAAGTTGAGATACATCTGTTCCTTTAAACATACATTTGCATTCCAACATGCAGATATTTATTTTGTGTAGTCATTGTAAATGACAACCCGATTCGGATATGTCCAGATTTGAAATGGCGCGGAATGGAGAAACATGCGCCAAATTGAAAATATCCAACCGTAGTCCACCATGGAACCAGTCTATTGCAGATACCCCTTTAAGTTGGTGACTGTGTTACTTATGTCCATTTAAGTTGAGATACATCTGTTCCTTTACACATACATTTGCATTCCAACATGCAGAAATTTATTTTCTATAGTCATTGTAAATGACAACCCGATTCGGATAAGGCCAGATTTGAAACGGTGCAGTATGGAGAAACATGCGCCAAATTGAAAATATCCAACCATAGTCCACCATGGAACCAGTCTATATCAGACACCCCTTTAAGTTGGTGACTGTGTTACTTATGTCCCTTTAAGTTGAGATACATCTGTTCCTTTAAACATACATTTGCTTTCCAACATGCAGATATTTATTTTCTGTATTCATTGTAAATGACAACCCGATTCGGATATGGCCAGATTTGACATGGCGCGGTATGGAGAAAAATGCGCCAAATTGAAAATATCCAACCGTAGTCCACCAAGGAACCAGTCTATTGTAGACACCCCTTTAAGGTGGTGACTGTATTACTTATCTCCCTTTAAGTTGAGATACATCTGTTCCTTTAAACATACATTTGCTTTCCAACATGCAGATATTTATTTTCTGTGGTCTTTGTAAATGACAACCCGGTTCGAATGTGGCCAGATTTGGCATGGCGCGGTATGGAGAAACATGCGCCAAATTGAAAATATCCAACCGTAGTCCACCATGGAACCAGACTATTGCATATACCCCTTTAAGTTGGTGACTGTGTTACTTATGTCCCTTTAAGTTGAGAGACATCTGTTCCTTTAAACATACATTTTCTTTCCAACATGCATATATTTATTTTCTGTAGTCATTGTAAATGACAACCCGATTCGAATGTGGCCAGATTTGACATAGCGCGGTATGGAGAAACATGCGCCAAATTGAAAATATCCAACCGTGATCCACCATGGAACCAGTCTATTGGAGAGACCCCTTTAAGTTGGTGACTGTGTTACTTATCTCCCTTTAAGTTGAGAGACATCTGTTCCTTTATTTAAACATACATTTGCATTCCAACATGCAGATATTTATTTTCTGTGGTCATTGTAAATGACAACCCGATTCGGATATGGCCAGATTTGACATGGCGCGGTATGGAGATAAATCCGCCAAATTGCAAATATCCAACCGTAATCCACCAAGGAACCAGTCTATTGCAGACACCCCTTTAAGTTGGTGACTGTATTACTTATCTCCCTTTAAGTTGAGATACATCTGTTCCTTTAAACATACATTTGCTTTCCAACATGCAGATATTTATTTTGTGTAGTCATTGTAAATAACAACCCGATTCGGTTATGGCCAGATTTGACATGGCGCGGAATGGAGAAACATGCGCCAAATTGAAAATATCCAACCGTAGTCCACCATGGAACCAGTCTATGGCAGATACCCCTTTAAGTTGGTGACTGTGTTACTTATGTCCATTTAAGTTGAGATACATCTGTTCCTTTACACATACATTTGCATTCCAACATGCAGAAATTTATTTTCTGTAGTCATTGTAAATGACAACCCGATTCGGATAAGGCCAGATTTGAAACGGTGCAGTATGGAGAAACATGCGCCAAATTGAAAATATCCAACCATAGTCCACCATGGAACCAGTCTATATCAGACACCCCTTTAAGTTGGTGACTGTGTTACTTATGTCCCTTTAAGTTGAGATACATCTGTTCCTTTAAACATACATTTGCTTTCCAACATGCAGATATTTATTTTCTGTAGTCATTGTAAATGACAACCCGATTCGGATATGGCCAGATTTGACATGGCGCGGTATGGAGAAAAATGCGCCAAATTGAAAATATCCAACCGTAGTCCACCAAGGAACCAGTCTATTGTAGACACCCCTTTAAGGTGGTGACTGTATTACTTATCTCCCTTTAAGTTGAGATACATCTGTTCCTTTAAACATACATTTGCTTTCCAACATGCAGATATTTATTTTCTGTGGTCTTTGTAAATGACAACCCGTTTCGAATGTGGCCAGATTTGACATGGCGCGGTATGGAGAAACATGCGCCAAATTGAAAATATCCAACCGTAGTCCACCATGGAACCAGACTATTGCATATACCCCTTTAAGTTGGTGACTGTGTTACTTATGTCCCTTTAAGTTGAGATACATCTGTTCCTTTAAACATACATTTGCATTCCAACATGCAGATATTTATTTTCTGTAGTCATTGTAAATGACAACCCGATTCGGATATGGCCAGATTTGACATGGCACGGTATGGAGAAACATGCGCTAAATTGAAAATATCCAACCGTAGTCCACCATCGAGCCAGTCTATATCAGACACGCCTTTAAGTTGGTGACTGTGTTACTTATGACCCTTTAAGTTGAGAGACATCTGTTCCTTTAAACATACATTTGCATTCCAACATGCAGGTATTTATTTTCTGTAGTCATTGTAAATGACAACCCGATTCGGATATGGCCAGATATGACATATGCGCGGTATGGAGAAACATGCGCCAAATTGAAAATATCCAACCGTAATCCACCATGGAACCAGTCTATTGGAGACACCCCTTTAAGTTGGTGACTGTGTTACTTATGTCCCTTTAAGTTGAAACACATCTGTTCCTTTAAACATACATTTGCATTCCAACATGCAGATATTTATTTTCTGTAGTCATTGTAAATGACAACCCGATTCTGATATGGCCAGATTTGACATGGTGCGTAATGGAGAAACATGCACCAAATTGAAAATATCCAACCGTAGTCCACCATGGAACCAGTCTATTGGAGACACTCCTTTAAGTTGGTGACTGTTACTTATGTCCCTTTAAGTTGAGATACATCTGTTCCTTTAAACATACATTTGCATTCCAACATGCAGATATTTATTTTCTGTGGTCATTGTAAATGACAACCCGATTCGAATATGGCCAGATTTAACATGGCGCAGTATGGAGAAACATGCGCCAAATTGAAAATATCCAACCGTAATCCACCATGGAACCAGTCTATTGGAGACACCTCTTTAAGTTGGTGACTGTGTTACTTATCTCCCTTTAAGTTGAGATACATCTGTTCCTTTAAACATACATTTGCTTTCCAACATGCAGATATTTATTTTCTGTAGTCATTGTAAATGACAACCCGATTCGAATGTGGCCAGATTTGACATGGCGCGGTATGGAGAAACATGCGCCAAATTGAAAATATCCAACCGTAGTCCATCATGGAACCAGTCTATATCAGACATCCCTTTAAGTTGGTGACTGCTACTTATGTCCCTTTAAGTTGAGATACATCTGTGCCTTTAAACATACATTTGCATTCCAACATGCAGATATTTATTTTCTGTAGTCATTGTCAATGACAACCCAATTCAAATATGGCCAGATTTGACATGGCGCGTAATGGAGAAACATGCGCCAAATTGAAAATATCCAACCGTAGTCCACCATGGAACCAGTCTATTGGAGACACTCCTTTAAGTTGGTGACTGTGTTACTTATGTCCCTTTAAGTTGAGATACATCTGTTCCTTTAAACATACATTTGCATTCCAACATGCAGATATTTATTTTCTGTAGTCATTGTAAATGACAACCCGATTCGGATATGGCCAGATTTGACATGGCGCGGTATGGAGATAATTGCGCCAAATAGAAAATATCCAACCGTAATCCACCAAGGAACCAGTCTATTGCAGATACCCCTTTAAGTTGGTGACTGTATTACTTATCTCCCTTTAAGTGGAGATACATCTGTTCCTTTAAACATACATTTGCTTTCCAACATGCAGATATTTATTTTCTGTAGTCAATGTAAATGACAACCCGATTCGAATGTGGCCAGATTTGACATGGCGCGGTATGGAGAAACATGCGCCAAATTGAAAATATCCAACCGTAATCCACCATGGAACCAGTCTATTGGAGACACCTCTTTAAGTTGGTGACTGTGTTACTTATCTCCCTTTAAGTTGAGAGACATCTGTTCCTTTAAACATACATTTGCTTTCCAACATGCATTTATTTATTTTCTGTAGTCATTGTAAATGACAACCCGATTCGAATGTGGCCAGATTTGACATGGCGCGTTATGGAGAAACATGCGCCAAATTGAAAATATCCAACCGTAGTCCACCATGGAACCAGTCTATATCAGACATCCCTTTAAGTTGGTGACTGCTACTTATGTCCCTTTAAGTTGAGATACATCTGTGCCTTTAAACATACATTTGCATTCCAACATGCAGATATTTATTTTCTGTAGTCATTGTCAATGACAACCCAATTCAAATATGGCCAGATTTGACATGGCGCGTAATGGAGAAACATGCGCCAAATTGAAAATATCCAACCGTAGTCCACCATGGAACCAGTCTATTGGAGACACTCCTTTAAGTTGGTGACTGTGTTACTTATGTCCCTTTAAGTTGAGATACATCTGTTCCTTTAAACATACATTTGCATTCCAACATGCAGATATTTATTTTCTGTAGTCATTGTAAATGACAACCCGATTCGGATATGGCCAGATTTGACATGGCGCGGTATGGAGATAATTGCGCCAAATAGAAAATATCCAACCGTAATCCACCAAGGAACCAGTCTATTGCAGATACCCCTTTAAGTTGGTGACTGTATTACTTATCTCCCTTTAAGTGGAGATACATCTGTTCCTTTAAACATACATTTGCTTTCCAACATGCAGATATTTATTTTCTGTAGTCAATGTAAATGA
The DNA here is from genome assembly GCA_032622095.1 of Siphonodentalium dalli. Lineage (NCBI taxonomy): Eukaryota > Metazoa > Mollusca > Scaphopoda > Gadilida > Siphonodentaliidae > Siphonodentalium > Siphonodentalium dalli. Next base: position 301,303,307 of record CP136063.1, read on the forward strand.
CAACCCGATTCGAATGTGGCCAGATTTGACATGGCGCGGTATGGAGAAACATGCGCCAAATTGAAAATATCCAACCGTAATCCACCATGGAACCAGTCTATTGGAGACACCTCTTTAAGTTGGTGACTGTGTTACTTATCTCCCTTTAAGTTGAGAGACATCTGTTCCTTTAAACATACATTTGCTTTCCAACATGCATTTATTTATTTTCTGTAGTCATTGTAAATGACAACCCGATTCGAATGTGGCCAGATTTGACATGGCGCGTTATGGAGAAACATGCGCCAAATTGAAAATATCCAACCGTAGTCCACCATGGAACCAGTCTATTGGAGAGACCCCTTTAAGTTGGTGACTGTGTTACTTATGTCCCTTTAAGTTGAGATACATCTGTTCCTTTAAACATACATTTGCATTCCAACATGCAGATATTTATTTTATGTAGTCATTATAAATGACAACCCGATTCGGATATGGCCAGATTTGACATGGCGCGGTATGGAGAAACATGCGCCAAATTGAAAATATCTAACCGTAATCCACCATGGAACCAGTCTATTGGAGACACCCCTTTAAGTTGGTGACTGTTACTTATGTCCCTTTAAGTTGAGACACATCTGTTCCTTTAAACATACATTGCTTTCCAACATGCAGATATTTATTTTGTGTAGTCATTGTAAATGACAACCCAATTCGGATATGGCCCGATTTGACATGGCGCGGAATGGAGAAACATGCACCAAATTGAAAATATCCAACCGTAGTCCACCATGGAACCAGTCTATTGCAGATACCCCTTTAAGTTGGTGACTGTGTTACTTATGTCCCTTTAAGTTGAGATACATATGTTCCTTTATACATACATTTGCATTCCAACATGCAGAAATTTATTTTCTGTAGTCATTGTAAATGACAACCCGATTCGGATAAGGCCAGATTTGAAACGGTGCAGTATGGAGAAACATTCGCCAAATTGAAAATATCCAACCGTAGTCCACCATGGAACCAGTCTATATCAGACACCCCTTTAAGTTGGAGACTGTGTTACTTATGTCCCTTTAAGTTGAGATACATCTGTTCCTTTAAACATACATTTGCATTCCAACATGCAGATATTTATTTTCTGTGGTCATTGTATATGCAACCCGATTTGGTTATGGCCAGATTTGACATGGCGCGGTATGGAGATAAATGCGCCAAATTGAAAATATCCAACCGTAATCCACCAAGGAACCAGTCTATTGCAGACACCCCTTTAAGTTGGTGACTGTATTACTTATCTCCCTTTAAGTTGAGATACATCTGTTTCTTTAAACATACATTTGCTTTCCAACATGCAGATATTTATTTTCTGTAGTCATTGTAAATGACAACCCGATTCGAATGTGGCCAGATTTGACATGGCGCGGTATGGAGAAACATGCGCCAAATTGAAAATATCCAACCGTAGTCCACCATGGAACCAGACTATTGCAGATACCTCTTTAAGTTGGTGTCTGTGTTACTTATGTCCATTTAAGTTGAGATACATCTGTTCCTTTATACATACATTTGCATTCCAACATGCAGAAATTTATTTTCTGTAGTCATTGTAAATGACAACCCGATTCGGATAAGGCCAGATTTGAAACGGTGCAGTATGGAGAAACATGCGCCAAATTGAAAATATCCAACCGTAGTCCACCATGGAACCAGTCTATATCAGACACCCCTTTAAGTTGGTGACTGTGTTACTTATGTCCCTTTAAGTTGAGATACATCTGTTCCTTTAAACATACATTTGCATTCCAACATGCAGATATTTATTTTGTGTAGTCATTGTAAATGACAACCCGATTCGGATATGTCCAGATTTGAAATGGCGCGGAATGGAGAAACATGCGCCAAATTGAAAATATCCAACCGTAGTCCACCATGGAACCAGTCTATTGCAGATACCCCTTTAAGTTGGTGACTGTGTTACTTATGTCCATTTAAGTTGAGATACATCTGTTCCTTTACACATACATTTGCATTCCAACATGCAGAAATTTATTTTCTATAGTCATTGTAAATGACAACCCGATTCGGATAAGGCCAGATTTGAAACGGTGCAGTATGGAGAAACATGCGCCAAATTGAAAATATCCAACCATAGTCCACCATGGAACCAGTCTATATCAGACACCCCTTTAAGTTGGTGACTGTGTTACTTATGTCCCTTTAAGTTGAGATACATCTGTTCCTTTAAACATACATTTGCTTTCCAACATGCAGATATTTATTTTCTGTATTCATTGTAAATGACAACCCGATTCGGATATGGCCAGATTTGACATGGCGCGGTATGGAGAAAAATGCGCCAAATTGAAAATATCCAACCGTAGTCCACCAAGGAACCAGTCTATTGTAGACACCCCTTTAAGGTGGTGACTGTATTACTTATCTCCCTTTAAGTTGAGATACATCTGTTCCTTTAAACATACATTTGCTTTCCAACATGCAGATATTTATTTTCTGTGGTCTTTGTAAATGACAACCCGGTTCGAATGTGGCCAGATTTGGCATGGCGCGGTATGGAGAAACATGCGCCAAATTGAAAATATCCAACCGTAGTCCACCATGGAACCAGACTATTGCATATACCCCTTTAAGTTGGTGACTGTGTTACTTATGTCCCTTTAAGTTGAGAGACATCTGTTCCTTTAAACATACATTTTCTTTCCAACATGCATATATTTATTTTCTGTAGTCATTGTAAATGACAACCCGATTCGAATGTGGCCAGATTTGACATAGCGCGGTATGGAGAAACATGCGCCAAATTGAAAATATCCAACCGTGATCCACCATGGAACCAGTCTATTGGAGAGACCCCTTTAAGTTGGTGACTGTGTTACTTATCTCCCTTTAAGTTGAGAGACATCTGTTCCTTTATTTAAACATACATTTGCATTCCAACATGCAGATATTTATTTTCTGTGGTCATTGTAAATGACAACCCGATTCGGATATGGCCAGATTTTACATGGCGCGGTATGGAGATAAATCCGCCAAATTGCAAATATCCAACCGTAATCCACCAAGGAACCAGTCTATTGCAGACACCCCTTTAAGTTGGTGACTGTATTACTTATCTCCCTTTAAGTTGAGATACATCTGTTCCTTTAAACATACATTTGCTTTCCAACATGCAGATATTTATTTTCTGTAGTCATTGTAAATGACAACCGGATTCGGTTATGGCCAGATTTGACATGGCGCTGAATGGAGAAAAATGCGCCAAATTGAAAATATCCAACCGAGATCCACCATGGAACCAGTCTATTGGAGAGACCCCTTTAAGTTGGTGACTGTGTTACTTATCTCCCTTTAAGTTGAGAGACATCTGTTCCTTTAAACATACATTTGCATTCCAACATGCAGATATTTATTTTCTGTGGTCATTGTAAATGACAACCCGATTCGGATATGGCCAGATTTGACATGGCGCGGTATGGAGATAAATCCGCCAAATTGCAAATATCCAACCGTAATCCACCAAGGAACCAGTCTATTGCAGACACCCCTTTAAGTTGGTGACTGTATTACTTATCTCCCTTTAAGTTGAGATACATCTGTTCCTTTAAACATACATTTGCTTTCCAACATGCAGATATTTATTTTCTGTAGTCATTGTAAATGACAACCCGATTCGAATTTGGCCAGATTTGACATGGCGCGGTATGGAGAAACATGCGCCAAATTGAAAATATCCAACCGTAGTCCACCATGGAACCAGACTATTGCAGATACCTCTTTAAGTTGGTGTCTGTGTTACTTATGTACATTTAAGTTGAGATACATCTGTTCCTTTATACATACATTTGTATTCCAACATGCAGAAATTTATTTTCTGTAGTCATTGTAAATGACAACCCGATTCGGATGTGGCCAGATTTGACATGGCGCGGTATGGAGAAACATGCGCCAAATTGAAAATATCCAACCGTAGTCCACCATGGAACCAGTCTATATCAGACATCCCTTTAAGTTGGTGACTGCTACTTATGTCCCTTTAAGTTGAGATACATCTGTTCCTTTAAACATACATTTGCATTCCAACATGCAGATATTTATTTTCTGTAGTCATTGTCAATGACAACCCGATTCAAATATGGCCAGATTTGACATGGCGCGTAATGGAGAAACATGCGCCAAATTGAAAATATCCAACCGTAGTCCACCATGGAACCAGTCTATTGGAGACACTCCTTTAAGTTGGTGACTGTGTTACTTATGTCCCTTTAAGTTGAGATACATCTGTTCCTTTAAACATACATTTGCATTCCAACATGCAGATATTTATTTTCTGTAGTCATTGTAAATGACAACCCGATTCGGATATGGCCAGATTTGACATGGCGCGGTATGGAGATAATTGCGCCAAATTGAAAATATCCAACCGTAATCCACCAAGGAACCAGTCTATTGCAGATACCCCTTTAAGTTGGTGACTGTATTACTTATCTCCCTTTAAGTGGAGATACATCTGTTCCTTTAAACATACATTTGCTTTCCAACATGCAGATATTTATTTTCTGTAGTCAATGTAAATGACAACCCGATTCGAATGTGGCCAGATTTGACATGGCGCGGTATGGAGAAACATGCGCCAAATTGAAAATATCCAACCGTAATCCACCATGGAACCAGTCTATTGGAGACACCTCTTTAAGTTGGTGACTGTGTTACTTATCTCCCTTTAAGTTGAGAGACATCTGTTCCTTTAAACATACATTTGCTTTCCAACATGCATATATTTATTTTCTGTAGTCATTGTAAATGACAACCCGATTCGAATGTGGCCAGATTTGACATGGCGCGTTATGGAGAAACATGCGCCAAATTGAAAATATCCAACCGTAGTCCACCATGGAACCAGTCTATTGGAGAGACCCCTTTAAGTTGGTGACTGTGTTACTTATGTCCCTTTAAGTTGAGATACATCTGTTCCTTTAAACATACATTTGCATTCCAACATGCAGATATTTATTTTATGTAGTCATTATAAATGACAACCCGATTCGGATATGGCCAGATTTGACATGGCGCGGTATGGAGAAACATGCGCCAAATTGAAAATATCCAACCGTAGTCCACCATGGAACCAGTCTATATCAGACACCCCTTTAAGTTGGTGACTGTGTTACTTATGTCCCTTTAAGTTGAGATACATCTGTTCCTTTAAACATACATTTGCATTCCAACATGCAGATATTTATTTTCTGTGGTCATTGTATATGACAACCCGATTTGGATATGGCCAGATTTGACATGGCGCGGTATGTAGATAAATGCGCCAAATTGAAAATATCCAACCGTAATCCACCAAGGAACCAGTCTATTGCAGACACCCCTTTAAGTTGGTGACTGTATTACTTATCTCCCTTTAAGTTGAGATACATCTGTTTCTTTAAACATACATTTGCTTTCCAACATGCAGATATTTATTTTCTGTAGTCATTGTAAATGACAACCCGATTCGAATGTGGCCAGATTTGACATGGCGCGGTATGGAGAAACATGCACGAATTGAAAATATCCAACCGTAGTCCACCATGGAACCAGACTATTGCAGATACCTCTTTAAGTTGGTGTCTGTGTTACTTATGTCCATTTAAGTTGAGATACATCTGTTCCTTTATACATACATTTGCATTCCAACATGCAGAAATTTATTTTCTGTAGTCATTGTAAATGACAACCCGATTCGGATAAGGCCAGATTTGAAACGGTGCAGAATGGAGAAACATGCACCAAATTGAAAATATCCAACCGTAGTCCACCATGGAACCAGTCTATTGCAGATACCCCTTTAAGTTGGTGACTGTGTTACTTATGTCCCTTTAAGTTGAGATACATATGTTCCTTTATACATACATTTGCATTCCAACATGCAGAAATTTATTTTCTGTAGTCATTGTAAATGACAACCCGATTCGGATAAGGCCAGATTTGAAACGGTGCAGTATGGAGAAACATGCGCCAAATTGAAAATATCCAACCGTAGTCCACCATGGAACCAGTCTATATCAGACACCCCTTTAAGTTGGTGACTGTGTTACTTATGTCCCTTTAAGTTGAGATACATCTGTTCCTTTAAACATACATTTGCATTCCAACATGCAGATATTTATTTTGTGTAGTCATTGTAAATGACAACCCGATTCGGATATGGCCAGATTTGACATGGCGCGGAATGGAGAAACATGCGCCAAATTGAAAATATCCAACCGTAGTCCACCATGGAACCAGTCTATTGCAGATACCCCTTTAAGTTGGTGACTGTGTTACTTATGTCCATTTAAGTTGAGATACATCTGTTCCTTTACACATACATTTGCATTCCAACATGCAGAAATTTATTTTCTGTAGTCATTGTAAATGACAACCCGATTCGGATAAGGCCAGATTTGAAACGGTGCAGTATGGAGAAACATGCGCCAAATTGAAAATATCCAACCATAGTCCACCATGGAACCAGTCTATATCAGACACCCCTTTAAGTTGGTGACTGTGTTACTTATGTCCCTTTAAGTTGAGATACATCTGTTCCTTTAAACATACATTTGCTTTCCAACATGCAGATATTTATTTTCTGTAGTCATTGTAAATGACAACCCGATTCGGATATGGCCAGATTTGACATGGCGCGGTATGGAGAAAAATGCGCCAAATTGAAAATATCCAACCGTAGTCCACCAAGGAACCAGTCTATTGTAGACACCCCTTTAAGGTGGTGACTGTATTACTTATCTCCCTTTAAGTTGAGATACATCTGTTCCTTTAAACATACATTTGCTTTCCAACATGCAGATATTTATTTTCTGTGGTCTTTGTAAATGACAACCCGTTTCGAATGTGGCCAGATTTGACATGTGCGGTATGGAGAAACATGCGCCAAATTGAAAATATCCAACCGTAGTCCACCATGGAACCAGACTATTGCATATACCCCTTTAAGTTGGTGACTGTGTTACTTATGTCCCTTTAAGTTGAGATACATCTGTTCCTTTAAACATACATTTGCATTCCAACATGCAGATATTTATTTTCTGTAGTCATTGTAAATGACAACCCGATTCGGATATGGCCAGATTTGACATGGCACGGTATGGAGAAACATGCGCTAAATTGAAAATATCCAACCGTAGTCCACCATCGAGCCAGTCTATATCAGACACGCCTTTAAGTTGGTGACTGTGTTACTTATGACCCTTTAAGTTGAGAGACATCTGTTCCTTTAAACATACATTTGCATTCCAACATGCAGGTATTTATTTTCTGTAGTCATTGTAAATGACAACCCGATTCGGATATGGCCAGATATGACATATGCGCGGTATGGAGAAACATGCGCCAAATTGAAAATATCCAACCGTAATCCACCATGGAACCAGTCTATTGGAGACACCCCTTTAAGTTGGTGACTGTGTTACTTATGTCCCTTTAAGTTGAAACACATCTGTTCCTTTAAACATACATTTGCATTCCAACATGCAGATATTTATTTTCTGTAGTCATTGTAAATGACAACCCGATTCTGATATGGCCAGATTTGACATGGTGCGTAATGGAGAAACATGCACCAAATTGAAAATATCCAACCGTAGTCCACCATGGAACCAGTCTATTGGAGACACTCCTTTAAGTTGGTGACTGTTACTTATGTCCCTTTAAGTTGAGAGACATCTGTTCCTTTAAACATACATTTGCATTCCAACATGCAGATATTTATTTTCTGTGGTCATTGTAAATGACAACCCGATTCGAATATGGCCAGATTTAACATGGCGCAGTATGGAGAAACATGCGCCAAATTGAAAATATCCAACCGTAATCCACCATGGAACCAGTCTATTGGAGACACCTCTTTAAGTTGGTGACTGTGTTACTTATGTCCCTTTAAGTTGAGATACATCTGTTCCTTTAAACATACATTTGCATTCCAACATGCAGATATTTATTTTCTGTGGTCATTGTAAATGACAACCCGATTCGGATATGGCCAGATTTGACATGGCGCGGTATGGAGATAAATGCGCCAAATTGCAAATATCCAAACGTAATCCACCATGGAAGCAGTCTATTGCAGATACCTCTTTAAGTTGGTGTCTGTGTTACTTATGTCCATTTAAGTTGAGATACATCTGTTCCTTTATACATACATTTGCATTCCAACATGCAGAAATTTATTTTCTGTAGTCATTGTAAATGACAACCCGATTCGGATAAGGCCAGATTTGAAACGGTGCAGTATGGAGAAACATGCGCCAAATTGAAAATATCCAACCGTAGTCCACCATGGAACCAGTCTATATCAGACACCCCTTTAAGTTGGTGACTGTGTTACTTATGTCCCTTTAAGTTGAGATACATCTGTTCCTTTAAACATACATTTGCATTCCAACATGCAGATATTTATTTTGTGTAGTCATTGTAAATGACAACCCGATTCGGATATGGCCAGATTTGACATGGCGCGGAATGGAGAAACATGCGCCAAATTGAAAATATCCAACCGTAGTCCACCATGGAACCAGTCTATTGCAGATACCCCTTTAAGTTGGTGACTGTGTTACTTATGTCCATTTAAGTTGAGATACATCTGTTCCTTTACACATACATTTGCATTCCAACATGCAGAAATTTATTTTCTGTAGTCATTGTAAATGACAACCCGATTCGGATAAGGCCAGATTTGAAACGGTGCAGTATGGAGAAACATGCGCCAAATTGAAAATATCCAACCATAGTCCACCATGGAACCAGTCTATATCAGACACCCCTTTAAGTTGGTGACTGTGTTACTTATGTCCCTTTAAGTTGAGATACATCTGTTCCTTTAAACATACATTTGCTTTCCAACATGCAGATATTTATTTTCTGTAGTCATTGTAAATGACAACCCGATTCGGATATGGCCAGATTTGACATGGCGCGGTATGGAGAAAAATGCGCCAAATTGAAAATATCCAACCGTAGTCCACCAAGGAACCAGTCTATTGTAGACACCCCTTTAAGGTGTAGACTGTATTACTTATCTCCCTTTAAGTTGAGATACATCTGTTCCTTTAAACATACATTTGCTTTCCAACATGCAGATATTTATTTTCTGTGGTCTATGTAAATGACAACCCGGTTCGAATGTGGCCAGATTTGACATGGCGCGGTATGGAGAAACATGCGCCAAATTGAAAATATCCAACCGTAGTCCTCCATGGAACCAGACTATTGCATATACCCCTTTAAGTTGGTGACTGTGTTACTTATGTCCCTTTAAGTTGAGATACATCTGTTCCTTTAAACATACATTTGCATTCCAACATGCAGATATTTATTTTCTGTAGTCATTGTAAATGACAACCCGATTCGGATATGGCCAGATTTGACATGGCACGGTATGGAGAAACATGCGCTAAATTGAAAATATCCAACCGTAGTCCACCATCGAGCCAGTCTATATCAGACACCCCTTTAAGTTGGTGACTGTGTTACTTATGACCCTTTAAGTTGAGAGACATCTGTTCCTTTAAACATACATTTGCATTCCAACATGCAGATATTTATTTTCTGTAGTCATTGTAAATGACAACCCGATTCGGATATGGCCAGATATGACATATGCGCGGTATGGAGAAACATGCGCCAAATTGAAAATATCCAACCGTAATCCACCATGGAACCAGTCTATTGGAGACACCCCTTTAAGTTGGTGACTGTGTTACTTATGTCCCTTTAAGTTGAAACACATCTGTTCCTTTAAACATACATTTGCATTCCAACATGCAGATATTTATTTTCTGTAGTCATTGTAAATGACAACCCGATTCTGATATGGCCAGATTTGACATGGTGCGTAATGGAGAAACATGCACCAAATTGAAAATATCCAACCGTAGTCCACCATGGAACCAGTCTATTGGAGACACTCCTTTAAGTTGGTGACTGTTACTTATGTCCCTTTAAGTTGAGATACATCTGTTCCTTTAAACATACATTTGCATTCCAACATGCAGATATTTATTTTCTGTGGTCATTGTAAATGACAACCCGATTCGAATATGGCCAGATTTGACATGGCGCAGTATGGAGAAACATGCGCCAAATTGAAAATATCCAACCGTAATCCACCATGGAACCAGTCTATTGGAGACACCTCTTTAAGTTGGTGACTGTGTTACTTATCTCCCTTTAAGTTGAGAGACATCTGTTCCTTTAAACATACATTTGCATTCCAACATGCAGATATTTATTTTCTGTGGTCATTGTAAATGACAACCCGATTCGGATATGGCCAGATTTGACATGGCGCGGTATGGAGATAAATCCGCCAAATTGCAAATATCCAACTGTAATCCACCAAGGAACCAGTCTATTGCAGACACCCCTTTAAGTTGGTGACTGTATTACTTATCTCCCTTTAAGTTGAGATACATCTGTTCCTTTAAACATACATTTGCTTTCCAACATGCAGATATTTATTTTCTGTAGTCATTGTAAATGACAACCCGATTCGAATGTGGCCAGATTTGACATGGCGCGGTATGGAGAAACATGCGCCAAATTGAAAATATCCAACCGTAGTCCACCATGGAACCAGACTATTGCAGATACCCCTTTAAGTTGGTGACTGTGTTATTTATGTCCCTTTAAGTTGAGATACATCTGTTCCTTTAAACATATATTTGCATTCCAACATGCAGATATTTATTTTCTGTAGTCATTGTAAATGACAACCCGATTCGGATATGGCCAGATTTGACATGGCTCGGTATGGAGAAACATGCACCAAATTGAAAATATCCAACCGTAGTCCACCATCGAGCCAGTCTATATCAGACACCCCTTTAAGTTGGTTACTGTGTTACTTATGACCCTTTAAGTTGAGAGACATCTGTTCCTTTAAACATACATTTGCATTCCAACATGCAGATATTTATTTTCTGTAGTCATTGTAAATGACAACCCGATTCGGATATGGCCAGATATGACATATGTGCGGTATGGAGAAACATGCGCCAAATTGAAAATATCCAACCGTAATCCACCATGGAACCAGTCTATTGGAGACACCCCTTTAAGTTGGTGACTGTGTTAATTATGTCCCTTTAAGTTGAGATACATCTGTTCCTTTAAACATACATTTGCATTCCAACATGCAGATATATATTTTCTGTGGTCATTGTATATGACAACCCGATTCGGATATGGCCAGATTTGACATGGCGCGGTATGGAGAAACATGAGCCAAATTGAAAATATCCAACTGTAATCCACCATGGAACCAGTCTATTGGAGACACCCCTTTAAGTTGGTGACTGTGTTACTTATGTCCCTTTAAGTTGAGATACATCTGTTCCTTTAAACATACATTTGCATTCCAACATGCAGATATTTATTTTCTGTAGTCATTGTATATGACAACTCGATTCGGATATGGCCAGATTTGACATGTCGCGGAATGGAGAAAAATGCCACAAATTGAAAATATCCAACCGTAGTCCACCATGGAACCAGTCTATATCAGACACCCCTTTAAGTTGGTGACTGCTACTTATGTCCCTTTAAGTTGAGATACATCTGTTCCTTTAAACATACATTTTCATTCCAACATGCAGATATTTATTTTCTGTAGTCATTGTCAATGACAACCCGATTCAGATATGGCCAGATTTGACATGGCGCGTAATGGAGAAACATGCGCCAAATTGAAAATATCCAACCGTAGTCCACCATGGAACCAGTCTATTGGAGACACTCCTTTAAGTTGGTGACTGTGTTACTTATGTCCCTTTAAGTTGAGATACATCTGTTCCTTTAAACATACATTTGCATTCCAACATGCAGATATTTATTTTCTGTAGTCATTGTAAATGACAACCCGATTCGGATATGGCCAGATTTGACATGGCGCGGTATGGAGAAAAATGCGCCAAATTGAAAATATCCAACCGTAGTCCACCAAGGAACCAGTCTATTGCAGATACCCCTTTAAGATGGTGACTATATTACTTATCTCCCATTAAGTTGAGATACATCTGTTCCTTTAAACATACATTTGCTTTCCAACATGCAGATATATATTTTCTGTAGTCATTGTAAATGACAACCCGATTCGGATAAAATGGCCAGATTTGACATAGCGCGGTATGGAGATAATTGCGCCAAATTGAAAATATCCAACCGTAATCCACCAAGGAACCAGTCTATTGCAGACACCACTTTAAGTTGGTGACTGTATTACTTATCTCCCTTTAAGTTGAGATACGTCTGTTCCTTTAAACATACATTTGATTTCCAACATGCAGATATTTATTTTCTGTAGTCATTGTAAATGACAACCCGACTCGGATATGGCCAGATTTGACATGGCGCGGTATGGAGAAACATGCGCCAAATTGAAAATATCCAACCGTAATCCACCATGGAACCAGTCTATTGGAGACACCTCTTTAAGTTGGTGACTGTGTTACTTATATCCCTTTAAAGGCACGTGCGGCCTTAATTGTCGAAAATATTCATATTTGTTCCAAACACCGTAAACAGAAAAACATTAAAACGCACACAGTTCCGTTCATATATACCATGACCATCGCGTAAACAGCATGTTATCACAAAGACCTACTATATTTTACCTAAGCAAGAGCCTGATTGTGTTACAGAAGACAGCACAATGCTACTGGCTAATCACACACAAATGACATAAACGCTCTTTATTAGTTCCATATCAGGTATTCAACAACAAAGAACGCTCTTTATGCTTACCATCATAATATAAACAAACACCAGAAAAGTAACTTTTTATGCTTTTGTTTACATAACAATGGTCAAACATATGACCATAACATACTGTTTATGCGATATTTCTTATTTGGATGCGTACAAAGTCTATCTACATTTTGATGTTCTTTCTGTTTGTGGCGGTTTTTGACGGGTGGTTATATTTTCACAGGATACCCACCGCCAAGGCCAACCGTACCTTTAAGTTGAGAGACATCTGTTCCTTTAAACATACATTTTCTTTCCAACATGCATATATTTATTTTCTGTAGTCATTGTAAATGACAACCCGATTCGAATGTGGCCAGATTTGACATGGCGCGGTATGGAGAAACATGCGCCAAATTGAAAATATCCAACCGTAGTCCACCATGGAACCAGTCTAATGCAGATAACCCTTTAAGTTGGTGACTGTGTTACTTATGTCCCTTTAAGTTGAGATACATCTGTTCCTTTAAACATACATTTGCATTCCAACATGCAGATATTTATTTTCTGTAGTCATTGTAAATGACAACCCGATTCGGATATGGCCAGATTTGACATGGCGCGGTATGGAGAAAAATGCGCCAAATTGAAAATATCCAACCGTGATCCACCATGGAACCAGTCTATTGGAGAGACCCCTTTAAGTTGGTGACTGTGTTACTTATCTCTGTTTAAGTTGAGAGACATCTGTTCCTTTAAACATACATTTGCATTCCAACATGCAGATATATATTTTCTGTGGTCATTGTATATGACAACCCGATTCGGATATGGCCAGATTTGACATGGCGCGGTATGGAGAAACATGAGCCAAATTGAAAATATCCAACTGTAATCCACCATGGAACCAGTCTATTGGAGACACCCCTTTAAGTTGGTGACTGTGTTACTTATGTCCCTTTAAGTTGAGATACATCTGTTCCTTTAAACATACATTTGCATTCCAACATGCAGATATTTATTTTCTGTAGTCATTGTATATGACAACTCGATTCGGATATGGCCAGATTTGACATGTCGCGGAATGGAGAAAAATGCCACAAATTGAAAATATCCAACCGTAGTCCACCATGGAACCAGTCTATATCAGACACCCCTTTAAGTTGGTGACTGCTACTTATGTCCCTTTAAGTTGAGATACATCTGTTCCTTTAAACATACATTTTCATTCCAACATGCAGATATTTATTTTCTGTAGTCATTGTCAATGACAACCCGATTCAGATATGGCCAGATTTGACATGGCGCGTAATGGAGAAACATGCGCCAAATTGAAAATATCCAACCGTAGTCCACCATGGAACCAGTCTATTGGAGACACTCCTTTAAGTTGGTGACTGTGTTACTTATGTCCCTTTAAGTTGAGATACATCTGTTCCTTTAAACATACATTTGCATTCCAACATGCAGATATTTATTTTCTGTAGTCATTGTAAATGACAACCCGATTCGGATATGGCCAGATTTGACATGGCGCGGTATGGAGAAAAATGCGCCAAATTGAAAATATCCAACCGTAGTCCACCAAGGAACCAGTCTATTGCAGATACCCCTTTAAGATGGTGACTATATTACTTATCTCCCATTAAGTTGAGATACATCTGTTCCTTTAAACATACATTTGCTTTCCAACATGCAGATATATATTTTCTGTAGTCATTGTAAATGACAACCCGATTCGGATAAAATGGCCAGATTTGACATAGCGCGGTATGGAGATAATTGCGCCAAATTGAAAATATCCAACCGTAATCCACCAAGGAACCAGTCTATTGCAGACACCACTTTAAGTTGGTGACTGTATTACTTATCTCCCTTTAAGTTGAGATACGTCTGTTCCTTTAAACATACATTTGATTTCCAACATGCAGATATTTATTTTCTGTAGTCATTGTAAATGACAACCCGACTCGGATATGGCCAGATTTGACATGGCGCGGTATGGAGAAACATGCGCCAAATTGAAAATATCCAACCGTAATCCACCATGGAACCAGTCTATTGGAGACACCTCTTTAAGTTGGTGACTGTGTTACTTATATCCCTTTAAAGGCACGTGCGGCCTTAATTGTCGAAAATATTCATATTTGTTCCAAACACCGTAAACAGAAAAACATTAAAACGCACACAGTTCCGTTCATATATACCATGACCATCGCGTAAACAGCATGTTATCACAAAGACCTACTATATTTTACCTAAGCAAGAGCCTGATTGTGTTACAGAAGACAGCACAATGCTACTGGCTAATCACACACAAATGACATAAACGCTCTTTATTAGTTCCATATCAGGTATTCAACAACAAAGAACGCTCTTTATGCTTACCATCATAATATAAACAAACACCAGAAAAGTAACTTTTTATGCTTTTGTTTACATAACAATGGTCAAACATATGACCATAACATACTGTTTATGCGATATTTCTTATTTGGATGCGTACAAAGTCTATCTACATTTTGATGTTCTTTCTGTTTGTGGCGGTTTTTGACGGGTGGTTATATTTTCACAGGATACCCACCGCCAAGGCCAACCGTACCTTTAAGTTGAGAGACATCTGTTCCTTTAAACATACATTTTCTTTCCAACATGCATATATTTATTTTCTGTAGTCATTGTAAATGACAACCCGATTCGAATGTGGCCAGATTTGACATGGCGCGGTATGGAGAAACATGCGCCAAATTGAAAATATCCAACCGTAGTCCACCATGGAACCAGTCTAATGCAGATAACCCTTTAAGTTGGTGACTGTGTTACTTATGTCCCTTTAAGTTGAGATACATCTGTTCCTTTAAACATACATTTGCATTCCAACATGCAGATATTTATTTTCTGTAGTCATTGTAAATGACAACCCGATTCGGATATGGCCAGATTTGACATGGCGCGGTATGGAGAAAAATGCGCCAAATTGAAAATATCCAACCGTGATCCACCATGGAACCAGTCTATTGGAGAGACCCCTTTAAGTTGGTGACTGTGTTACTTATCTCTGTTTAAGTTGAGAGACATCTGTTCCTTTAAACATACATTTTCTTTCCAACATGCATATATTTATTTTCTATATTCATTGTAAATGACAACCCGATTCGAATGTGGCCAGATTTGACATGGCGCGGTATGGAGAAACGTGCGCCAAATTGAAAATATCCAACCGTAGTCCACCAAGGAACCAGTCTATTGCAGACACCCCTTTAAGTTGGTGACTGTATTACTTATCTCCCTTTACGTTGAGGTACATCTGTTCCTTTAAACATACATTTGCTTTCCAACATGCAGATATTTATTTTCTGTAGTCATTGTAAATGACAACCAGATTCGAATGTGGCCAGATTTGACATGGCGCGGTATGGAGAAACATGCGCCAAATTGAAAATATCCAACCGTAATCCACCATGGAACCAGTCTATTGCAGATACCCCTTTAAGTTGGTGACTGTGTTACATATGTCCCTTTAAGTTGAGATACATCTGTTCCTTTAAACATACATTTGCATTCCAACATGCAGATATTTATTTTCTGTAGTCATTGTAAATGACAACCCAATTCGAATGTGGCCAGATTTGACATGGCGCGGTATGGAGAAACATGCGCCAAATTGAAAATATCCAACCATAGTCCACCATGGAACCAGTCTATATCAGACACCCCTTTAAGTTGGTGACTGTGTTACTTATCTCCCTTTAAGTTGAAATACATCTGTTCCTTTAAACATACATTTGCATTCCAACATGCAGATATTTATTTTCTGTAGTCATTGTAAATGACAACCCGATTCGGATATGGCCAGATATGACATATGCGCGGTATGGAGAAACATGCGCCAAATTGAAAATATCCAACCGTAATCCACCATGGAACCAGTATATTGGAGACACCCCTTTAAGTTGGTAACTGTGTTACTTATGTCCCTTTAAGTTGAGATACATCTGTTCCTTTAAACATACATTTGCATTCCAACATGCAGATATATATTTTCTGTGGTCATTGTATATGACAACCCGATTCGGATATGGCCAGATTTGACATGGCGCGGTATGGTGAAACATGCGCCAAATTGAAAATATCCAACTGTAATTCACCATGGAACCAGTCTATTGGAGACACCCCTTTAAGTTGGTGACTGTGTTACTTATGTCCCTTTAAGTTGAGACACATCTGTTCCTTTAAACATACATTTGCATTCCAACATGGAGATATTTATTTACTGTGGTCATTGTAAATGACAACCCGATTCGAATATGGCCAGATTTGACATGGCGCAGTATGGAGAAACATGCGCCAAATTGAAAATATCCAACCGTAATCCACCATGGAACCAGTCTATTGGAGACACCCCTTTAAGTTTGTGACTGTATTACTTATCTCCCTTTAAGTTGAGAGACATCTGTTCCTTTAAACATACATTTGCATTCCAATATGCAGATATTTATTTTCTGTAGTCATTGTAAAAAACAACCCGATTCGGATATGGCCAGATTTGACATGGCACGGTATGGAGAAACATGCGCCAAGTGAAAATATCCAACCGTAATCCACCATGGAACCAGTCTATTGGAGACACCCCTTTAAGTTGGTGAATGTGTTACTTATGTCCTTTTAAGTGGAGACACATCTGTTTCTTTAAACATACATTGCATTCCAACATGCAGATATTTATTTTGTGTAGTCATTGTAAATGACAACCCGATTCGGATATGGCCAGATTTGACATGGCGCGGAATGGAGAAACATGAGCCAAATTGAAAATATCCAACCGTAATCCACCATGGAACCAGTCTATTGGAGACACCCCTTTAAGTTGGTGAATGTGTTACTTATGTCCCTTTAAGTTGAGACACATCTGTTTCTTTAAACATACATTTGCATTCCAACATGCAGATATTTATTTTGTGTAGTCATTGTAAATGACAACCCGATTCGGATATGGCCAGATTTGACATGGCGCGGAATGGAGAAACATGAGCCAAATTGAAAATATCCAACCGTAGTCCACCATGGAACCAGTCTATTGCAGATAACCCTTTAAGTTGGTGACTGTGTTACTTATGTCCCTTTAAGTTGAGATACATCTGTTCCTTTAAACATACATTTGCATTCCAACATGCAGATATTTATTTTCTGTGGTCATTGTATATGACAACCCGATTTGGATATGGCCAGATTTGACATGGCGCGGTATGGAGATAAATGCGCCAAATTGAAAATATCCAACCGTAATCCACCAAGGAACCAGTCTATTGCAGACACCCCTTTAAGTTGGTGACTGTATTACTTATCTCCCTTTAAGTTTAGATACATCTGTTCCTTTAAACATACATTTGCTTTCCAACATGCAGATATTTATTTTCTGTAGTCATTGTAAATGACAACCCGATTCGAATGTGGCCAGATTTGACATGGCGCGGTATGGAGAAACATGCGCCAAATTGAAAATATCCAACCGTAGTCCACCATGGAACCAGTCTATATCAGACACCCCTTTAAGTTGGTGACTGTGTTACTTATGTCCCTTTAAGTTGAGATACATCTGTTCCTTTAAACATACATTTGCATTCCAACATGCAGATATTTATTTTCTGTAGTCATTGTAAATGACAACCCGATTCGGATATGGCCAGATATGACATATGTGCGGTATGGAGAAACATGCGCCAAATTGAAAATATCCAACCGTAATCCACCATGGAACCAGTCTATTGGAGACACCCCTTTAAGTTGGTGACTGTGTTAATTATGTCCCTTTAAGTTGAGATACATCTGTTCCTTTAAACATACATTTGCATTCCAACATGCAGATATATATTTTCTGTGGTCATTGTATATGACAACCCGATTTGGATATGGCCAGATTTGACATGGCGCGGTATGGAGATAAATGCGCCAAATTGAAAATATCCAACCGTAATCCACCAAGGAACCAGTCTATTGCAGACACCCCTTTAAGTTGGTGACTGTATTACTTATCTCCCTTTAAGTTTAGATACATCTGTTCCTTTAAACATACATTTGCTTTCCAACATGCAGATATTTATTTTCTGTAGTCATTGTAAATGACAACCCGATTCGAATGTGGCCAGATTTGACATGGCGCGGTATGGAGAAACATGCGCCAAATTGAAAATATCCAACCGTAGTCCACCATGGAACCAGACTATTGCAGATACCCCTTTAAGTTGGTGACTGTGTTACTTATGTCCCTTTAAGTTGAGATACATCTGTTCCTTTAAACATACATTTGCATTCCAACATGCAGATATTTATTTTCTGTAGTCATTGTAAATGACAACCCGATTCGGATATGGCCAGATATGACATATGTGCGGTATGGAGAAACATGCGCCAAATTGAAAATATCCAACCGTAATCCACCATGGAACCAGTCTATTGGAGACACCCCTTTAAGTTGGTGACTGTGTTAATTATGTCCCTTTAAGTTGAGATACATCTGTTCCTTTAAACATACATTTGCATTCCAACATGCAGATATATATTTTCTGTGGTCATTGTATATGACAACCCGATTCGGATATGGCCAGATTTGACATGGCGCGGTATGGAGAAACATGAGCCAAATTGAAAATATCCAACTGTAATCCACCATGGAACCAGTCTATTGGAGACACCCCTTTAAGTTGGTGACTGTGTTACTTATGTCCCTTTAAGTTGAGATACATCTGTTCCTTTAAACATACATTTGCATTCCAACATGCAGATATTTATTTTCTGTAGTCATTGTATATGACAACCCGATTCGGATATGGCCAGATTTGACATGTCGCGGAATGGAGAAAAATGCCACAAATTGACAATATCCAACCGTAGTCCACCATGGAACCAGTCTATATCAGACACCCCTTTAACTTGGTGACTGCTACTTATGTCCCTTTAAGTTGAGATACATCTGTTCCTTTAAACATACATTTGCATTCCAACATGCAGATATTTATTTTCTGTAGTCATTGTCAATGACAACCCGATTCGGATAAAATGGCCAGATTTGACATATCGCGGTATGGAGATAATTGCGCCAAATTGAAAATATCCAACCGTAATCCACCAAGGAACCAGTCTATTGCAGACACCCCTTTAAGTTGGTGACTGTATTACTTATCTCCCTTTAAGTTGAGATACGTCTGTTCCTTTAAACATACATTTGATTTCCAACATGCAGATATTTATTTTCTGTAGTCATTGTAAATGACAACCCGACTCGGATATGGCCAGATTTGACATGGCGCGGTATGGAGAAACATGCGCCAAATTGAAAATATCCAACCGTAATCCACCATGGAACCAGTCTATTGGAGACACCTCTTTAAGTTGGTGACTGTGTTACTTATATCCCTTTAAGTTGAGAGACATCTGTTCCTTTAAACATACATTTTCTTTCCAACATGCATATATTTATTTTCTGTAGTCATTGTAAATGACAACCCGATTCGAATGTGGCCAGATTTGACATGGCGCGGTATGGAGAAACATGCGCCAAATTGAAAATATCCAACCGTAGTCCAACATGGAACCAGTCTAATGCAGATAACCCTTTAAGTTGGTGACTGTGTTACTTATGTCCCTTTAAGTTGAGATACATCTGTTCCTTTAAACATACATTTGCATTCCAACATGCAGATATTTATTTTCTGTAGTCATTGTAAATGACAACCCGATTCGGATATGGCCAGATTTGACATGGCGCGGTATGGAGAAAAATGCGCCAAATTGAAAATATCCAACCGTAGTCCACCAAGGAACCAGTCTATTGCAGATACCCCTTTAAGATGGTGACTATATTACTTATCTCCCATTAAGTTGAGATACATCTGTTCCTTTAAACATACATTTGCTTTCCAACATGCAGATATATATTTTCTGTAGTCATTGTAAATGACAACCCGATTCGGATAAAATGGCCAGATTTGACATAGCGCGGTATGGAGATAATTGCGCCAAATTGAAAATATCCAACCGTAATCCACCAAGGAACCAGTCTATTGCAGACACCCCTTTAAGTTGGTGACTGTATTACTTATCTCCCTTTAAGTTGAGATACGTCTGTTCCTTTAAACATACATTTGATTTCCAACATGCAGATATTTATTTTCTGTAGTCATTGTAAATGACAACCCGACTCGGATATGGCCAGATTTGACATGGCGCGGTATGGAGAAACATGCGCCAAATTGAAAATATCCAACCGTAATCCACCATGGAACCAGTCTATTGGAGACACCTCTTTAAGTTGGTGACTGTGTTACTTATATCCCTTTAAGTTGAGAGACATCTGTTCCTTTAAACATACATTTTCTTTCCAACATGCATATATTTATTTTCTGTAGTCATTGTAAATGACAACCCGATTCGAATGTGGCCAGATTTGACATGGCGCGGTATGGAGAAACATGCGCCAAATTGAAAATATCCAACCGTAGTCCACCATGGAACCAGTCTAATGCAGATAACCCTTTAAGTTGGTGACTGTGTTACTTATGTCCCTTTAAGTTGAGATACATCTGTTCCTTTAAACATACATTTGCATTCCAACATGCAGATATTTATTTTCTGTAGTCATTGTAAATGACAACCCGATTCGGATATGGCCAGATTTGACATGGCGCGGTATGGAGAAAAATGCGCCAAATTGAAAATATCCAACCGTGATCCACCATGGAACCAGTCTATTGGAGAGACCCCTTTAAGTTGGTGACTGTGTTACTTATCTCTGTTTAAGTTGAGAGACATCTGTTCCTTTAAACATACATTTTCTTTCCAACATGCATATATTTATTTTCTATATTCATTGTAAATGACAACCCGATTCGAATGTGGCCAGATTTGACATGGCGCGGTATGGAGAAACGTGCGCCAAATTGAAAATATCCAACCGTAGTCCACCAAGGAACCAGTCTATTGCAGACACCCCTTTAAGTTGGTGACTGTATTACTTATCTCCCTTTACGTTGAGGTACATCTGTTCCTTTAAACATACATTTGCTTTCCAACATGCAGATATTTATTTTCTGTAGTCATTGTAAATGACAACCAGATTCGAATGTGGCCAGATTTGACATGGCGCGGTATGGAGAAACATGCGCCAAATTGAAAATATCCAACCGTAATCCACCATGGAACCAGTCTATTGCAGATACCCCTTTAAGTTGGTGACTGTGTTACATATGTCCCTTTAAGTTGAGATACATCTGTTCCTTTAAAAATACATTTGCATTTCAACATGCAGATATTTATTTTATGTAGTCATTGTAAATGACAACCCAATTCGGATATGGCCAGATTTGACATGGCGCGGTATGGAGAAACATGCGCCAAATTGAAAATATTCAACCGTAATCCACCATGGAACCAGTCTATTGGAGACACTCCTTTAAGTTGGTGACTGTGTTAATTATGTCCTATTTAAGTTGAGATACATCTGTTCCTTTAAACATACATTTGCATTCCAACATGCAGATATATATTTTCTGTGGTCATTGTATATGACAACCCGATTCGGATATGGCCAGATTTGACATGGCGCGGTATGGAGAAACATGAGCCAAATTGAAAATATCCAACTGTAATCCACCATGGAACCAGTCTATTGGAGACACCCCTTTAAGTTGGTGACTGTGTTACTTATGTCCCTTTAAGTTGAGATACATCTGTTCCTTTAAACATACATTTGCATTCCAACATGCAGATATTTATTTTCTGTAGTCATTGTATATGACAACCCGATTCGGATATGGCCAGATTTGACATGTCGCGGAATGGAGAAAAATGCCAAAAATTGAAAATATCCAACCGTAGTCCACCATGGAACCAGTCTATATCAGACACCCCTTTAAGTTGGTGACTGCTACTTATGTCCCTTTAAGTTGAGATACATCTGTTCCTTTAAACATACATTTGCATTCCAACATGCAGATATTTATTTTCTGTAGTCATTGTCAATGACAACCCGATTCAGATATGGCCAGATTTGACATGGCGCGTAATGGAGAAACATGCGCCAAATTGAAAATATCCAACCGTAGTCCACCATGGAACCAGTCTATTGGAGACACTCCTTTAAGTTGGTGACTGTGTTACTTATGTCCCTTTAAGTTGAGATACATCTGTTCCTTTAAACATACATTTGCATTCCAACATGCAGATATTTATTTTCTGTAGTCATTGTAAATGACAACCCGATTCGGATATGGCCAGATTTGACATGGCGCGGTATGGAGAAAAATGCGCCAAATTGAAAATATCCAACCGTAGTCCACCAAGGAACCAGTCTATTGCAGATACCCCTTTAAGATGGTGACTATATTACTTATCTCCCATTAAGTTGAGATACATCTGTTCCTTTAAACATACATTTGCTTTCCAACATGCAGATATATATTTTCTGTAGTCATTGTAAATGACAACCCGATTCGGATAAAATGGCCAGATTTGACATAGCGCGGTATGGAGATAATTGCGCCAAATTGAAAATATCCAACCGTAATCCACCAAGGAACCAGTCTATTGCAGACACCCCTTTAAGTTGGTGACTGTATTACTTATCTCCCTTTAAGTTGAGATACGTCTGTTCCTTTAAACATACATTTGATTTCCAACATGCAGATATTTATTTTCTGTAGTCATTGTAAATGACAACCCGACTCGGATATGGCCAGATTTGACATGGCGCGGTATGGAGAAACATGCGCCAAATTGAAAATATCCAACCGTAATCCACCATGGAACCAGTCTATTGGAGACACCTCTTTAAGTTGGTGACTGTGTTACTTATATCCCTTTAAAGGCACGTGCAGCCTTAATTGTCGAAAATATTCATATTTGTTCCAAACACCGTAAACAGAAAAACATTAAAACGCACACAGTTCCGTTCATATATACCATGACCATCGCGTAAACAGCATGTTATCACAAAGACCTACTATATTTTACCTAAGCAAGAGCCTGATTGTGTTACAGAAGACAGCACAATGCTACTGGCTAATCACACACAAATGACATAAACGCTCTTTATTAGTTCCATATCAGGTATTCAACAACAAAGAACGCTCTTTATGCTTACCATCATAATATAAACAAACACCAGAAAAGTAACTTTTTATGCTTTTGTTTACATAACAATGGTCAAACATATGACCATAACATACTGTTTATGCGATATTTCTTATTTGGATGCGTACAAAGTCTATCTACATTTTGATGTTCTTTCTGTTTGTGGCGGTTTTTGACGGGTGGATATATTTTCACAGGATACCCACCGCCAAGGCCAACCGTACCTTTAAGTTGAGAGACATCTGTTCCTTTAAACATACATTTTCTTTCCAACATGCATATATTTATTTTCTGTAGTCATTGTAAATGACAACCCGATTCGAATGTGGCCAGATTTGACATGGCGCGGTATGGAGAAACATGCGCCAAATTGAAAATATCCAACCGTAGTCCACCATGGAACCAGTCTAATGCAGATAACCCTTTAAGTTGGTGACTGTGTTACTTATGTCCCTTTAAGTTGAGATACATCTGTTCCTTTAAACATACATTTGCATTCCAACATGCAGATATTTATTTTCTGTAGTCATTATAAATGACAACCAGATTCGAATGTGGCCAGATTTGACATGGCGCGGTATGGAGAAACATGCGCCAAATTGAAAATATCCAACCGTGATCCACCATGGAACCAGTCTATTGGAGAGACCCCTTTAAGTTGGTGACTGTGTTACTTATCTCTGTTTAAGTTGAGAGACATCTGTTCCTTTAAACATACATTTTCTTTCCAACATGCATATATTTATTTTCTATATTCATTGTAAATGACAACCCGATTCGAATGTGGCCAGATTTGACATGGCGCGGTATGGAGAAACGTGCGCCAAATTGAAAATATCCAACCGTAGTCCACAAAGGAACCAGTCTATTGCAGATACCCCTTTAAGTTGGTGACTGTATTACTTATCTCCCTTTACGTTGAGGTACATCTGTTCCTTTAAACATACATTTGCTTTCCAACATGCAGATATTTATTTTCTGTAGTCATTGTAAATGACAACCAGATTCGAATGTGGCCAGATTTGACATGGCGCGGTATGGAGAAACATGCGCCAAATTGAAAATATCCAACCGTAATCCACCATGGAACCAGTCTATTGCAGATACCCCTTTAAGGTGGTGACTGTATTACTTATCTCCCTTTAAGTTGAGATACATCTGTTCCTTTAAACATACATTTGCATTCCAACATGCAGATATTTATTTTCTGTAGTCATTGTAAATGACAACCCAATTCGGATATGGCCAGATTTGACATGGCGCGGTATGGAGAAACATGCGCCAAATTGAAAATATTCAACCGTAATCCAACATGGAACCAGTCTATTGGAGACACCCCTTTAAGTTGGTGACTGTGTTACTTATCTCCCTTTAAGTTGAGACACATCTGTTCCTTTAAACATACATGTGCATTCCAACATGCAGATATTTATTTTCTGTGGTCATTGTATATGATAACCCGATTCGGATATGGCCAGATTTGACATGGCGCGGTATGGAGATAAATGCGCCAAATTGAAAATATCCAACCGTAATCCACCATGGAACCAGTCTATTGTAGAGACCCCTTAAAGGTGGTGACTGTATTACTTATCTCCCTTTAAGTTGAGATACATCTGTTCCTTTAAACATACATTTGCATTCCAACATGCAGATATTTATTTTCTGTAGTCATTGTAAATGACAACCCAATTCGAATGTGGCCAGATTTGACATGGCGCGGTATGGAGAAACATGCGCCAAATTGAAAATATCCAACCATAGTCCACCATGGAACCAGTCTATATCAGACACCCCTTTAAGTTGGTGACTGTGTTACTTATGTCCCTTTAAGTTGAAATACATCTGTTCCTTTAAACATACATTTGCATTCCAATATGCAGATATTTATTTTCTGTAGTCATTGTAAATGACAACCCGATTCGGATATGGCCAGATATGACATATGCGCGGTATGGAGAAACATGCGCCAAATTGAAAATATCCAACCGTAATCCACCATGGAACCAGTCTATTGGAGACACCCCTTTAAGTTGGTAACTGTGTTACTTATGTCCCTTTAAGTTGAGATACATCTGTTCCTTTAAACATACATTTGCATTCCAACATGCAGATATATATTTTCTGTGGTCATTGTATATGACAACCCGATTCGGATATGGCCAGATTTGACATGGCGCGGTATGGTGAAACATGCGCCAAATTGAAAATATCCAACTGTAATTCACCATGGAACCAGTCTATTGGAGACACCCCTTTAAGTTGGTGACTGTGTTACTTATGTCCCTTTAAGTTGAGACACATCTGTTCCTTTAAACATACATTTGCATTCCAACATGCAGATATTTATTTTCTGTGGTCATTGTAAATGACAACCCGATTCGAATATGGCCAGATTTGACATGGCGCAGTATGGAGAAACATGCGCCAAATTGAAAATATCCAACCGTAATCCACCATGGAACCAGTCTATTGGAGACACCCCTTTAAGTTTGTGACTGTATTACTTATCTCCCTTTAAGTTGAGAGACATCTGTTCCTTTAAACATACATTTGCATTCCAATATGCAGATATTTATTTTCTGTAGTCATTGTAAATAACAACCCGATTCGGATATGGCCAGATTTGACATGGCACGGTATGGAGAAACATGCGCCAAGTGAAAATATACAACCGTAATCCACCATGGAACCAGTCTATTGGAGACACCCCTTTAAGTTGGTGAATGTGTTACTTATGTCCTTTTAAGTGGAGACACATCTGTTTCTTTAAACATACATTGCATTCCAACATGCAGATATTTATTTTGTGTAGTCATTGTAAATGACAACCCGATTCGGATATGGCCAGATTTGACATGGCGCGGAATGGAGAAACATGAGCCAAATTGAAAATATCCAACCGTAATCCACCATGGAACCAGTCTATTGGAGACACCCCTTTAAGTTGGTGAATGTGTTACTTATGTCCCTTTAAGTTGAGACACATCTGTTTCTTTAAACATACATTTGCATTCCAACATGCAGATATTTATTTTGTGTAGTCATTGTAAATGACAACCCGATTCGGATATGGCCAGATTTGACATGGCGCGGAATGGAGAAACATGAGCCAAATTGAAAATATCCAACCGTAGTCCACCATGGAACCAGTCTATTGCAGACACCCCTTTAAGTTGGTGACTGTATTACTTATCTCCCTTTAAGTTTAGATACATCTGTTCCTTTAAACATACATTTGCTTTCCAACATGCAGATATTTATTTTCTGTAGTCATTGTAAATGACAACCCGATTCGAATGTGGCCAGATTTGACATGGCGCGGTATGGAGAAACATGCGCCAAATTGAAAATATCCAACCGTAGTCCACCATGGAACCAGACTATTGCAGATACCCCTTTAAGTTGGTGACTGTGTTACTTATGTCCCTTTAAGTTGAGATACATCTGTTCCTTTAAACATACATTTGCATTCCAACATGCAGATATTTATTTTCTGTAGTCATTGTAAATGACAACCCGATTCGGATATGGCCAGATTTGACATGGCGCGGTATGGAGAAAAATGCGCCAAATTGAAAATATCCAACCGTGATCCACCATGGAACCAGTCTATTGGAGAGACCCCTTTAAGTTGGTGACTGTGTTACTTATCTCTGTTTAAGTTGAGAGACATCTGTTCCTTTAAACATACATTTTCTTTCCAACATGCATATATTTATTTTCTATATTCATTGTAAATGACAACCCGATTCGAATGTGGCCAGATTTGACATGGCGCGGTATGGAGAAACGTGCGCCAAATTGAAAATATCCAACCGTAGTCCACCAAGGAACCAGTCTATTGCAGACACCCCTTTAAGTTGGTGACTGTATTACTTATCTCCCTTTACGTTGAAGTACATCTGTTCCTTTAAACATACATTTGCTTTCCAACATGCAGATATTTATTTTCTGTAGTCATTGTAAATGACAACCAGATTCGAATGTGGCCAGATTTGACATGGCGCGGTATGGAGAAACATGCGCCAAATTGAAAATATCCAACCGTAATCCACCATGGAACCAGTCTATTGCAGATACCCCTTTAAGTTGGTGACTGTGTTACATATGTCCCTTTAAGTTGAGATACATCTGTTCCTTTAAACATACATTTGCATTCCAACATGCAGATATTTATTTTCTGTAGTCATTGTAAATGACAACCCAATTCGAATGTGGCCAGATTTGACATGGCGCGGTATGGAGAAACATGCGCCAAATTGAAAATATCCAACCATAGTCCACCATGGAACCAGTCTATATCAGACACCCCTTTAAGTTGGTGACTGTGTTACTTATCTCCCTTTAAGTTGAAATACATCTGTTCCTTTAAACATACATTTGCATTCCAACATGCAGATATTTATTTTCTGTAGTCATTGTAAATGACAACCCGATTCGGATATGGCCAGATATGACATATGCGCGGTATGGAGAAACATGCGCCAAATTGAAAATATCCAACCGTAATCCACCATGGAACCAGTATATTGGAGACACCCCTTTAAGTTGGTAACTGTGTTACTTATGTCCCTTTAAGTTGAGATACATCTGTTCCTTTAAACATACATTTGCATTCCAACATGCAGATATATATTTTCTGTGGTCATTGTATATGACAACCCGATTCGGATATGGCCAGATTTGACATGGCGCGGTATGGTGAAACATGCGCCAAATTGAAAATATCCAACTGTAATTCACCATGGAACCAGTCTATTGGAGACACCCCTTTAAGTTGGTGACTGTGTTACTTATGTCCCTTTAAGTTGAGACACATCTGTTCCTTTAAACATACATTTGCATTCCAACATGCAGATATTTATTTTCTGTGGTCATTGTAAATGACAACCCGATTCGAATATGGCCAGATTTGACATGGCGCAGTATGGAGAAACATGCGCCAAATTGAAAATATCCAACCGTAATCCACCATGGAACCAGTCTATTGGAGACACCCCTTTAAGTTTGTGACTGTATTACTTATCTCCCTTTAAGTTGAGAGACATCTGTTCCTTTAAACATACATTTGCATTCCAATATGCAGATATTTATTTTCTGTAGTCATTGTAAAAAACAACCCGATTCGGATATGGCCAGATTTGACATGGCACGGTATGGAGAAACATGCGCCAAGTGAAAATATCCAACCGTAATCCACCATGGAACCAGTCTATTGGAGACACCCCTTTAAGTTGGTGAATGTGTTACTTATGTCCTTTTAAGTGGAGACACATCTGTTTCTTTAAACATACATTGCATTCCAACATGCAGATATTTATTTTGTGTAGTCATTGTAAATGACAACCCGATTCGGATATGGCCAGATTTGACATGGCGCGGAATGGAGAAACATGAGCCAAATTGAAAATATCCAACCGTAATCCACCATGGAACCAGTCTATTGGAGACACCCCTTTAAGTTGGTGAATGTGTTACTTATGTCCCTTTAAGTTGAGACACATCTGTTTCTTTAAACATACATTTGCATTCCAACATGCAGATATTTATTTTGTGTAGTCATTGTAAATGACAACCCGCTTCGGATATGGCCAGATTTGACATGGCGCGGAATGGAGAAACATGAGCCAAATTGAAAATATCCAACCGTAGTCCACCATGGAACCAGTCTATTGCAGATAACCCTTTAAGTTGGTGACTGTGTTACTTATGTCCCTTTAAGTTGAGATACATCTGTTCCTTTAAACATACATTTGCATTCCAACATGCAGATATTTATTTTCTGTGGTCATTGTATATGACAACCCGATTTGGATATGGCCAGATTTGACATGGCGCGGTATGGAGATAAATGCGCCAAATTGAAAATATCCAACCGTAATCCACCAAGGAACCAGTCTATTGCAGACACCCCTTTAAGTTGGTGACTGTATTACTTATCTCCCTTTAAGTTTAGATACATCTGTTCCTTTAAACATACATTTGCTTTCCAACATGCAGATATTTATTTTCTGTAGTCATTGTAAATGACAACCCGATTCGAATGTGGCCAGATTTGACATGGCGCGGTATGGAGAAACATGCGCCAAATTGAAAATATCCAACCGTAGTCCACCATGGAACCAGACTATTGCAGATACCCCTTTAAGTTGGTGACTGTGTTACTTATGTCCCTTTAAGTTGAGATACATCTGTTCCTTTAAACATACATTTGCATTCCAACATGCAGATATTTATTTTCTGTAGTCATTGTAAATGACAACCCGATTCGGATATGGCCAGATATGACATATGTGCGGTATGGAGAAACATGCGCCAAATTGAAAATATCCAACCGTAATCCACCATGGAACCAGTCTATTGGAGACACCCCTTTAAGTTGGTGACTGTGTTAATTATGTCCCTTTAAGTTGAGATACATCTGTTCCTTTAAACATACATTTGCATTCCAACATGCAGATATATATTTTCTGTGGTCATTGTATATGACAACCCGATTCGGATATGGCCAGATTTGACATGGCGCGGTATGGAGAAACATGAGCCAAATTGAAAATATCCAACTGTAATCCACCATGGAACCAGTCTATTGGAGACACCCCTTTAAGTTGGTGACTGTGTTACTTATGTCCCTTTAAGTTGAGATACATCTGTTCCTTTAAACATACATTTGCATTCCAACATGCAGATATTTATTTTCTGTAGTCATTGTATATGACAACCCGATTCGGATATGGCCAGATTTGACATGTCGCGGAATGGAGAAAAATGCCACAAATTGAAAATATCCAACCGTAGTCCACCATGGAACCAGTCTATATCAGACACCCCTTTAACTTGGTGACTGCTACTTATGTCCCTTTAAGTTGAGATACATCTGTTCCTTTAAACATACATTTGCATTCCAACATGCAGATATTTATTTTCTGTAGTCATTGTCAATGACAACCCGATTCGGATAAAATGGCCAGATTTGACATATCGCGGTATGGAGATAATTGCGCCAAATTGAAAATATCCAACCGTAATCCACCAAGGAACCAGTCTATTGCAGACACCCCTTTAAGTTGGTGACTGTATTACTTATCTCCCTTTAAGTTGAGATACGTCTGTTCCTTTAAACATACATTTGATTTCCAACATGCAGATATTTATTTTCTGTAGTCATTGTAAATGACAACCCGACTCGGATATGGCCAGATTTGACATGGCGCGGTATGGAGAAACATGCGCCAAATTGAAAATATCCAACCGTAATCCACCATGGAACCAGTCTATTGGAGACACCTCTTTAAGTTGGTGACTGTGTTACTTATATCCCTTTAAGTTGAGAGACATCTGTTCCTTTAAACATACATTTTCTTTCCAACATGCATATATTTATTTTCTGTAGTCATTGTAAATGACAACCCGATTCGAATGTGGCCAGATTTGACATGGCGCGGTATGGAGAAACATGCGCCAAATTGAAAATATCCAACCGTAGTCCAACATGGAACCAGTCTAATGCAGATAACCCTTTAAGTTGGTGACTGTGTTACTTATGTCCCTTTAAGTTGAGATACATCTGTTCCTTTAAACATACATTTGCATTCCAACATGCAGATATTTATTTTCTGTAGTCATTGTAAATGACAACCCGATTCGGATATGGCCAGATTTGACATGGCGCGGTATGGAGAAAAATGCGCCAAATTGAAAATATCCAACCGTAGTCCACCAAGGAACCAGTCTATTGCAGATACCCCTTTAAGATGGTGACTATATTACTTATCTCCCATTAAGTTGAGATACATCTGTTCCTTTAAACATACATTTGCTTTCCAACATGCAGATATATATTTTCTGTAGTCATTGTAAATGACAACCCGATTCGGATAAAATGGCCAGATTTGACATAGCGCGGTATGGAGATAATTGCGCCAAATTGAAAATATCCAACCGTAATCCACCAAGGAACCAGTCTATTGCAGACACCCCTTTAAGTTGGTGACTGTATTACTTATCTCCCTTTAAGTTGAGATACGTCTGTTCCTTTAAACATACATTTGATTTCCAACATGCAGATATTTATTTTCTGTAGTCATTGTAAATGACAACCCGACTCGGATATGGCCAGATTTGACATGGCGCGGTATGGAGAAACATGCGCCAAATTGAAAATATCCAACCGTAATCCACCATGGAACCAGTCTATTGGAGACACCTCTTTAAGTTGGTGACTGTGTTACTTATATCCCTTTAAGTTGAGAGACATCTGTTCCTTTAAACATACATTTTCTTTCCAACATGCATATATTTATTTTCTGTAGTCATTGTAAATGACAACCCGATTCGAATGTGGCCAGATTTGACATGGCGCGGTATGGAGAAACATGCGCCAAATTGAAAATATCCAACCGTAGTCCACCATGGAACCAGTCTAATGCAGATAACCCTTTAAGTTGGTGACTGTGTTACTTATGTCCCTTTAAGTTGAGATACATCTGTTCCTTTAAACATACATTTGCATTCCAACATGCAGATATTTATTTTCTGTAGTCATTGTAAATGACAACCCGATTCGGATATGGCCAGATTTGACATGGCGCGGTATGGAGAAAAATGCGCCAAATTGAAAATATCCAACCGTGATCCACCATGGAACCAGTCTATTGGAGAGACCCCTTTAAGTTGGTGACTGTGTTACTTATCTCTGTTTAAGTTGAGAGACATCTGTTCCTTTAAACATACATTTTCTTTCCAACATGCATATATTTATTTTCTATATTCATTGTAAATGACAACCCGATTCGAATGTGGCCAGATTTGACATGGCGCGGTATGGAGAAACGTGCGCCAAATTAAAAATATCCAACCGTAGTCCACCAAGGAACCAGTCTATTGCAGACACCCCTTTAAGTTGGTGACTGTATTACTTATCTCCCTTTACGTTGAGGTACATCTGTTCCTTTAAACATACATTTGCTTTCCAACATGCAGATATTTATTTTCTGTAGTCATTGTAAATGACAACCAGATTCGAATGTGGCCAGATTTGACATGGCGCGGTATGGAGAAACATGCGCCAAATTGAAAATATCCAACCGTAATCCACCATGGAACCAGTCTATTGCAGATACCCCTTTAAGTTGGTGACTGTGTTACATATGTCCCTTTAAGTTGAGATACATCTGTTCCTTTAAAAATACATTTGCATTTCAACATGCAGATATTTATTTTATGTAGTCATTGTAAATGACAACCCAATTCGGATATGGCCAGATTTGACATGGCGCGGTATGGAGAAACATGCGCCAAATTGAAAATATTCAACCGTAATCCACCATGGAACCAGTCTATTGGAGACACTCCTTTAAGTTGGTGACTGTGTTAATTATGTCCTATTTAAGTTGAGATACATCTGTTCCTTTAAACATACATTTGCATTCCAACATGCAGATATATATTTTCTGTGGTCATTGTATATGACAACCCGATTCGGATATGGCCAGATTTGACATGGCGCGGTATGGAGAAACATGAGCCAAATTGAAAATATCCAACTGTAATCCACCATGGAACCAGTCTATTGGAGACACCCCTTTAAGTTGGTGACTGTGTTACTTATGTCCCTTTAAGTTGAGATACATCTGTTCCTTTAAACATACATTTGCATTCCAACATGCAGATATTTATTTTCTGTAGTCATTGTATATGACAACCCGATTCGGATATGGCCAGATTTGACATGTCGCGGAATGGAGAAAAATGCCAAAAATTGAAAATATCCAACCGTAGTCCACCATGGAACCAGTCTATATCAGACACCCCTTTAAGTTGGTGACTGCTACTTATGTCCCTTTAAGTTGAGATACATCTGTTCCTTTAAACATACATTTGCATTCCAACATGCAGATATTTATTTTCTGTAGTCATTGTCAATGACAACCCGATTCAGATATGGCCAGATTTGACATGGCGCGTAATGGAGAAACATGCGCCAAATTGAAAATATCCAACCGTAGTCCACCATGGAACCAGTCTATTGGAGACACTCCTTTAAGTTGGTGACTGTGTTACTTATGTCCCTTTAAGTTGAGATACATCTGTTCCTTTAAACATACATTTGCATTCCAACATGCAGATATTTATTTTCTGTAGTCATTGTAAATGACAACCCGATTCGGATATGGCCAGATTTGACATGGCGCGGTATGGAGAAAAATGCGCCAAATTGAAAATATCCAACCGTAGTCCACCAAGGAACCAGTCTATTGCAGATACCCCTTTAAGATGGTGACTATATTACTTATCTCCCATTAAGTTGAGATACATCTGTTCCTTTAAACATACATTTGCTTTCCAACATGCAGATATATATTTTCTGTAGTCATTGTAAATGACAACCCGATTCGGATAAAATGGCCAGATTTGACATAGCGCGGTATGGAGATAATTGCGCCAAATTGAAAATATCCAACCGTAATCCACCAAGGAACCAGTCTATTGCAGACACCCCTTTAAGTTGGTGACTGTATTACTTATCTCCCTTTAAGTTGAGATACGTCTGTTCCTTTAAACATACATTTGATTTCCAACATGCAGATATTTATTTTCTGTAGTCATTGTAAATGACAACCCGACTCGGATATGGCCAGATTTGACATGGCGCGGTATGGAGAAACATGCGCCAAATTGAAAATATCCAACCGTAATCCACTATGGAACCAGTCTATTGGAGACACCTCTTTAAGTTGGTGACTGTGTTACTTATATCCCTTTAAAGGCACGTGCAGCCTTAATTGTCGAAAATATTCATATTTGTTCCAAACACCGTAAACAGAAAAACATTAAAACGCACACAGTTCCGTTCATATATACCATGACCATCGCGTAAACAGCATGTTATCACAAAGACCTACTATATTTTACCTAAGCAAGAGCCTGATTGTGTTACAGAAGACAGCACAATGCTACTGGCTAATCACACACAAATGACATAAACGCTCTTTATTAGTTCCATATCAGGTATTCAACAACAAAGAACGCTCTTTATGCTTACCATCATAATATAAACAAACACCAGAAAAGTAACTTTTTATGCTTTTGTTTACATAACAATGGTCAAACATATGACCATAACATACTGTTTATGCGATATTTCTTATTTGGATGCGTACAAAGTCTATCTACATTTTGATGTTCTTTCTGTTTGTGGCGGT
Organism: Siphonodentalium dalli; assembly: GCA_032622095.1. Classification (NCBI taxonomy): domain Eukaryota; kingdom Metazoa; phylum Mollusca; class Scaphopoda; order Gadilida; family Siphonodentaliidae; genus Siphonodentalium; species Siphonodentalium dalli. Next base: position 301,338,373 of record CP136063.1, read on the forward strand.
TTTTGACGGGTGGATATATTTTCACAGGATACCCACCGCCAAGGCCAACCGTACCTTTAAGTTGAGAGACATCTGTTCCTTTAAACATACATTTTCTTTCCAACATGCATATATTTATTTTCTGTAGTCATTGTAAATGACAACCCGATTCGAATGTGGCCAGATTTGACATGGCGCGGTATGGAGAAACATGCGCCAAATTGAAAATATCCAACCGTAGTCCACCATGGAACCAGTCTAATGCAGATAACCCTTTAAGTTGGTGACTGTGTTACTTATGTCCCTTTAAGTTGAGATACATCTGTTCCTTTAAACATACATTTGCATTCCAACATGCAGATATTTATTTTCTGTAGTCATTATAAATGACAACCAGATTCGAATGTGGCCAGATTTGACATGGCGCGGTATGGAGAAACATGCGCCAAATTGAAATTATCCAACCGTGATCCACCATGGAACCAGTCTATTGGAGAGACCCCTTTAAGTTGGTGACTGTGTTACTTATCTCTGTTTAAGTTGAGAGACATCTGTTCCATTAAACATACATTTTCTTTCCAACATGCATATATTTATTTTCTATATTCATTGTAAATGACAACCCGATTCGAATGTGGCCAGATTTGACATGGCGCGGTATGGAGAAACGTGCGCCAAATTGAAAATATCCAACCGTAGTCCACAAAGGAACCAGTCTATTGCAGATACCCCTTTAAGTTGGTGACTGTATTACTTATCTCCCTTTACGTTGAGGTACATCTGTTCCTTTAAACATACATTTGCTTTCCAACATGCAGATATTTATTTTCTGTAGTCATTGTAAATGACAACCAGATTCGAATGTGGCCAGATTTGACATGGCGCGGTATGGAGAAACATGCGCCAAATTGAAAATATCCAACCGTAATCCACCATGGAACCAGTCTATTGCAGATACCCCTTTAAGGTGGTGACTGTATTACTTATCTCCCTTTAAGTTGAGATACATCTGTTCCTTTAAACATACATTTGCATTCCAACATGCAGATATTTATTTTCTGTAGTCATTGTAAATGACAACCCAATTCGGATATGGCCAGATTTGACATGGCGCGGTATGGAGAAACATGCGCCAAATTGAAAATATTCAACCGTAATCCAACATGGAACCAGTCTATTGTAGACACCCCTTTAAGTTGGTGACTGTGTTACTTATCTCCCTTTAAGTTGAGACACATCTGTTCCTTTAAACATACATTTGCATTCCAACATGCAGATATTTATTTTCTGTGGTCATTGTATATGATAACCCGATTCGGATATGGCCAGATTTGACATGGCGCGGTATGGAGATAAATGCGCCAAATTGAAAATATCCAACCGTAATCCACCATGGAACCAGTCTATTGTAGAGACCCCTTTAAGGTGGTGACTGTATTACTTATCTCCCTTTAAGTTGAGATACATCTGTTCCTTTAAACATACATTTGCATTCCAACATGCAGATATTTATTTTCTGTAGTCATTGTAAATGACAACCCAATTCGAATGTGGCCAGATTTGACATGGCGCGGTATGGAGAAACATGCGCCAAATTGAAAATATCCAACCATAGTCCACCATGGAACCAGTCTATATCAGACACCCCTTTAAGTTGGTGACTGTGTTACTTATGTCCCTTTAAGTTGAAATACATCTGTTCCTTTAAACATACATTTGCATTCCAATATGCAGATATTTATTTTCTGTAGTCATTGTAAATGACAACCCGATTCGGATATGGCCAGATATGACATATGCGCGGTATGGAGAAACATGCGCCAAATTGAAAATATCCAACCGTAATCCACCATGGAACCAGTCTATTGGAGACACCCCTTTAAGTTGGTAACTGTGTTACTTATGTCCCTTTAAGTTGAGATACATCTGTTCCTTTAAACATACATTTGCATTCCAACATGCAGATATATATTTTCTGTGGTCATTGTATATGACAACCCGATTCGGATATGGCCAGATTTGACATGGCGCGGTATGGTGAAACATGCGCCAAATTGAAAATATCCAACTGTAATTCACCATGGAACCAGTCTATTGGAGACACCCCTTTAAGTTGGTGACTGTGTTACTTATGTCCCTTTAAGTTGAGACACATCTGTTCCTTTAAACATACATTTGCATTCCAACATGCAGATATTTATTTTCTGTGGTCATTGTAAATGACAACCCGATTCGAATATGGCCAGATTTGACATGGCGCAGTATGGAGAAACATGCGCCAAATTGAAAATATCCAACCGTAATCCACCATGGAACCAGTCTATTGGAGACACCCCTTTAAGTTTGTGACTGTATTACTTATCTCCCTTTAAGTTGAGAGACATCTGTTCCTTTAAACATACATTTGCATTCCAATATGCAGATATTTATTTTCTGTAGTCATTGTAAATAACAACCCGATTCGGATATGGCCAGATTTGACATGGCACGGTATGGAGAAACATGCGCCAAGTGAAAATATACAACCGTAATCCACCATGGAACCAGTCTATTGGAGACACCCCTTTAAGTTGGTGAATGTGTTACTTATGTCCTTTTAAGTGGAGACACATCTGTTTCTTTAAACATACATTGCATTCCAACATGCAGATATTTATTTTGTGTAGTCATTGTAAATGACAACCCGATTCGGATATGGCCAGATTTGACATGGCGCGGAATGGAGAAACATGAGCCAAATTGAAAATATCCAACCGTAATCCACCATGGAACCAGTCTATTGGAGACACCCCTTTAAGTTGGTGAATGTGTTACTTATGTCCCTTTAAGTTGAGACACATCTGTTTCTTTAAACATACATTTGCATTCCAACATGCAGATATTTATTTTGTGTAGTCATTGTAAATGACAACCCGATTCGGATATGGCCAGATTTGACATGGCGCGGAATGGAGAAACATGAGCCAAATTGAAAATATCCAACCGTAGTCCACCATGGAACCAGTCTATTGCAGACACCCCTTTAAGTTGGTGACTGTATTACTTATCTCCCTTTAAGTTTAGATACATCTGTTCCTTTAAACATACATTTGCTTTCCAACATGCAGATATTTATTTTCTGTAGTCATTGTAAATGACAACCCGATTCGAATGTGGCCAGATTTGACATGGCGCGGTATGGAGAAACATGCGCCAAATTGAAAATATCCAACCGTAGTCCACCATGGAACCAGACTATTGCAGATACCCCTTTAAGTTGGTGACTGTGTTACTTATGTCCCTTTAAGTTGAGATACATCTGTTCCTTCAAACATACATTTGCATTCCAACATGCAGATATTTATTTTGTGTAGTCATTGTAAATGACAACCCGATTCGGATATGGCCAGATATGACATATGTGCGGTATGGAGAAACATGCGCCAAATTGAAAATATCCAACCGTAATCCACCATGGAACCAGTCTATTGGAGACACCCCTTTAAGTTGGTGACTGTGTTAATTATGTCCCTTTAAGTTGAGATACATCTGTTCCTTTAAACATACATTTGCATTCCAACATGCAGATATATATTTTCTGTGGTCATTGTATATGACAACCCGATTCGGATATGGCCAGATTTGACATGGCGCGGTATGGAGAAACATGAGCCAAATTGAAAATATCCAACTGTAATCCACCATGGAACCAGTCTATTGGAGACACCCCTTTAAGTTGGTGACTGTGTTACTTATGTCCCTTTAAGTTGAGATACATCTGTTCCTTTAAACATACATTTGCATACCAACATGCAGATATTTATTTTCTGTAGTCATTGTATATGACAACCCGATTCGGATATGGCCAGATTTGACATGTCGCGGAATGGAGAAAAATGCCACAAATTGAAAATATCCAACCGTAGTCCACCATGGAACCAGTCTATATCAGACACCCCTTTAAGTTGGTGACTGCTACTTATGTCCCTTTAAGTTGAGATACATCTGTTCCTTTAAACATACATTTGCATTCCAACATGCAGATATTTATTTTCTGTAGTCATTGTCAATGACAACCCGATTCAGATATGGCCAGATTTGACATGGCGCGTAATGGAGAAACATGCGCCAAATTGAAAATATCCAACCGTAGTCCACCATGGAACCAGTCTATTGGAAACACTCCTTTAAGTTGGTGACTGTGTTACTTATGTCCCTTTAAGTTGAGATACATCTGTTCCTTTAAACATACATTTGCATTCCAACATGCAGATATTTATTTTCTGTAGTCATTGTAAATGACAACCCGATTCGGATTTGGCCAGATTTGACATGGCGCGGTATGGAGAAAAATGCGCCAAATTGAAAATATCCAACCGTAGTCCACCAAGGAACCAGTCTATTGCAGATACCCCTTTAAGATGGTGACTATATTACTTATCTCCCATTAAGTAGAGATACATCTGTTCCTTTAAACATACATTTGCTTTCCAACATGCAGATATATATTTTCTGTAGTCATTGTAAATGACAACCCGATTCGGATAAAATGGCCAGATTTGACATAGCGCGGTATGGAGATAATTGCGCCAAATTGAAAATATCCAACCGTAATCCACCAAGGAACCAGTCTATTGCAGACACCCCTTTAAGTTGGTGACTGTATTACTTATCTCCCTTTAAGTTGAGATACGTCTGTTCCTTTAAACATACATTTGATTTCCAACATGCAGATATTTATTTTCTGTAGTCATTGTAAATGACAACCCGACTCGGATATGGCCAGATTTGACATGGCGCGGTATGGAGAAACATGCGCCAAATTGAAAATATCCAACCGTAATCCACCATGGAACCAGTCTATTGGAGACACCTCTTTAAGTTGGTGACTGTGTTACTTATATCCCTTTAAGTTGAGAGACATCTGTTCCTTTAAACATACATTTTCTTTCCAACATGCATATATTTATTTTCTGTAGTCATTGTAAATGACAACCCGATTCGAATGTGGCCAGATTTGACATGGCGCGGTATGGAGAAACATGCGCCAAATTGAAAATATCCAACCGTAGTCCACCATGGAACCAGTCTAATGCAGATAACCCTTTAAGTTGGTGACTGTGTTACTTATGTCCCTTTAAGTTGAGATACATCTGTTCCTTTAAACATACATTTGCATTCCAACATGCAGATATTTATTTTCTGTAGTTATTGTAAATGACAACCCGATTCGGATATGGCCAGATTTGACATGGCGCGGTATGGAGAAAAATGCGCCAAATTGAAAATATCCAACCGTGATCCACCATGGAACCAGTCTATTGGAGAGACCCCTTTAAGTTGGTGAGTGTGTTACTTATCTCTGTTTAAGTTGAGAGACATCTGTTCCTTTAAACATACATTTTCTTTCCAACATGCATATATTTATTTTCTATATTCATTGTAAATGACAACCCGATTCGAATGTGGCCAGATTTGACATGGCGCGGTATGGAGAAACGTGCGCCAAATTGAAAATATCCAACCGTAGTCCACCAAGGAACCAGTCTATTGCAGACACCCCTTTAAGTTGGTGACTGTATTACTTATCTCCCTTTACGTTGAGGTACATCTGTTCCTTTAAACATACATTTGCTTTCCAACATGCAGATATTTATTTTCTGTAGTCATTGTAAATGACAACCAGATTCGAATGTGGCCAGATTTGACATGGCGCGGTATGGAGAAACATGCGCCAAATTGAAAATATCCAACCGTAATCCACCATGGAACCAGTCTATTGCAGATACCCCTTTAAGTTGGTGACTGTGTTACATATGTCCCTTTAAGTTGAGATACATCTGTTCCTTTAAAAATACATTTGCATTCCAACATGCAGATATTTATTTTATGTAGTCATTGTAAATGACAACCCAATTCGGATATGGCCAGATTTGACATGGCGCGGTATGGAGAAACATGCGCCAAATTGAAAATATTCAACCGTAATCCACCATGGAACCAGTCTATTGGAGACACCCCTTTAAGTTGGTGACTGTGTTACTTATCTCCCTTTAAGTTGAGACACATCTGTTCCTTTAAACATACATTTGCATTCCAACATGCAGATATTTATTTTCTGTGGTCATTGTATATGATAACCCGATTCGGATATGGCCAGATTTGACATGGCGCGGTATGGAGATAAATGCGCCAAATTGAAAATATCCAACCGTAATCCACCATGGAACCAGTCTATTGTAGAGACCCCTTTAAGGTGGTGACTGTATTACTTATCTCCCTTTAAGTTGAGATACATCTGTTCCTTTAAACATACATTTGCATTCCAACATGCAGATATTTATTTTCTGTAGTCATTGTAAATGACAACCCAATTCGAATGTGGCCAGATTTGACATGGCGCGGTATGGAGAAACATGCGCCAAATTGAAAATATCCAACCATAGTCCACCATGGAACCAGTCTATATCAGACACCCCTTTAAGTTGGTGACTGTGTTACTTATGTCCCTTTAAGTTGAAATACATCTGTTCCTTTAAACATACATTTGCATTCCAATATGCAGATATTTATTTTCTGTAGTCATTGTAAATGACAACCCGATTCGGATATGGCCAGATATGACATATGCGCGGTTTGGAGAAACATGCGCCAAATTGAAAATATCCAACCGTAATCCACCATGGAACCAGTCTATTGGAGACACCCCTTTAAGTTGGTAACTGTGTTACTTATGTCCCTTTAAGTTGAGATACATCTGTTCCTTTAAACATACATTTGCATTCCAACATGCAGATATATATTTTCTGTGGTCATTGTATATGACAACCCGATTCGGATATGGCCAGATTTGACATGGCGCGGTATGGTGAAACATGCGCCAAATTGAAAATATCCAACTGTAATTCACCAGGGAACCAGTCTATTGGAGACACCCCTTTAAGTTGGTGACTGTGTTACTTATGTCCCTTTAAGTTGAGACACATCTGTTCCTTTAAACATACATTTGCATTCCAACATGCAGATATTTATTTTCTGTGGTCATTGTAAATGACAACCCGATTCGAATATGGCCAGATTTGACATGGCACGGTATGGAGAAACATGCGCCAAGTGAAAATATCCAACCGTAATCCACCATGGAACCAGTCTATTGGAGACACCCCTTTAAGTTGGTGAATGTGTTACTTATGTCCTTTTAAGTGGAGACACATCTGTTTCTTTAAACATACATTGCATTCCAACATGCAGATATTTATTTTGTGTAGTCATTGTAAATGACAACCCAATTCGGATATGGCCAGATTTGACATGGCGCGGAATGGAGAAACATGAGCCAAATTGAAAATATCCAACCGTAATCCACCATGGAACCAGTCTATTGGAGACACCCCTTTAAGTTGGTGAATGTGTTACTTATGTCCCTTTAAGTTGAGACACATCTGTTTCTTTAAACATACATTTGCATTCCAACATGCAGATATTTATTTTGTGTAGTCATTGTAAATGACAACCCGATTCGGATATGGCCAGATTTGACATGGCGCGGAATGGAGAAACATGAGCCAAATTGAAAATATCCAACCGTAGTCGACCATGGAACCAGTCTATTGCAGATAACCCTTTAAGTTGGTGACTGTGTTACTTATGTCCCTTTAAGTTGAGATACATCTGTTCCTTTATACATACATTTGCATTCCAACATGCAGATATTTATTTTCTGTGGTCATTGTATATGACAACCCGATTTGGATATGGCCAGATTTGACATGGCGCGGTATGGAGATAAATGCGCCAAATTGAAAATATCCAACCGTAATCCACCAAGGAACCAGTCTATTGCAGACACCCCTTTAAGTTGGTGACTGTATTACTTATCTCCCTTTAAGTTTAGATACATCTGTTCCTTTAAACATACATTTGCTTTCCAACATGCAGATATTTATTTTCTGTAGTCATTGTAAATGACAACCCGATTCGAATATGGCCAGATTTGACATGGCGCGGTATGGAGAAACATGCGCCAAATTGAAAATATCCAACCGTAGTCCACCATGGAACCAGACTATTGCAGATACCCCTTTAAGTTGGTGACTGTGTTACTTATGTCCCTTTAAGTTGAGATACATCTGTTCCTTTAAACATACATTTGCATTCCAACATGCAGATATTTATTTTCTGTAGTCATTGTAAATGACAACCCGATTCGGATATGGCCAGATTTGACATGGCGCGGTATGGAGAAACATGCGCCAAATTGAAAATATCCAACTGTAATCCACCATGGAACCAGTCTATTGGAGACACCCCTTTAAGTTGGTGACTGTGTTACTTATATCCCTTTAAGTTGAGACACATCTGTTCCTTTAAACATACATTTGCATTCCAACATGCAGATATTTATTTTCTGTAGTCATTGTAAATGACAACGCGATTCGGATATGGCCAGATTTGACATGGAGCGGTATATGGAGAAACATGCGCCAAATTGAAAATAACCAACCGTAATCCACCATGGAACCAGTCTATTGGCGACACCTCTTTAAGTTGGTGACTGTGTTACTTATCTCCCTTTAAGTTGAGAGACATCTGTTCCTTTAAACATACATTTGCATTCCAATATGCAGATATTTATTTTCTGTAGTCATTGTAAATAACAACCCGATTCGGATATGGCCAGATTTGACATGGCGCGGTATGGAGAAAAATGCGCCAAATTGAAAATATCCAACCGTAGTCCACCATGGAACCAGTCTATTGGAGACACACCTTTAAGTGGGTGACTGTGTTACTTATCTCCCTTTAAGTTGAGAGACATCTGTTCCTTTAAACATACATTTCCATTCCAACATGCAGATATTTATTTTATGTACCGTAGTCATTGTAAATAACAACCCGATTCGGATATGGCCAGATTTGACATGGCGCGGTATGGATAAAAATGCGCCAAATTGAAAATATCCAACCGTAATCCACCATGGAACCAGTCTATTGCAGATACCCCTTTAAGTTGGTGACTGTGTTACTTATGTCCCTTTAAGTTGAGATACATCTGTTCCTTTAAACATACATTTGCATTCCAACATGCAGATATTTATTTTATGTACCGTAGTCATTGTAAATGACAACCCGATTCGGATATGGCCAGATTTGACATGGCGCGGTATGGAGAAACATGCGCTAAATTGAAAATATCCAACCGTAATCCACCATGGAACCATGCAGTCTATTGGAGACACCCCTTTAAGTTGGTGACTGTGTTACTTATGTCCCTTTAAGTTGAGACACATCTGTTACTTAGGTCCCTTTAAGTTGAGACACATCTGTTACTTAGGTCCCTTTAAGTTGAGAGACATCTGTTCCTTTAAACATACATTTGCATTCCAACATGCAGATATTTATTTTCTGTGGTCATTGTATATGACAACCCAATTCGGATATGGCCAGATTTGACATGGCGCGGTATGGAGATAAATGCGCCAAATTGAAAATATCCAACCGTAATCCACCAAGGAACCAGTCTATTGGAGACACCTCTTTAAGTTGGTGACTGTATTACTTATCTCCCTTTAAGTTGAGATACATCTGTTCCTTTTAACATACATTTGCTTTCCAACATGCAGATATTTATTTTCTGTAGTCATTGTAAATGACAACCCGATTCGGATATGGCCAGATTTGACATGGCGCGTTATGGAGAAAAATGTGCCAAATTGAAAATATCCAACCATAGTCCACCAAGGAACCAGTCTATTGCAGACACCCCTTTAAGGTGGTGACTATCTCCCTTTAAGTTGAGATACATCTGTTCCTTTAAACATACATTTGCTTTCCAACATGCAGATATTTATTTTCTGTAGTCATTATAAATGACAACCCGATTCGAATGTGGCCAGATTTGACATGGCGCGGTATGGAGAAACATGCGCCAAATTGAAAATATCCAACCGTAGTCCACCATGGAACCAGACTACTGCATATACCCCTTTAAGTTGGTGACTGTGTTACTTATGTCCCTTTAAGTTGAGATACATCTGTTCCTTTAAACATACATTTGCATTCCAACATGCAGATATTTATTTTCTGTAGTCATTGTAAATGACAACCCGATTCGGATATGGCCAGATATGACATATGCGCGGTATGGAAAAACTTGTGCCCAATTGAAAATATACAACCGTAATCCACCATGGAACCAGTCTATTGGAGACACCCCTTTAAGTTGGTGACTGTGTTACTTATGTCCCTTTAAGTTGAGATACATCTGTTCCTTTAAACATACATTTGCATTCCAACATGCAGATATTTATTTTCTGTAGTCATTGTAAATGACAACCCGATTCGGATATGGCCAGATTTGTCATGGCGCGGTATATATGGAGAAACATGCGCCAAATTGAAAATATTCACCTGTAAACCACCATGGAACCAGTCTATATCAGACACCCCTTTAAGTTGGTGACTGTGTTACTTATGTCCCTTTAAGTTGAGATACATCTGTTCCTTTAAACATACATTTGCATTCCAACATGCAGATATTTATTTCCTGTAGTCATAGTAAATGACAACCCGATTTGGATATGGCCAGATTTGACATGGTGCGGAATGGAGAAACATGCACCAAATTGAAAATATCCAACCGTAGTCCACCATGGAACCAGTCTATATCAGACACCCCTTTAAGTTGGTGACTGTGTTACTTATCTCCCTTTAAGTTGAGAGACATCTGTTCCTTTAAACATACATTTGCATTCCAACATGCAGATATTTATTTTCTGTAGTCATTGTAAATGACAACCCGTTTCGGATATGGCCAGATTTGACATTGCGCGGTATGGAGAAACATGCGCCAAATTGAAAATATCAAACCGTAATCCACCATGGAACCAGTCTATTGGAGACACTCCTTTAAGTTTATGACTGTGTTACTTATCTCCCTTTAAGTTGAGACACATCTGTTCCTTTAAACATACATTTGCATTCCAACATGCAGATATTTATTTTCTGTAGTCATTGTAATTGACAACCCGTTTCGGATATGGCCAGATTTGACATTGCGCGGTATGGAGAAACATGCGCCAAATTGAAAATATCAAACCGTAATCCACCATGGAACCAGTCTATTGGAGAGAACGCTTTAAGTTGGTGACTGTTACTTATCTCCGTTTAAGTTGAGATTCATCTGTTCCTTTAAACATACATTTGCATTCCAACATGCAGATATATATTTTCTGTAGTCATTGTAAATGACAACCCGATTCGGAATGGCCAGATTTGACATGGCGCGGAATGGAGAAAATTGCGCCAAATTGAAAATATCCAACTGTAGTCCACCATGGAATCAGTCTATTTCAGACACCCCTTTAAGTTGGTGACTGTGTTACTTATGTCCCTTTAAGTTGAGATACATCTGTTCCTTTAAACATACATTTGCATTCCAACATGCAGATATTTATTTTCTGTGGTCATTGCACAAAGCAAAAATATAGAGTTTGAAGAAACGATAATATATGAACTGAAGCCCCAAACTGGTTCTAATGGGAAAACTCAGGATGACTCGCAACCATCCCCAACATCACAGTCCATCATTGATATTTATTTTCTGTAGTCATTGTAAATGACAACCCGATTCGAATGTGGCCAGATTTGACATGGCGCGGTATGGAGAAACATGCGCCAAATTGAAAATATCCAACCGTAATCCACCATGTAACCAGTGTATTGGAGACACCCCTTTAAGTTGGTGAATGTGTTGCTTATGTCCCTTTAAGTTGAGATACATCCGTTCCTTTAAACATACATTTGCATTCCAACATGCAGATATATATTTTCTGTAGTCATTGTAAATGACAACCCGATTCGGAATGGCCAGATTTGACATGGCGCGGAATGGAGAAAATTGCGCCAAATTGAAAATATCCAACCGTAGTCCACCATGGAATCAGTCTATTTCAGACACCCCTTTAAGTTGGTGACTGTGTTACTTATGTCCCTTTAAGTTGAGATACATCTGTTCCTTTAAACATACATTTGCATTCCAACATGCAGATATTTATTTTCTGTGGTCATTGCACAAAGCAAAAATATAGAGTTTGAAGAAACGATAATATATGAACTGAAGCACCAAACTGGTTCTAATGGGAAAACTCAGGATGACACGCAACCATCCCCAACATCACAGTCCATCATTGAGATGAAGGAGATAAAACAAATATTGACTGATGTGAAGATGAGTAATGGGGAGATTAAACAAAGAATGACAAACTTGGAGAACCAAAACAAGGAGAAAAAGAGTAACACAAATGAGTCCTGGAGGGACTGTCGTGACGATAGACAATGTAGACAGAATTATAATGATAGTCCTGATTATCACACAAACGAATACAAAGAACGCACCAGATGCAGAACTTCTCACAATCCACGCGACATGTTTCTCCTAATGCCTATCGTGATAGGGGATACCAGCAGAACACAAGTGGATATCGTAACTCCAAGGAGATTGTTAGATCCAGCTCTTCTGAAGAGGGAGGCCTGTATTTAGATTGCAATCTCTATGGGCAGCCAGTGAGGTTTCTGATTGATTCTGGAGCAACAGTCTCCATGCTCTCAAAGAAACTGTATGACTACTTATCGGAAGTTAAAACCAAACTGGATACCCATCTATATGGTGATTTGGAGACAATAAATGGAATCAAAATAGATTACCATGGTGCAGCAGAATGTGAGACAGTGGTCGAAGATGATACTAACAAACAGCGCATCATAGTGGTTCACATAAGCCTAGACGAATTTTTGGCCTAAATGCTATAAGAAAGCATCATATAGTTGTGGACGCCCCATATGCCATGTGTTACATACATGATGTTAGCACACGACCTGTAGATCATTGAGTCCAACGAAACGAATAAGGCATACCGAGTTGTATCTTCTGACTCATCGGAAACTCTGCCAGAGATAGAATCTTCTCGTCACTTGTCAGAGCACATCAACACAAATTCCCCAGAAGGAATTGGAACTGTTGAAACTGATTATCACGAGCCCACTTATACCGCGATAAGCAGCACAGATAAGGCTCCAGCTATGGGAGAGAACACAGATATTGGCAGAATATGCCATCTGACTCCTGGAAGTTCTGGAAATTCACAAATGCTCAGAAAGTTTACCGAACCTATTATGAGTCTCCATGATCACATGGCAATACAGCAGTAGTTTCTGCTACCATAAACAATGGGGATGAGTTCCAACGAGCTGAACCAAAACCACCCTTGAAGGGCAACCAAATGCACAGGAGAAATATATTCTTCCTGACACATTGACAGACATACATGGTCAGAGAATTTCGACATGTAATGATCAAGTCCTTGGAGATATTACGGCATCTGTTCCTCATCATATTCCAAAGTGGAATAGGCACCGCAAGCGGCGGAAACGGAAATGAATCAGAAAGCACGGTGGTAAACCCAAGAAATATGGTTCAACCCAGAAACGGTGCCATGGGTACTCCAATGGATATTCAAGGACGATAGATAGAATTAAAGAGCATCGCAAGGTTGATGACAAGGCTGGATTTGATGGCTGAGACCAAGAAGGTCGTGACGCATCAAAACCCCAAATACTGTGGGAAGATCCCCATAGGGCAAAATCGTGGATGATGACTCCCAGATAGGAGAGCCACAGAAAGACAGTGTATATAATGTTTGTACAGTATTGTTGATGTAAAACAAATATTCTATTATATAATTAAAGGGAAGTGGCAGCCCTTGGGGCAACATCGAGTCCCAGGTGGCTGGAGGTTCATTCCAAACACGAACCCTTGGCTCAACTTGCAGGGTTGAGCCATGACTAGATGCGATGAGCTCACCTTAATGGCTGTGCCGTCTCGTGGGTAGTTCATGCCCATTGGACGTTAAAAACCCTCCATGTGTATCGAAGAAGAGTAGGCTAAGCGCCCGCATTGGAGAACATTTCTGCACCCAGATACAAACAAACTTTGGCTTCCACCGGTTCCAGGGTGCAGACGACCTACGATATGTAAAGGAAGTCGTACCAAGAACCCTTTGGGAAAAGTAACGGCGTGGTCACCGCTGCTGAAGAATTTAACAAAAGTTCACTAAGCACAGGTTCGTCGATTGACATAAAGATTGGACACCTCTCTGATACACATTTCGCAATGCTGCACATTTGACACAAAACGTCTAAACGGTTGTTTGACGGTGTACGTGTAGGCGGAATGGTCATGCGAGTCAGGTGATTTCGTTGGCAATAACAACACACGTTACAAGTTACATGTACGTGTTGCTGACCTGGCAATTAACTATCAATAAACCTCCCAATACGTATAATCTTATACAACTGTGAAGCTATATTATGCGAAGCAAACATATACAATGATGTAATTTCTTCAACTCAAGTAACTATCAAACGCCTCAGCTTGATAAGGTATTTGTATAATGCATATAATTCCGTGTTTGTCTCATCTTGCAATGTATTGTATTATTGGGGTGAGGGGTGCAATAACGTAACCAAACAAATACGACAGATGATGATACAATCCGACAACATCCATATATATTATGTGTCTCGTCAACTCTTGAGAGTTTGTCCTAGATCATTGTTCAAAATGGAATTGAATTATCACCCATGTATAGAGGGGCAAAACAAGTTTAAATTTCACGATTTTCTGTCTACTTTCACCAGAACACTCCGAACTATTGCCATTTGCCATCTCTAAATAATACCATGGCGTTATCACAATGTATATCTCGAAGTGGGTATAATAGCACAAAATAACGGAGTTGTTGTGCTTTTGTATTCTGCCATACCGAAATTTCTAAAACTGATTTTTTTCTGAATTTTGGGGTGGGGGTGACAAAATCTACCACCACATATCACCTATGACAAAGAATGACATCTTTATCCTACAAGCATATGCGGTATATATCTCCACAAGTTTCTAGATTATATACGGGATCTCCATTCAATGCAATATTGAATAATCGCCTATTAAGAGGGGCGAAACAAATGAAAATGAATGATTTTTTGTCTATTTTCCAAGTAATTTTAAGAATATTTTACATCTTACTAAACTTTCTGAAATCGGTTCCGTCCGCTCCACTACAGGTGTGATTACAGCAAAAGTCATGTCATGCCAGTGCTCAAAGTTTGTTTAACAGTGATTTTTGGTGGGCCCATGGTCCCTTTATGCTATAATTGTGGAACTTAAGAATTGGGTTAGTGCCAGGTCCTCCCAACAATTCATGCACATCAAACATTTCGTAATCAATAACTCAAATAAAACCGTCCCGGCTCCCTAACTAAAATGGCCACATCCCACCAATGAATTGCAAATCCTTTAATTCTGCGATTGCATTATCTGCTTACATTTCCTGAACATCTCCCAAATGACCAATCTGACTTATACTTTTACGACTGAGTGGAAGAACCCATTAAGAATGAAAGGATTAACAGCCAAGCCTGCAAATAGCGTGTCTGTCATTTGCAGAATGAGGTCCCCAGAGGGTGAGAATTTAGTGATGCTATCCCGCACAGTGGGCTAGCATCACCAAATTCACCCTCTGGAGACCTCATTCTGCTTAGGCCTCATCTTCTGGGAAGTATCTATAGTATCAAATTAAAATTGTTGTTAGTTACATTTCCCTTCTAGGGAGTTTCTATATCCCCTAATTTGCAGAAGATAAAATTCATAATTGAGGTGCCCAATGGGTGAACATCACCAACTTCAACTGGGGAACTTCAATCTGATCCTAGGTCTGCCATATCAGTTGACGGCCTAATAGTCTGGTCGATAAACTAAAATTTTAGGGTCAACCTAGAATAAATTTGGACTGAGTTGGTTTCTATTCCATTTTAAAGAGGAATATATCCTCTATAACATACCCAAAATCCTCTAAAATCCGCTTTGAGCATTTTTTGCAATCCCAGATGGCATCCATGATGGCAGTTGGTATCGAAAAATTCTGAATTTCGGTGGTAGGTGAGCCAACTAATACCAAATTAGTAATAAAATAAAATACACACAAACACTGCTCAGTCGTAAACCATATCGGTAGAATGTCTGTCCCAATATGGCCACCAAAATGGACAAAATCGAATGAAATTTACAATTTGTGGAAAATTGAATAGCTAGTCATACAAGAACGAACAAGCCCTCGAATTATACGAGGAAGAATGATTTCAGAGTATAAGGGGAGCTTTTAATAATAGATGTAAGAATTCTCTCTAATGTATCTCGCGAGAGAGCAAACGAAAGCCAGGTCTCATACAACAATTAAATATGGACTTTTGGGGGGCGCCAAGAAACAGAAGAATAATGCAGTTTTATCTGTACTGTTTATCTTGAATCGTGTAATATATGTGTAACTAGGGGGTTGCCCGTCACACAATGACGGGTATACAACTGTTCTTTGTTACTTTCTCGTATCCGCGGTCATGAACACATTCTCATTTCTATATAAGAAATGCAATGGTCATGCTTCTCTTTTTTTGTCACTGGATGCGCGAGGGAACACTTTATTTCACTAAAACTGTATTTCTACACATACCCACCCAATATATACGCATGCACATATTGAACGAAACAAAATCAGCATATTACTTTAAATATTACTATAAACTAACTGAAACATACTCAATTCGGGAGCGTTTATTCAGCGACGAATGGGGCTCGCGGCACATTTTGATCTTAAACGGATCCCTTGGGAGCCTGCATTCAGCATGTAACCTAAGGCCCATTTTGTGGAAACACTTTATTTGAAATAAAATTGTATTTTCTCCCCCCCCCACATATATACATGTATATGCATGCACATACAGAATGCAACAATCAAGATATTTTACTTTATTATTATATACTAACTGAAACAGGCTCCATTCGGGAGCCTTTATTTAGCGATGGAGGGGCCTGTGGCCCTTTGTGCGCTTTGCGCACATTATATGACCTTACACAGCACGCGCTTCACGCACATTTTGATCTTTTAAACATTCTTTCATCAGATTTACACTCAACTGAAACATTAAAAGAGCATTAATTACCGTGGGCAGTATATATTGTTTTCACAATATTAGTCCCGGCTCGGGAATGTGGTTTTTCTAACCAAGTTCCGGCGAATCTACTGAACGGTATACCCACTGACGGAAGTCAGACTGTGTCCATTCGCCATATTCCGCACGACTTTCATAACAAAGACAGCATTCTTTACTTATGTTCACAACGAACTGGCAAATTAAAATACCTCGACTCGACACCCACTACATGCACTTTCATGACAAAATCAACATTTGTTACTTTTATTCACACTCAACCTGAACTGACAAATTAATTTAGCGCCTATTTCCAACAACGCTGTTAGCGCGCATGGAAGTTTCGTCGACAATTATAGCAAAGCTAATGTGGGTTTGCGTGCGACGTCACATGACGTCATTTCGACAAACGTCATAAGAAATAGTGTCTATACTTGAGTGCAAATACTGCATTTCGGGACCATGTTATATCTCAGGTTTCCTTTGACCAATCGACTTAAAATTTGGTGAGTCATCTTTTACAACACAGTATAGGCCGTGGTACAAATTTGGGCCACATTGCATGCATGGTTGAAAAGTTATAAATGCGCCAAAAGCGTGACCGAGTTATACACAGACAGACAGACACACACAGACGGGTTTTATATATATAGATTAAACAGTTTAATGGGATCTAATAGCGATGTATTGATTATGTGACCTTTTCTATAGAAGCAGAAATGTATGTAATGAAAACAGTCTCACGAATGTGACCGATAATAATTTATTTTTATATCTACAACACCAAATCTGTCAAAATTCACTACTGTAGAACAGTATGAGAGCTATTCATATGGTACCAGTTGAAATGTGTAGATCCTACTGTCCGTGTCTTAAAACAGTAGTCATAGTTGCCTCCGGTCAAGTGATTAAACACGAATATTTCGCTTTTATGACACAAATGCATGGTGGTATACCATGAATGCAATTTATCAAAATACAAAGGAGTACAATAGCCTATCTTCAATAAAGTCTCAACATATAACCAAATTTGCTTACATACTCTGTGGCAGAGACTGTCTTTATTATATGTGCTTAAATGCACTAAGGCCGCATATTCGCGAAACGTACTACCTTTTCTGCAACCGAATCGCCGCGTTTACCATTCTCCCTAATGTTACACATATCTGCTGCATACAAAACCATCAATAGCAACATTGAGTGAATGGTAAATGTAGAAATAAATGCTGATGACCTGATATTTAGCGCAAGTATGTGGGTGGCAATGGTAATGTAATTTCAAAGAACAAGATACTGAAAATTAATAGTGTACATTGCGTGGTACATATTCCCATTGTAAGTGCCGATTGAAGTAATTTGAACAAAATTGTCTACTGAGAAACCGGTTTGGAAGCACCATGAAAATTAGTATTAAATAATATGTACGATGTAGACTTTTCGATCTAGTGAGATAGGGTACTTTGTTTCTTTACAGTATAATCAGCATTACGACATATGTGTATGGTTTATTATCATGGAGTGTTGAAAATTCCGGAAATGTAACTAGTAACAGCAAGGGTGTGCACTTCAGTTTCTGCGTTACATTCAATATTTAATCATCAATACCAAATAAAACTACCACGCACTGTGTGATGAAATATTACTTCGTGTGTTGCATGCCCGAAATAACAGTTTTTGGCCCAACTGTTGAATGCATAGATCTGTTTTAATTATATGTGTACCTTTAAAGATATATAACAACATACTTCTAAATTACTAATGTGTATTTTCACTTATAGGTGGTTATCCAATATGTTGCTTTCGTCGTAGCATGGATTGGAGTTGTGACCATTTTGACAGCCATTTCATCGCCGCGATTGCATTATTTTCTGTCCTTGTCACTCTATTCGCCACATATACTCTAATTTCACACAAAATGGCATATATCGGATGGAGGATTAATGCGTTCTGGTGTCGCCGATGAGGGATATTGTAGAAAAACCTACTTCACAAGGTCGAAAAATGGGCATTTTTTAAATTTCTGTAAAAAAGTTTGCTCAAAGCGGATTTTGGATATGTTGTAGAGGATATATTTCTCTTCAAAGTGGAATAAAAACCAACTTAGTCCAAATTTATTCTAGGTCAAACCTTTTATCGACCAGACTCTAAGCAGAATGAGGTCTAGGTCAAACCTTTTATCGACCAGACTCTAAGCAGAATGAGGTCCCCAGAGATTGAATTTAGTGATGCTAGCCCACTATGCGGGATAGCGTCACTAAATTCACCCTTTGGGGACCTCATTCTGCAAATGACAGACACACTATTTGCAAGCTTAATTGTTAACAGCATTATTTCACTGATGTTGTCAGCTGTGGTTTTCGTTTCGTCGTGTTGGAATGAAGAGGACCCTCAAATCAGGGCAGGACATGGAGAAAGAAATTACAAATGAATGTGATTATCCAATATATTTTTTTCATTAATGGTATTCATTAATATAAAATTACATGTCTGAATATTGCAGTAGTATATTGCAAAACATATGTACAATCTAGTTTGTAATTACACAAAGATGTACAATTCACTTGTTTAATTACAGAAATATGTGGAATGCACCATTTTAATAAATGTAATAATGTTAACACATGGTTGTGGCATTTAATGAGAATTTTTTCGTGGCAATGAAAATTAATATATGTATAAAGTATTGATACAAACTTTAAGTACATTTGCCGCAAATTGAGATTTCTCTCAAACTCACTGAAGTAATTGTATTTTATAATTTTTATGATGCAAATTACTGGCTTTGAGTTTTTAACTTATTCAAATTTCAAAATATTTCATATTCTGATTAGTTTTAGTATATATAATTTATAAACACAAGTAAATCAGTAGATTAGACATTCCTTAAAAAAACACTGGTTAGTAAAATCACTCCAAGTCTGAATTAAGTGTGTCTAACCTTTGCAGAATGAGGTACCCAGAGGGTGAATTTAGTGATGCTACTCCGTGGGCTAGCATCACTAAATTCACCATCTGGGGACCTCATACTGCTTAGGCATCTATAGACTCAAATTCACATTGTTTTTAGTTACTTTTTCCCCTGTGTTCAGTTTATATATCCCCTAATTTGCAGAAGATAAAATTCATAATCGAGGTGATAATGGGTGAACATCACCAACTTCAACTTGGGAACTTCAATCGGATCCTAGGTCTCCCATAGCAGTTGAGGCCTAAGCAGAATGAGGTCCCCAGAAGGTGAATTTGGTGATGCTAGCCTGCTATGCGAGATAGCTAGCATCAATAAATTCAGCCTCTGGGGACCTCATTCAAGTCATTCTGGAAATGTCAGACACACTAACTTCAGACTTGAATCACTCCTAGATTCCCTAGCTCGAAAAGAATATATAGATTGTAACGAAAGGTTGTATGCACATTTTATAAAACCGGATTTGAAGACTACAAATATTTTTATTTTATTTTTTTATAAAACTCCAGACAAAACTGAAGATGAGCATTCGTAGGTAAATCTCTTTGTGTTGAATAGATCTTGGACTTGATGGAGGGTGCTAACAAGATGGAGTTCTCCCCTTGCTATGCTCTAAACAGTTATGCGAGACTGCCTGTTATTTCAGTTCTAAAAATTGACCCTTTTACTGTCCCGCTAAAATGGAGGTATTATATGAGAAAAATAAAAAATAAGATTGATATTAATTAATAAAAGCTTTTCCGGACAGGTGTCCTCGATGTTTATACCCCGGAATCGGTATAAAACTAGATATCTTTAACACCTTTCTACACTAAATACTCATTGATGAATATATAACCCTCAGGAATTATTCAGAAGATAAGTTCAACAAACGACCATATATATATAGGTCATTTGTTAAACTTATTATCTGAACATTTCCCTCAAAATAAATAGGACTCCTTCCGTACTTCTGTATTTTTCCTGAAAACCCCTCCAGATTAATAATAGACCCTTCCAATGTATACTGTTATAACTGAATGGGAGAATCCATTCAGTATGGAAAGGGTTTATAACTCTTACTTTCCACACGTTATTGCATGGTGGCGTCACTCAACATGTTTGATTTGAAATGGAGAATCAATGCATATTTCATGAAAATGTGCACACAACTATATATGTAATCTACCATTCATTATATGGGGATAACATGCATGGTCTCTTGTCAGAAATATTGATTCTCTCAAATGAGAAATCTGAACTGAAAAATAAATTTAAATCAGAATCATATTTATCTTCTTTTTTCTTCTTCTTTCACTCATTTCCCATTTACTGCTTGAACAGGTACAAAACTCTGAGGTACTCTAAATGGTGAACAAATTATAGCTAGGGAATACTTAAGGAAGTCCATTAGTCTCTTGACGAAGGATTATGTACTTACATAAACATCAATGTCACTGTTACTATAATTCATCGTCAAAAGAATTGATAAGAACAATATGAACTGAGCCAGACATAGACAATTTTAATCCTAAAACATAAGAACTAAGATCATGTCAGAAATCCTTACCAAATTTCCTTGTAGCAGTGGTATCTCAGCAGAGCGATGGGAGATAACTCTGCCTGGAGTTTGGCTACGTTCTTTTTATGTAAATCGCAAGAGACTTGAGAAATGTTACCAAATTCTGCCAAAAAAAATAAGTAACAATATTTGTAGACAACATTTCACAACCTCATGAACATATAATATCAACAAAAATATAGGTAAATGCAAAAATAAGTTATGTGTGATTTCTGGAAGATAGAATTTTGTTCACAGCATGCGCTCACAAAATTTAACAAATAATCAAATTGAATTCAACAATAAGTACACTTCTCTCTAACTTTGATCACAGTGAAAAGAATGCATATTGACACCGCACAGGCTCCCACACGTAGTAGATTATCACCGAAGTATGGGCAAGTCTTGGAAAGCACTCACTGAGAGCTTTCTGATGAATGGCAACAAGCCGTATTTCCGACTAAATCCTGAAAAATTACCCATAATTCTGCTATGGTTAAGGAGTCGATTATTTAGCGCATTACTGTAATATCTGAGCTTATCCCACAAATGAATATTTTCTTCTCCACTTGTTTAATCCTTTCATCTGCTGGATGTCTGCCTTTATTACATGAACGTCGCTCTTGATGAATAATAGACCATTCCAATGGATACTTTAATTGCTGAATGGGAGAATCCATTCAGTATAGAAAGGGGTTAACTGCAGGTAAGACCAGCAAGAGTGAAAATGAACTACAATGCATTCCCTGAGTGTGCCGTTGTCATTAACCCTTCCATGACTGCAGCTTCCTGAAATTTTGGGAAAACCCTGTGCTAATGCATTCTCTTATTTATTTGTGTCTCCCATAGGGAGCCTCGCATATATAAGAGAATACATTGGCCTAACAATATTTACATTGACCTTGTAAACCAGTGTATTCTCTTGTATATGCGACTCGGATATATAAGAGAATGGCACTGGCACGTGGTCTTTAATGCTGCACCAGCACAGCTCCCGTCATGAAATGGTTAATCACTATCAAACATGCAAAACAATACCACAATATTTGTTCAAGGCAATCACAGATTATGAAAATTAAGCAGCCATCTTGGAAATACCATAGTCAGTTCAATAAAGTGAGTCTCTGCCCTCTAGATGCCTTTGTATCTTGTCTCCGCCCACCTAATATAATGTCACAATTCAGATATGGAAGGCAAGCAAAAAATATCGGAAAGTAAAAAAAAATTCGAAAAACAAAACATGAAATTTGTATTACATTTCCATGGAACAATTTCATTTTAACTATTTATATTTATCATGTTTTAATGATATATAACCAATCTTTCTCATCATATTTCTGTATTTTCTGCAATGCTTGGAACGGCATCCACCCCCTTGATTGAGGGCAGGAGGGGCAACTTCCCTATCTGTCACCTGCGCCCCTGTCAAAATTAAAACTGACTTGATTGGGAGGCAAGATCAGCATATAAGCCAATCTGAGTCACATTTTATTGAAACTGGGAAAATATATCACAAGATAACTAACTTCATCTTTCAGCTTGCATCGAGGTATGTGAAGCCACTGCCAACCTGACATACTTTTCCTCCACTTAACCCTTTACCCAACAGAAGGGCCCTGTGCCAATGCATTCTCTTATATATGCGAGTCGACCATAGGTCGCCTCGCATATATAAGAGAATGCATTGGCTTAACAAATTAAAAATTATAAAATTGTTAAAGAATGTAAGAAAAAATGGTAAAAAGTTTTTTTTTAGGCCAATGCATTCTCTTATATATGCGAGGCGACCTATGGTCGACTCGCATATATAAGAGAATGCATTGGCACAGGGCATAACTGTAACTATCACAATGTGGTCAAGGAGCCGGTTCCAATGATATCCATATTTGTATGGTTTTATTGAGACAGACCGAAGATATTTTAGGCTGTTGAATCTTTATTTGGCCGGTTTTGGCCGGTTTGTTGGGTAAAGGGTTAAAGAGAGAATATTGGCCCCACGTTAGAACATTGGTACTAGTATGTCACATGAGCGAATGCATGGAATGTTGCTGGTAATGTCATCTGGCAAGAAAGTGCTCCTATAGCAATTGACCTTGACATATGTCTTTAATTCGTGGATCAGGATGGTAGACCAGCAGCTTTCCGTTGTGACCTGTAACGAAGAATTTAGAGAGTTTGAGCTACAAGGAACGTCCAGACATAAATAAGTTAAAGATGCGTAATCCAATTAAGCCCTCCTCAATTACTATTTATTTGGTTTCGGGGGTAAAATATATTTGATTCGAGTTGAGGAACGTACCCACCTATAAAAGCTGAGAGTTATTAGATATCGATTTGTTAAATCTATTATTTTTCACCGTCGAGACTTATTTAATGGCCCAGTAAAAGGCGATGAGCCGACGGTCTCAGACCAAATTGCGGATGAAGATGGATAACTCTAAAATCAAGAGGCTTTGTGTTGATAATAAGGCCAAATTTCATCGAACTTTTCGGGCAATTTTATGCGATATGGTGAGCATTAATTTTGGACTATTAATTCTGATAACTGAAGCAGCATTCTAAAAATGTTTTTGATGTTGGAATCTGATTATATGATGATCATCAAATCGGATTGAGTACCTTTAATGAATATTCTTTCATGCACTAACTAATGGAGTGTTTACACTTAACCTAGGTAAGATCATATATACTTGAAATAGCATGGCATTATAGCAATAAGAAATTTATATATCCGATCAGTTGATTTGGTTTGAACTTAGAAGATGCAATGAAAGTTGCTGATATAACAATAGGTTAACTCTTTCATGATGGAAGCTGCGCTGGTGCAGCATTAAAGATCCTGTGCCAGTGCATATAATATTTCATTAACATATATGTGGTATCATTTCATTGTTTCTTAGTAATATACAGTAATGGCCTAAATAATCAACACCTTTATAAAGACCCACTTAATTTTTGAACCCCCGATTACATTATATAAAACATATGCCGTATTATATACCATTTGAAAGAGGAAGCTCAAAAACATTGTATTATCAACTTATCCAGTGTAATAAACTGAGGACATGTTTTTGTTGAGTTGCCAACGCGTTTTGTCATCTAGATTGCAGTAAAAAGCTGCATTTTTTCAATGCAGGGGGAATAACTCTATATATTAAAGATAGAGTTCTTCCCCTTCCATTGAAAAAGTTTGAATTATGTTGCATTCTGGAATCCAGAGGGGGGGGGGGGGGGGGGGGAGTCATTCTATGACTTCAGCAGTTTTCTATTTCTCTGTGGGCATCTTCTGAGACACAGATGTTTCAAATAGTGATGAATTATAGTATTTTAATCACATTTTATGGCATATATTGTTATTAAAACCGTATATCAAGTCACTATAAAAAAAATAATCGGTGACTCGAAAATTAAGTGGGCCTTTAACCACAGCAAAATTATGGGTAACTTTTCAGGATTAAGTCGGAAATATGGCTTTTTACCATTCATCGGAAAGCTCTGTGAGTTAAGGAGTCAATTATTTAGGGTATTTCTGTACAAACATAGCTATGCAATAGAAAAAATTGTATTCTCGTAAGTTCTCATGTTTATTTTGGGGGTATTTCCATATTTGGGCACAGCGTTTATCAACTTGAATTTGGGGGACTATAAAGGATTCGTTGTCCAACTTGCAATATTACAGTGAAATGAGTGTTCCAAATGCCTTCAAGTGACCAATACTCTTGGCTATCACAAGATAATAACAAGAAATGTCAAGAGAATGTACGGTAAAGCAATGACACCATCAAGATATTGAGCCAAATGTACTGTGTTATAAAGCTCAATATATCAACATGTGACACCTAATTTAAGGGTTTTCCCCAATTCAATTATATATTGCATGAGCTGTGGGAAAGAAAAACGTGTTGTGTAAAATTAAGTTAGTACTCTTTATGTGATAAAATGTGTCCGTAAGTTACATGGACATGATATCAGTAATTCTAATTGTCTGGCTTCAGTTTGTTTAACACCAGAATATTACATTTAAAAATTAAAAGTTTGTGGGAAAATTTGAATTTTGTGAAGAATTTGAATTTTGTTGGCTCTTGCTGTGCTGTTACTGAAATCTGGTGACATCATTGCACTTTTAATGTGCCCTTTCATAAAATCCTTATTGAAAAAATTATGAACTGGAATTTCAATATTTGATCATTAGGATAGATAAATGCCCGAAAACTATTCTTATATCTCATATAGAAAATGAAAGAACACAAATGGCATCTGTTACAAATCGCGATAGTAGTGATAGGTACTTGTGTACTGAAGAGAAATACAATGTGGCCGTTGTTAGCCTATAATCAGATTAGTTCAGGGGCATGCAAACATGCAAATCTTTTGATAATGTATACACAAGTTGACATGAGCTGAGATAATATTCCAGTTTATACCGTGTAAGTCAGGTGTTAAAAATAGTCATATCCAAGAGTTGAAAGAGGTTTGTATAGAGTGGGTGGCTATCTGACTGAAATTCCTGTGTAGGGTGGACGCTAAATACTAGATGGCTTCTTGGCTATCTTACATGTTATCTTCCAAGCCGGGATATAATGTGTCTGACATTTGCAGAATGAGGTCCCCAGAGTGTGAATTTAGTGATGCTATCCCACACAGTGGGCAAGCATACCAAATTCTCCCTCTGGGGACCTCAATAGCTGTTTAGGCCTCAACTCTTATAGGGGGACCTAGGATCAGATTTGAGTTCCCCAGTTGAAGTTGGTGATGTTCACTCATTAGTCACCTCGATTATGCAACTTATCTTCTACAAACTGAACAGAAGTGAAAATGTAACTAAAACAATGTTAATTTGATACTATATAGATACTTCCTAGAAAATAAAGCCTAAGCAGAATGAGGTCCCCAAATGGTGAATTTGGTGACGCTAGCCCACCGTGCGGGTTAGTGTCACTAAATTCATCCTTTGGGGACCTAATTGCAAACATCAGACACACTATATCCAGGCTTGTTATCATAATTAGACATCTTTCGCATTACAAACTACACTGATAAGAATTACGAATAGGGTGTCACTGGTATTTGTGTTCTTTTCATCAATTGTCATTTTGCCATATTGATGATTTCGTAGTTACAATATCGGTTTCGGGTTTCAACAAAACTCAAAAATACATTAGAATTGTTACTGGTAAAGGTCAGTTGACCGTGCTAGGAGTCTAGGACTTCATAAACGAAACCTTTATTCGCGGTTAACCTTGTCTATAATAAATCCTAATTGACGAGAGTTATCCTTAGGAAATGTTCAGACAATAAGTTAAACAACAACAATAGGTCATTTGTTGAAGTTATTATCGAAACATATCCCTCGAATAAATAGGACTCCTTCTCTTTATTTGTATAATCTGTCGTCTGCTCATTTTTCCTGAACACCCCTCCATATGAACAATAGACCATTCCAATGTAGAATTTTCTAACTGAATGGGGGATCCAATTAGTATATAAAGTGATAATATATTTATAAAAATGTCAAATCACCCCAGGGTGATATCTAGTATGATTTGGAATGGTCTATTATTCATTTTGAGGGGTTTTCAGGAAAAATAAGCAGACGACAGATAATAAAAGTGAAGAAGGAGTCCTATTTATTGGAGGGAAATATTCAGATAATAAGTTTAACCCTTTCAGTGCCAAGTCCGATTTTTGTATCAACCCATATTTTCTTGATCATTTTTCATTAGAGCTCTTTCCATCAATGTATCACATTATAATAATCAATAAATTTGAAAAATGATCAAGGAAATATGGGTTGATACAAAAATCGGACTTGGCACTGAAAGGGTTAACAAATTGCCTATAGTCGTTTGTTGAACTGAACATTTCCTAAGGGAACTACTCGCCAATGAGTATTTAGTATAGAAAGGGTTAGATTGAATATGCTATATATAGGGGGCATAAAAGTTATCAGAAGAGAGAATCCAGCCACCTCAATTAATTTATAAATTAATTTGTACAGAAGCAGGTTAATGATGTTGTATAAAGAAAAGCACAAAACACTTAGTCATCATAATTAAATTTTCGTGACTCTGGTTGAATATTCCTTATCCATAACTGATCTCCATTGTGTTATTTCATCCAATGCAAGCATTTTAGAAATTGAAATATCTAAACCATAGAATATTTAGTCAGCAGTTATTTGCCACTCCACCATCCTACGCCATCGTAAAACTGAAGCCCTACTTTCCATGATTGAATGCCATCCACTTCTGGATGTCATTTTCAATTAAGTATTCTATGATTTATTTTTTTCTGAAATGATACACAATACCAAGCACTGAATTCAAAATGTTTAGTTTGTATAATTCACATCTACTACAAATTTTTCGAGATGGGCAGATAGAGAGGTCACGGTCCAGGACAGATTAACCCTTCGATGATTGGAGCTTACTGAAATTTTGTCTTATGCCAATGCACTCTCTTATATATGCGATTCTCCCATAGGGAGTCTCACAAATATTAAGAGAATACATTGGCCTAAAAATATTTACCTTGACCTTGTAAGCCAGTGCATTCTCTTATATACATTATACGAGGATCCCTATGGGAGACTCAAATATATAAGAGAATTCACTGGCATTGGATCATAAACCCCTTCATGAGACCAGCGCAGCATTTAAATATCATATGCCAGTCAAGCCTGCAAATAGCATGTCTGTCATTTGCAGAATGAGGTCCCCAGAGGGTGATTTAGTGACGCTATCCCACATAGCGGGTTAGCATCACTAAATTCACCCTCTGGGGACCTCATTCTGCTTAGGCCGTCAACTGATATGGCAGACCTAGGATCAGATTGAAGTTCCCAGTTGAAGTTGGTGATGTTCACCCATTGGGCACCACAATTATCAATTTTATCTTCTGCAAATTAGGGGATATAGAAACTTCCTAGATGGGAAATGTAACTAAAAACCAATGTTAGTTTGATACTATAGATACTTCCCAGAAGATGAGGCCTAAGCAGAATGAGGTCTCCAGAGGGTGAATTTGGTGATGCTAGCCCGCTATGCGGTATAGCATCACTAAATTCACCCTCTGGGGGACCTCATTCTGCAAATGACAAGACACGCTATTTGCAGGCTTGATGCCAGTGCACTGGCTTACTGTATACAAGGTCAATATAAATATTGTTAGGCCAATGTATTCTCTTATATATGCAAGGCTCCCTATGGGAGACTCGCATATATAAGAGAATGCATTGGCACAGGGTTTTCACAAAATTTCAGGAAGCTCCAGTCATGAAAGTATTGAAAGCAGGAAATTGCTTATTTTGATTCAAATTTCAATATATTTTTACAGTATGGTTGGCACCATGGGTTCTCCCCAAATTAGGGATGCTAAAGCCCTGCAGTATTCAAGAATCATTCAAGTATTCAAGATCAAGAATGGTAAACTGCAGGCTTCAGCTGGACCACTAAGTTTGATGTAGTGTATATTTCATATTGGAGTAATAATTAAAATAATATATATAGATTATTTAAACTAGGCCTATATTCAGCTATATATCTGGTCTGTTCTCAAAACTGCATGGCTAGTAGATATAAACTGCATGGCTAGTAGATAAATGATTAATATAGACAGAAGTAACATATAGATATAACCTTATTAGGGCTGTGTATGTTCTCCTCTGAAATATAAGTGGTATTTAACCCTTTGAGTGCCAGGTCCGATTTTTGTATCAACCCATATACCCTGTGCCAATGCATTATCTTATATATGCGAGTCGACCATAGGTCGCCTCGCATATATAAGAGAATGCATTGGCCTAACAATTTTTTATCATTTTTTTTAAATAAATGTTTCTGACAATTTTTAGGACATAAAATAAAAAACATCCATTACCCTGCAGGGAGCCCCACACATATATAGAAGCATATAGAAGAGTGTCGTCTGCTCATGTTTGTCTGGGGCTCTGTATGGGTGAAATTATAATTATAAGAGTTGCATAAAAAGAGATGATGTCCAGAGCAAAATGATTGTTCTATAATATATACAGTAATGCTCTAAGTAATCGACTTCTTATAAACACAGCAGAATTATGGGTAACTTTTCAGGAATTAGTCGGAAATATGGCTTGTTGCCATTCATCGGAAAGTTCTCCCCGAGAGCTTTCCGATGAATGGCAACAAGCCATATTTCCGACTAATTCCTGAAAAGTTACCCATAATTCTGCTGTGGTTAAGAAGTCGATTACTTAGAGCATTAGAATAGACTAGTGTTTTAGGCATATGTATGGTTTTAGCCATACAATTTAAATTTGGGATTTGTAAATGCACAGAATAGCAGCATAATAAAAACATCACATCACAGTATTTACAGTCAAACGACATATTGAGAATATAATTGCTTAAAATATAGAGTTATTGCTCTTGCTCACAAGACCTGTTGATAATAGAATTGGCTATGACTATAGAGTTATTGCTCTTGCACTATTGATGGGAATGCATATAACTGACCATTTGTTTACAAACTAGATTACACCATTCAGTTATAAAAGTAACCATTGGAATTTTGAAATAATATAAACAGATGATGAAGTCCTATGATTCCCATTTATTTTGCAGGGATATACTTGAATAATATGTTCGACAAACATGTTACACAAGTTACAGTAATGCCCTAATTAATCGACTCCATAACCACAGCAGAATTATGGGTAATTTTTCAGGATTTAGTCAAAAATATGGCTTGTTGCCATTCATTGGAAAGCTCTCGGCTAGAGCTTTCCGATATATGGCAACAAGCCATATTTCCGACTAAATCCTGAAAAATTACCCATAATTCTGCTGTGGTCATGGAGTCGATTAATTAGGGCATTATTGTACTTCAACTTTAAATTCTTGAAATGCTAATAACTCTTCCATGAATGGAGCTGCATTAAAGATCATGTGCCAATGCATTCTCTTATGTATGCGAGTCTCCCATATATAAGAGAATGCACTGGCTTACAAGGTCAAGGTAAATAATATTAGGCCAATGCATTCTCTTATATATACGAGGCTCCCTATGGGAGACTCACATATATAAGAGAATGCAACGGCACATGGTTTTCGCAAAATTTCAGGAAGCTCCATTCATGGAAGGGTTAACACGTATAAAGCAATTCTCTAGCCACAAATAAACAAACAAACTCGGGACCAGGCACTTACATCACTAATGTTACAGTAATGCCCTAAGTAATCGACTCCATAACCACAGCATAATTATGGGTAATTTTTCAGGATTTAGTCGGAAATATGGCTTGTTGCCAATCATCGGAAAGCTCTCAGTTGAAAAATTACCAATAATTCTGCTGTGGTTAAGGAGTTGATTATTTAGGGCATTACTGTACTAGTTTATCCCTTCAGACAAACATTTATAAATGTTTAAACAAAATTAAAATCCAAACTGCTTTGGGTTAGAGATGCAGGTTCCTGGCCCTGAAACTGGCAGACCCAAGCTACACAAAAACGATGCTGTGCACAATTTTGTCTCAATCAAATTATGAATGATGGTGCATTTAACCCTATGACTGGAGCTTCTTGAAATTTTGCGAAAACCCTGTGCCAATGTATTGTCGTATATATATGCGAGTCTCCCATAGGGAGCCTAGTATAAATAAGAGAATACATTGGCCTAACAATATTTAATTGACAATGTAAGCCTGTGTATTCTCTTATATATGTGAGACTAGCTTATATAAGAGAATGCACTGGCACAGGATCTTTAATGCTGCACCAGCGCAGTTCCCATCATGAAAGGGTTAATACTAAGGGGTGGAAAAAATGTTTTAAGATCCATGGTTCAATTTGGCACCAAATTAGTATAACTTTCCGGAGGTAATTTTCAGCTTTGTATGGTACAGGCATCGCGAAAATCCATGAAGCGGTTTTACACTGAAACGAGTACAAACAAACGCTCTTTATTATCTACTGTTTTTTTATAAAGAATATATGGAACACATTGTTTGTCAAAGACGATCATTAGATGTTTGCTAGCCTGTCAAAAATTCAAATGTGTTAACCCATTCATGACAGGAGCTGCTCTGGTGCAGCATTAAAGATCATGTTCCAGTGCATTCTCTTATATATGTGAGTCTCCCATAGGGAGCCTCACATATATAAGAGAATGCACTGGCTTACAAGATAGAGTTAAATATAGTTAAGCCAAAATATTGTCTTATATATGCAAGGGTCCCTATGGGACTTGCATATATAAGAGAATGCAATGGCACAGGGTTTTCGCAAAATTTTATGAAGCTCCAGTCATACAGTAATGCTCTAATTAATCGACTCCTTAACTACAGCAGAATTATGGGTAAATTTTCAGGATTTAGTCGGAAATATGGCTTGTTGCCATTCATCAGAAAGCTCTCGTGGAGAGCTTTCCGATGAATGGCAACAAGCCATAAATCCTGAAAAGTTACCCATAATTCTGCTGTAGTTAAGGAGTCGATTAATTAGAGCATTACTGTAGAAGGATTTTGACTTCACATTTGAAAGTTGAAATCTGTCTATCAGAACCTATTAATTTCTGGTATAGAAAACGTACCAATGCTAATTTTAGCGTGTCAATCGGACGTGGATCTTAACGTTATCTTATGAGATTAATACATCATTAAATGCGTTACTTTTGAATGTTTTCTTCTAAATTTATAGCATAGAAATAGATAGAAACAATACACATAAAATTATAAGCCTTATTAACTTAAAACAAACCTCAATTCCTCCTCCCTTTCTCTCATTTCCCGAAGCTCCTTTTCTATTGTCGACTCTGCCTTATGCCGAGTAGTCTCCTTGTACGAAAATGCTGCTTGAACGGACCGTCTTCGCATCGAATCATTGGGAGACGGCAGAGCTGGAGACAACAGTTTATTATCTGGCTCTTGAGGCGAATTGACAACAGTAGGCGGAGTCGATACGACACTTGCTGAGATGCTTTTCTTCATTTTATAATTACGTTTCACGGGCTCACTGTCACTTTGAGGAATCTCCGTGTATTTCATGAAGTCACTTATATGATCCTCGGACGTAGATTTTATAATGCCTTGTTCCTTTAGGCCCATTTCGTTATCTTTTTGCTTTCTTAGTTCCTGTTGTAACCGACTTGTCGACATCCTTTTCATTCTTTGTAAATCGTTCGGGGACTCACTTTTAACCCTTCTATTGGATATGTTAGGTTCCAGAATTTCGAGCTGTTTGTCATCTTTTTTCACCAACAACGGCAGGCCTTTGTCTTTTCGGTACTGGTTTTCTCTTTCCATATTAATCCGAATTTCGCGCTGAATTGGTGTTTCATTATGTGGTTGAAAGCGAGGTCGTCGTTCTTCTTCATCATCATCTTGAAACGGTCTGACCTTATTCTTCGAAGATACGCTATCAGTACTGGTTCCCTGACTAGATGAAGCAGATTCAATTGAACTACGTCGTGGTGTTTCATTTTTATACGGAGAAACATCTTTTTGATAAGTTCCTTGTTTCACAACATTATTTATTTCAGATTTAACTACAGGTGCCGAGTCTCTGTTAACACTTGGTACAACTTTGTTGTTGTTGTTGTTGTTATTGTTAAGCCTCCTTTGGTATTCTTCCTCACGTTCTTGGGCTTCGCGTAGTTCTTTCGCTATTATTGTCTCTGGTACAGCACTATTCTGCGATATAACACCTCTGTAATCTATTTTTGGACTAGGTTTCTGATTATCCGTCGTTTGTAACTTGTTCACATCTTTGATGAGTTCTTTCTCAGTTCTCTCTTCTGACTGAAATGAAAAAAAAGTTTTACAATAAATTTATGAAAGTGGTTAAATGTCTGGTGGTTTGGCGACTCAAATTATCAAGTCTGAATTTAGTGTGTGACATTTGCAGAATGAGGGTCAAGGCTTAAAATAAGTGGTCTGACACAGACATTTGTCAGACACCAAATTCAAATTTTTATAGGTTGTCACGCTCTGCTATAAAACTGTCTGACATAATGTCAAGTTGAAATATTGACATATTTTTAAGGAAAATGTCACTGGTAATGTGATTTTTGCAAAAATAAATTGAAATAGTGTGCTGTTAAATGAAAATTATTCTATTGGAGAGTAGTTTTTAATTACTTTTTTTAAAGCCAAAATCAGTCTTATATTTCTGATATATGATTATTAAAACTTGGATGTCTACAAATTATTGGAATTGGATAACTTATTGAATGAGTATTTCCTATAACCTTAGAAATGAGCATGAATTTGGCAAACATGTTTGATTTTGTTGCCAGGGTGGGCAGATTAGATTAGCATTATTTATAGTAAAAAAGTGACAATTGAGAAAAGGAATATACTTGGGAGATAATAAATCATTATTAGTTTCACTTGACATTATTTCGGGTGATAAAAAAGACATGTCAGGCCTCATTTTGAAATGTCAGACCATGTCTGTTTGGTGCCTGACAAAATGTCAGGCAGTCAAATGAAAATTATTTTAAGCTTGATGAGGGTGAATTTAGTGATGATATCCGGCTATAGTGTCATCGGACATCACCAAATTCACCCTCTGCTTAGGCCTCATCTTCTGGGAAGTATTTATAGTTTCAAATTAACATTGTTTTTAGTTACTTTTTCCCCCTTCTGTTGAGTTTCTATATGCCCTAATTTGCAGAAGATAAATTGCATAATGGAGGTGACTAATACATGTAGGTGAACGAACATCACCAATTTACTAGGTCTCCCATTGCAGTTGAGGGCTAAGCTCAATGAGGTCCCCAGAGGGTGAAATTGGTGACGCTAGTCCACTGTGTGGGATAGCGTCACTAAATTCAGCCTCTCTGGGTGACCTCATTCTGCAAATGTCAGACACACTGAATTCAGACTTGCAAATTATATCTTGTAATTCTCCCATTTATGACATTCTTTCCCAGTTCAAGGGATCAATATACAGTAATGCTCTAAGTAATCGACTCCTTAAACCTGTGTTCGCGCTGTCGGTAGCCAAATTAGCCAATGGCTAATCTTTTTCGAATTTGGCTAATAAAAATTTCATTTGGCTAAACTTTTGGCTAAACTTTTTTTTTACCCCAAATAGAGACTGGAAGCATGAATTTTTGGCAAGTGGGTTTTTAATTCTGTGATGTGAACGATCTTGTCCGAAAACATCGTATACGTACGTGGAAACCCGAAACCCGATCGCGGACAGTACAAAGGGAAACCCGTCACTCTGCACGAAACAGCAAAAGGTCATATCATTATTTTACATTTAATCCGCTAATCCCCATTGTCTGTATGGTCACTCACGGGGCTCCTGCACAATGCATGTTTATGATGACATTGTATTTATGACGGCCAAGTTTATGAGCACCAAGTGTAAGACAATAGCTTAATCAGCCAAATGTGAATCACGACAGATATTTTGTCGCTATTTTTCGTCAATACCGATACATTCAAAATAATATCCATGCGTTTATGACAGATTGTAATTTGATAATGGCGTAACAATATTAAGTTATTAGTTTCCAGAGATGTCACTTAGATATTTTCGCAAGGATAATTAATATTTAATGATTTAAAGAAGAAAGTGG